>OX457004.1:9081508-9569008 GCA_949752705.1 Callimorpha dominula | reverse complement strand
AAACTCACAATGTGTAACAACAAAACTTATGTAGCATCCTAGTATTAAATAAAATCTGGTTGCTCTATCGTGCTTTGACGAATGCAATTATTGTGTATACATTGTTGATTATAGATCAAACAATTTCCTCAAAAAATAACCTTTAGTCCTCTAGATAAAACAATGGAATAATACATCGATAAAATTTTATCTTTTTAACGTCTTCATCAATCAGTATTTTAACTAATTTGTATCCGTGATGTACGTTTCATATTTAATGATTATCACTGACGTTTTAGTTGGATAGAATTATCAGATACACTAGCAACGCCCCGCGATTTCACCCGCGTAAGTTCCGATCTCGTTTGTATATCGGGATAAAAAGTAGCCTATGTGTTAATCCAGGTCTCCAGCTATTTACGTACCAGTTTCATCGCAATCGGATTAGTAGTATTGCGTGAAAGAGTAACAAACATCCATACACCCCTGACAAACTTTCACGTTTATAACATTAGGTAGTAGGATGTATATTTTATTACGGACCAAACCTTGTAAACTCTACGTAAATCTAGTTTAGTCTAGCTTCAACCAATCACTTTTATAATCAACACTTTCAGGAACTGATTGATGTATTCCTGTTTGAAATAGCACGGTAATTTGTTTTTGTTATTGTTAACAACAATAACAAAAAAACATTAACCGTGCTATTTCGTAACCGTTTAAGTAACTTTTTGCATGATCTTTCAGATAAAAACAACCGAACGTGGAATACTTATCAAAAGAACTAAATTGTAGGTTCAAAATATCATTTTTACTGTTTCGGTATAGTTGAAATTTCGTCCAGTCAGCGATGTATGTAAATGTAGCTTCTGAGTTGTATAGTTTTTTCTAATAACCTACAAAAATCAATAATATTAATTTCATGTTATTTGACTCTACGTTTTGTCATAAGGTAACGTATCGTATTTATCGGGTGTCCATGTGGACGCTATCTATTTTAAAAGAAAACACGTATTACTACATACAGGTATTATAATATACAGACAAGAATAGAAAGGAGAATCTACATTTATAGGTGATTTTTAAAGACTTATCTTAAAGGAAGTCATTATATACAAAGCAATAAAAGAAAAATCGCCGGGTCTGGTAAACAGTTTCTATATATGTATGTACATATATAATAAGTAAAATATAAAAGGCGATGCATAATCATCTAACGGGATGTACATGTAAGGATATAAGAAGTAGGACGTAGAGTTGCGCAGGAGTCTTATTATACCATGTTTACGATACTGCAATGTTTTCGAAATCTTTTTGGGTGCGTCCCGTTTGAAGCATTAAACTTGTACATGTCGTACAAAGAATAATATATATCTGACACCGGAAAACATAATATTATCACACTTTTTCATTGAAATGCATAACAAATTATAATCGTTATATAGGCGTGGGTTTGAAGTGAGTAAATGATTGTGGCGTTCAATTTTATCTATAGGTAAAAGGGAAAACATTAAGTTTGTAGTTTAGAAAGAAGCGATTGTTTAAAAAATAATCCTACTGATGTTAATCATTAATTTAAAAAAATGTGCCATAATTTATTTAATTTTATATGAAAACCTTTATTTTATACATTTGGAATTTCAAAATTAGGTTACTTAGGCTATACAGTATATTAGAATATGAAAAATATTTTGAAACATTTTTATGGGAATAATCCTTAGAGATCCGTGAGATTTAACACTTAACCCTTTCTAACCGACTTCAAAAAGGAGGAGGTTCTCAACTCGATTGTATGTTTTTTTTAATCCACGTACAAAAATACGTCATCCATTTGGTAAGGTAACTCCCTGCTTTAAATCAGACCATTTTTCTATGGAGGCTAAGGAAAAATTATGTTGCAATTTATAAAGAAACACATTTCTGAGATATTTTACAAAATTAACTAACCTTTACCGCAAATAGTCCATACTTAGTAGGTCACTGTATAAAATACCATAAATTACAATGTATTAAGGCAAAAAACCACATGTTCAATAAAAAGCAGTATTGTACATCCAATTACTATGAGCTTTTAGCCAATATATCCACATGAAATGAATAAAAACCGTCGGCGATAGTCCAATAGCTATACAGGGGATTGTCATTGTATATCTATTGGATTATCATCGATTAATTGTAAGCTATTGTAAATTTACAACATTGGGGAGCTAATTCCATCCACACTCCTATCAAGAATACAGGAGAGTCTGATAATAATGCTAAATTAAAAACAATAAATTATCAAGATGATTATGACTGGGAATAGATATGATAATGTGTTCAATTCGTATTCATAGATGCAATAAGTGTACAACAACACAACCATCTGGTCATTGAACTTTATAAAATTCTGAAAAAGCAAGATCATTCGGTATATAACCTTGCAAAATAAATATTATTCATGGCCTGTACAGTGCATAGTTTAAGAGCAAAAGCTGATTCTAAAACCACACCGCTTGCTCTGTATTGATTCCGAAAGCAAAAGATGACGACTTTATATAAACTGGCAGTAATAAAAAAGTGGTGCAGTGTAATACAGTAAGGCTAAAATTCGCTTTGTAAGACACACCTACAACAAAGTCAGCGCGTATATCTACACACACAAAATATATGAAGCGCCAAAGTTTCGCAGATGTGGCTTCTCGACGTGTATTGGTGGGTGTGGAACCTGTTTTGATATCACAAAAGACTCTAAAAACGCAAAATAAAACTAAAGAAATGTGAACAACAAGAAATCGTTTCCATATCATGTCGCGCGATATTTTAGGATTCATGTAATGTAAATATTGTTTTAAGAACATGATTTATGGATTATTTAACTTGTGATGTTTGCTCGAACACCCGGTTTCAACACATTATCGATATATTGATACGATAATTATGAAACTGGCCTATATTTATGAAGATCAATAAAAACACACCAAAAGTAATTTATAAAGTTAAGCATATATTTTGGCCCTCAAAATAGTTTACATTTCAGAACAGATGAAGTCTTTAAAGAAAGGTACACATGAAGCATGTAAGTATTTAAACAAAAGTACACATGCGTCCAAGTACGGGAAATAGAAATATTTATTTCTTGCGTATTCAGCACATGCCACATTGACTCTTCATACGACAACACACTTGCACTTACAGATTAAGGTAACTTGTTGCACATTGCAAGTGAAAAACCAAAAGATAATGTTAATACTGATGTACTGCTAATTATTAAAGATGAGAATAAACAAAACAAGTTTTTTAAAAGTTGTATAGGTGGTTAAAGACGAGAACGATTATAATGTCAAGAATCAAGAGAAAATGACTAACAATAGAACAAGACTAATTTTACACTGGTAATAAATATTCTTTATAAATCGTCACAGTCTGACGAGACAATAGATTGAGAGTATACACGAATTAAAGCTAAAACGATGACAAATATTGAGTTAGTCCTAATCTATACTACCCACACAGTGGTTCGTGCTTCAATGTCTGTCTGATAACTTGAGAAAAAAGTCTAAAACGCACGTATACATCGCTATATGGGTCAATGAATTTTATGAGTCTTTGTTCGCTTAAATGGGTATGGGGTGTTAAAATTATAACTTAATTTATTTAATGCGCTTTTATCTCAATTTTATTCTGAATATTAAAATAAAATGTTTTCTGAAAGGCAATTTTTTTTTTGATGATTATTTAGTTTCATGTTATGTATTCTATTCAGAAACATTTTTGCTTAAGTATTGTGACGATAAGCATGTTATCTTCGCGTGAATGTTATTATGCTAGGATCTATAAACTAATATATAATATAGTTTTAAAAGTTTATAGATATCTGAAAGTAATTAAGTTATTATAATATGTGCAAGCAATATTTAACACAGATAGGATCGATAAAACGTGAGTTTGAATGGTGCCAAAGTAATTAGTAGGTTTTATTTAAGTCATGAACGTTCATGTGAAGGATTTTACTACTACCTATAGATACATCTCTCACGCACGAGAGTCTTCGAATGCAGCGGCAGTATAACTATGTCTGTAAGAGATATTAATCTTGTACATTATTTAAATAGAGTAGTAGTAGGAGATTAACCTTTTTTTCTACTACAATCTCGTGAAGAATTCTAATCTAGATCAAGTAGCATCAAGCTATGATAATGATAGATTCTAGTCGAACAGATTTAACAACAACAAATGATTTAAAAGTTTATCACCAGAACTGAACCACATTGTACAACTATCATCTTTATAGCGCAAATACAGCATGTACTATTTTACTGTGACATCGTATACCGTCCGTCGGACAGTTATGAACTTATGAACTCCTTGCACGAGTGTCATATATACAAAATTTTAAGTAATATAAGTAAGATATCCTCCAAGATTAAGTACTGAACAAAACAGTACAGAGTTATGTGTTCCTGATATGGTATTATTATCACTTGGTACAAAATGCCTCTCGCATTAATTCCGCCGTTGTGCAATTACTTTGCGCAGGAACCATTAAATATATGTATAGTATATATTAGTGTGAGATATAATGAAAAAGTGTTGAGGATGAAGTATATAAACACTCATTAAAATGTGCTAAGCACCGATATAATTGAAGATACCACAGGAAACGATCAAATGCAATATGCACTAACTCATGTATCTTTAAACAGGTTTTTCTTTTACTTTGAATGTTTCTGTTTCTTTATCGAATAAATAGTTCGATCATTGACAAAATTTGGTCATACTTTTTCGGAATATTCCAGGTTCAACTGGATGTCGCACCGAAAATCTGTGTGAGCTATAAACTACACTATCATGAAGCTTTGGAGGTCATCCTCGTATATATCAAACTAGGATATTTACAGTGTAAAGCGGCCTTGATGAAGACACAGTAATTGCCGGAGACTCGATTAAGGCTCTTTACGGCGTCGTCGGCACTCCGCCGCTAAGATTTATAGACCACAACACTCAAAGCAATAAGTTCCGCAGTCGGTCTTCGTGAAGAAACTTAATCTATTTTCTGGAAATTAAAACCTACGCAGCAATACAAAATTGTTTAGAAATTATCCAGCAATGGAAATCATTAGGTGTCCTAATAATTTCCATTTACTAGTGACAAAGAATTCAGGTTGGTTTAATTTATGTAACCATACTTATCATGTATTCAAATGTACAGTATATCTAAGTAATCTATATTATAATTTGTACACAGCCATTACCGTTATGACTATGAGTCACCAAAATGTTGTATATTACCACATATGTAGATGAAAAACTTAAATGAAATGGAAAAAAACACTTGGTGAAATAATTGTGATAATTTTAGTTCATAAATATTTAATTTAGAAGTTGCGAAAAATTAAGTTAACGTTAATTTTAGTATTGCGTTTTTTGGTTGAAAATATAATCGCCAGAACTCCATCTGGTAGCAGTCGTTTTGGCAACGTGGTGGCACACCAATGGCGTTACATAGCCACTGGTTACCGCTTACCTTATTATTAGGCTTGTTATTAGGAGAGTGGTGTACATAAGAAAATATTATAACTGTAAAATATTATGTCTGTAGTTCAAATTATGGAAACTTTTGAAATATTGTTGAATATTCGATAAATTATAGCAATTAAGTTATTCTGGATAATCCATGTCGTCCAAGTCTGGGTGCACAGGAAATTCTCGGCACACGGTTTTAGTCGGTTCGAGTCCTATATACCACCGTGCCGTTAGCCCCGGTGAGGTGATGACCCGTGGGATCTTCCACGCGACAAAAAAGGCAAATTAATGAAACCATATTGGCTAGTAACATTTTTTACATAATTTACTCGCATTATTTTTAACTACATACGATTTAAGTATATTAAATTCGAGTGATAAATACAAACACAAAGTTTGACATTAGATGCCACTTCAGTAGTTTAAAAATATCGCTGTACTATACATTATATTATCATTGTTAACATCTTGAGCGCATGTATCAAGGAAGTTACATGTTCGTATTTTAAAGTTTAGGGAATTCCCCAAATAACAAACTAAGAGGTAATAATGTTATCAATATATGCAGAGACATAAGTTAGGATTTACAAAGTAGATGTAGGCCATATTCTAGGCTTTTCTTTGAAGTTTTACAGAGTAGAAGTGTTTCACGATTCATTATTTTACAGCTTTATTTATCAAGGAATTCGATGCAGTAAATAACTGGGCAAGTACATTGTAAAACAATTTATCTACTCGTTTGATATACATTACAGAACTATAAAACTTTAGTAACATTGTTGCTTTCTATCCATAGTTAATATACCTTGTACGCGACACCATAAAGAAACTACATTATAGCAAATACTCGAATTATATTACAATGTAGGTATAGCATTTACATTTTAATCTTCAAACTTGTCTTCGATAACTGACATTTTCACTCTAATTGGCCCGCTATTTAATTTAAATGTATTTTTCAAACAAACGAGCGGATGTTATATTGTTAAACCTTTTGGTCTATATTGCATTGTGTTATCGTTCAAAAAAAAATTCAATAAAAATGTAATGTATTATAAACATCAAATTGTATATCAAGATAAGACATTGACCTAATTAAAATAAAGCGTTAAAAAGTGTTTGAAAAAAGCTTATGTGACAAGCAATTCCATACGATTTTCCCAGATCTATTCAGATTATTTTATCTGAGTTGTTGGATAAAGATGTTAAAACTTGGATCAAAGACGCTGATTTTGAATAATAAATAATATGGCTAAGCGTGGTGTTGCTTTAATAAATAAATGTAAACTGATGAGTCTGATGACAACCGGTAAAAAACAAAAGCGTTTTTTTATTTTTTTGTTAAAATAGATAGTAGGTATAGGAAGAAACGCGAAGTCAACCCTGGTATCCTAATTGTCCATGATTTTTATATACTTTTATTTGTAATTGTAACAATAATTGTGCGTGTTAAATGTCTTGATCCATTAATAAATGTTACCACTTCAAATAGTGCTTTTATTATTTTTTTCGTTCCAATTTAAACCTCCTAAATGTTATTTAAAAAATCTAATACAAATAATGAAATCGTTTCTTAGGGTGGATAATGTGGTAGATACCGTCCGAAAAAACCAAAAAAAAAATTTTTTGACCCAAAAAAGGACCACAATTATACAAAATAATAATTAAACGCAAACTCAAACTCTTTTCAGTTACGTATACGTCGTTAAGTCTCGTCTTAAATCTAAAATTTATCTTAAAATGACAGCGACAGAGTGAAACTTAACGAGTTTTTAAAATTAACTAACTTTTGAATACCACATGACGCAAAGCTTCATCAACATAAAAAAAAACGCATAATTGCAACGTAACTGCGTAGGTAGTACCGCAACACTACAGTGTAGGAGTACAAATAACTTATTTTTTATATACCGACTACATCAATGTCCCTTTTTATGAGAAAATTATTGTCCATGAAATCCGTAAAATTTGCTTATTGTAATGGAAATCCATTAAGGTTGACGCCCACGCAAGTGCCACGGTGCGATGTCTACACTCTAGAGAGATTTATATAGGACACGCTACATGTTGTGGCGCCGGATGTGGGTCAGTTGTCCTCATTTTGTAACTCGACGGCCAAGATTCATACAATGATTTTGTTATTACATACAATTATATGAAGATGATTGTTGTTTTACTGCTTAAGATGTTGATGGGTACACTTACGATGGCCTTCTATTCTTTTGACCTTAGAAGGTGAAAGAAAAAAGCTTCATTGTGATTTTCCGCTACAGAATATAGGGAAAACACAACTGGTATACGTTTCATAATAATCCTGTATTGATTGAATTGCATGAGAGTTGTTTGTTTGGAAATCTTAGATAAAGATGCATCCTTAACAATAAAAGAACTAATAATTATTATTCCACATTTTGCACGTTCTACGCATGTCCGGGTCGATTCGAGTCTGCTGGTTGCACTCCTGCGACTTAAAATATCAATCGATCCATTCAAACAGGAAGTATTAATAGAGCTTATGATAAATGTCTATAATTTGATTATGTACTATTCATTTCATCTCATGCGATCACAGAAAAAATAATAATTTAATAATCAACAAGGTCACGCCGAAGTCACTTTGCATGATATTGATTAATGGGAAGTTCTTAATACATTGCTCACGATTGTATAGTTCTGCGTTGGAATCTGACTTCGACACTAAATTGAAAGCGTAATGAGAGAACCTTCTAGTGAGACCTTAGGAGTTGTTCAATTAAATTTTAAAATAAGAGTGTAGCGTTGAGCAATGCTGTTTACGCGGAATTCGCGATCGCGTGTGAATATCGAATCCGCTTTGATGGTTCGTGACGAGTCGTCTTGCTTTGAAGCGTGGTGCACAGCACATACTCATAGATATTTAGTTACGTAAGAAGCGTGCCGGCACATAGGTTTATATCGTTGCCTCTAAACGTGTATTTGTCTGCGGCCGTGGTCAGTGCACATCAGTGTAGGCGTGGCCTCGGTTTGCGAACTACCTCTCTGATTGGCAGAACATAAAAGGCCGTTGCATTTCACTTCGTACTTGTTTTGAATGCTAATTACATATGTAGCTAATTTTTCGAATTACGCACAACTAGTTAAATTGCGTTTTATCGAATGTTAGTACACTTAACGCACTTACTATTGCAATTATTGCGAAAAGTACCTACTTCATGAAATTGTATTCTTGTTATGTCGAAACTCAAAAGACTGGGCAGAGAAAAACAAAAAACCCCAAACAGCGCACATAGCTAACATCAACAACAGAGTATCAAACATGCTTAAGAAATAAGAACGGTTTAAAAAAAACTAATTAGGTAGGTAGGTGTTTTATTACTTTATTCGGAGGTACCTAAATATTTTTCAAGTAAGTATGTATCTAACAAATGTATGTATTTAATATGAATTAATGTGTATAAATATTGCCTTGTCCTGATTAGCTTCGAGACTATGATAAATTGATCCGATAAAAATAACATTAAAACCAAACATGTCTTAATATTAGTTAATAATGTAATAAATGTTGCAGAATGACAAAACAGGAATATGTCATTAAGAAATATAAAAAAGTAGTACATTAGGGTAATAAAACTAAAGTATGCGGCGATATCTTTGATTTTTTGTGTCAAAAGTTGAAAATTTATGTAATATTTAGTTCACACGCTTCATTATCGTCGTCTAAATCACTTTTATAGTAACCACCTTAAAGACTATTTTAAAAATAGAGATTTACAGTGATATGACAGACATCGTTAGTAATATTCATACATTTTTTTTTGCAAAAAATGTATTGTGTAAACACAAAATCGGTTCCTCCTCATTTCAAAAACTCAAGGTTCGTTGCGTTCACATGTAACTCTGCCAGCGATTTACACATAAAATATCGTCAATTCATAGAAAATAATCATGTAAAAGCTTTCCTTGAGTCGATCTATACCTATACACAGAAAAATAATCCTTACATTTATACTTACTGAAATATGATATTACCTTTCCGGGAAGTACCAAATGATATATTATGGTAGGTAATTGATATTCCCAAAGTGGCTAATAGGGATGTTAATACTAATCACTAATTTATGTTACGTTAGAACTAAATGATTAGTTATGATATTTTAAAACCTTAAACGACATTTTATGAATTTTTGAAAATTTATTGAAATATGCTTTAATAAGTTTATGAAAATCGATTAAAGCCAAAATACTATTATCACGTGACTGCAAACGCCAACTGCAAGATCCAATATGTTAACTTAAATTTTTGGTTAATGACTGTGTGGAGCCACCACAACTTCGCCAATGTCAGGAATCCGGAGGACAAGCTGTCAAAGATTGTATGTAAAGCTGTAGTAGAGCCATAGAGATGTAGAGACTAGAGAATGCTGACAGCAGAGCTATCAGTTGGTATTGGTATCATACTTTACCTACATTTTACCTATATTACTCCATGAAGAACTGTAGGAACTGTAGTGAACAAGTAATAGGTTAGTGACGTAATCAAACGCGATGCGAGTGTTTTAATGTGAAATTTAAAAAGTGACGAATATGCAATTTTTTCTTTTGAATGAAGTTTTTTTTCAGAAGAATACCTTTTTTTGCGTTAAATAAGGGACTAGCTGTAAAATAAAAGCAGTTCCTAAAGTTTGTCAACCTCCCGACTGTTGTACAGTAGTTGAATTATTTTTTTAGTTGCAGTCACAGAAATAGCACTAGTACTGCAGGTTCATCGGGTGTACAAACAATGTGATTTAAATTAAAAATACATACTATATTTAATTTCGATTTCTTGCAATGAAACTTCTTGTTTTTTTTCATCTATAGAGTTGAGACATCGATCGATTTACACATAAGTTTTCCAGAAAACTTATGTCATTAGGCTTAATACTTTATTTATAATAATATTTCTTTAAGAACTGTAAGGTTCAATGAAAGTCTTCCTAAAACACAAACCGACAAAACCAGAGTCAATGTCATCGTTACCTGCCCAATTATTAATCACTATTATCACTACATATTATAAAACAAAGTTGTCTGTCTGTCTGCGATAAACTGAAAAACTACTGAACGGATTTTCATGCTATTTTCACTAATAGACAGAATGATTCATGAGAAAAGTTTAGGTGTATAATTTGTTAGGATTTTGTGTAAATTGATTGATATATAATGATGATTGTTGAATATGTCTCTGCTACCCGTGTGAAGCCGGGGCGGGTTGCTAGTATTTTATAAAACGAAACCCAATAACTTCTTATTACGTATTTTTTTTATAGCCAAGTCAGAAAATCTTCGAACGTGTCCTGAGTAAATAATCCATAGCTTAAGGCTGTAATATGTAGAACAAAGAAATATCTGTGAGGTAATTGATTTAAATCAAGAGCAAAGTTCGATAATTTGGGTTATGTAATAGTTACATTTGAATTTCAGCACAGACATGAAAAATAATATTAAAGAGGTATCTTAACTATTTCGTAGTTAATGGCGACCGGCAACAGTATTGTGTATTTCTATACACAATACTGTCGCCTGTCGCCATCATGTCCTACGCGGAAGCTTGAATAAGGCAATTCTCTAGCATCATTTAATATTAGTTTCAAGAGCGAAAATAACAACAAGCACACCGTTCCAGTCGCGACAAAAATACAAGAGCAATGTTTTCGGTTGACAATGAGACAAATCATAGACAAACGAATAGAACAAAGGGTTTGAATAGATAATAGAATAGAATAAATTCAAAACAAACACGCTATGAATATTTTCAGACTTGTCTAAACAACGTCCTCTTGTAATTGACTAGCGGCCGTGTATAGGTGGAACATAGAATAGTGTTATTTTAAAACAACCACCCTTTACAAGCCTACAGCGTCCTGACTAGCGGCAGATTGGTTTATGTTGTGATTAAGATTGCAAACGGATAGTATACACTTTTGATAATAATCATAAATTTAAAACTTAACCCCCGACTCGAATTACATCCAAAAACATTCTCGATATAGTCACCTTTTATTCGTTTGGAAGCTACAATGCCACAGATAGACACACAGATACACAGACTCGTCAAACTTATAACACCCCTCTTTTTGCGTCGGGGGTTAAAAAATAACGAAAACGAAAAGTTTGGTTTTGGTAAGATTTTAGTTGAAACTAAACACCATTCTTAAGACATACTCATCATGGTGACACCACTTATTAATAAATATCAGCAAAGTCTGGCTGTAGATTGTTTTCTTTCTTATGTTCAAGAATGTGTATAGACATTTGAATGTATAATGAACACCTAAACGTTATGTGGTAAAAGTATCTATCGATTAGTAGATTACGTTTGTATTGTGTCGAGACATTTTTGAAGTGAAAACTTCTTTAGGCACGTTGGGCACGTTTGGTATGGGGAAAAAGCACTGAACTCGCGTGACCGTCACGCTCAGATGACGTACATTGTCATGATGACATATAGATGTGTATATGCGTTTTCACTTCTGACGTGCAGTCCCACGACTAACAGTTTTTTTTTTGGTAATACTTAGCTACCAAATAAATTTTTCACATAACATGTATTCAATTCACTCATTCAATCTCTAACTATATTACTTAATGATAGAAGAGTTTTAACAAAGCTATGAATTTTGAAATCGTGAGCCAACACAGAACGAATACATGGTAATGCTATTCTAAGGCTGATTAAGTAAATATTATTATTCAATAGACGGATATAGTATACTATACAAAGTCACAGCCCACTGCTAATAACGATATAAGTATTATACATCTGCTTCCTATTAACACAACGTAGTCATTTGAGTTTTAATATTACCTACGGCTGGCTACATGCTGTATGTAATATTAAATAGAAACGATGAATCTGCTACTTAAATGGCCCTCGAGAGCATGAATCGATAAGCAAGCGTGCACAACTGAGGACTAATGGCGAATTGATGGTCAGGTGTGTTAATTGCTAAAAAATACCAACTTATAAAGCACCTTCATTTCTTTAATAAGTTTTTAATTTAGCAAGCCAGCACGTTTTGCCATTGGCGGTAGTATATTAAACCAATAATGAAAAGGTTCACATGTGTCTGAAGTCCATGCGTCCATTTTTGTTTATCTTTAACACTTGCGAAGTTATTAGAGATAGTATCAAACCTAGATACACCGATGTAGTCCTGACACACATTTTTTATTGTTTTACTTTTTGCAGTCCTAGGGACTATTTGGAAGGGTGTTTTGTGGAGACAAAGGCAAGTAAAAAACTTGGGGATTGTCTTTGCCAGATCGTCATTGACAAATGCAACTTGGACAATGCAAAGCGATGTATAGCCTAGCAACAAGCTGCAAGGAAGTCCTGCCGAACTGGGCAGCTTCGGATTTCAACGACAATTTTAAAACATTTAAATAATTTAATGTCTACCGTTAAACCAATAAACGTGAGCGGATGTTTAAATTATCTATCTGGATATATATAAAAATTAATCCCTATTTTCTTGGTCACGGTATCACGCGTGAACGGCTAGACGCGTTTCGCTAATTCTTTGTGTTTGTTATTGTCAGGAGAAGGTTCTTATGAAAGAAAAAATTAAGGAAGTTGCGTGGAAAATTAGAAAATTTAGGAAAACTGAACGACCATATTAACTTTTCTAATGTAACCTTAGCGTGAACTAACCTTTGTGTGTCAGTCGTTTGACAGTTGCCGCGATTGTTCAATATTCATAGTTAATACAGGACAACACGCGAGATGAGTCCATATAAAAAAAAAATACAGGACAACGTCTGTCGGGTCAGCTAGTTCTAAATACAAATGTATAAAAAGCATATACCAGATTATACCGGTACTAATAACAGAAAGCAGCAGCGAGTAGCGTTGTTTAACTGCGGTTTTAGTAGGTTGTTTGACATCAAATGATCGATTCATATTTTATCATTCATCGGACGTTTACAAATCGTCATCTTAATATTGCGACACCAAGGTTTCCTTCACCTTTTAACCTGTTGTCTTTAAAATAAGCATTTACATTTACAAACTCGTCTCGATATACCTAAACTGACAATGACTTTTTCGGTACTGCTAACACGGGTAACCAGTTAACGCCGTAAATATAGTAAGAAGGAAATTAACAGTTGATAAAAGCAAATTGTTTAGTTACTTGAAGCTTTACTTTTAAGAAATTCGAGATTGTTTGTTAACGTAAACAATTTGACTCCACAGCTGCATATGGGCACATTCTCAGCTCATGACTACCTGACTTGCGAATAGAACGAAATATTATATTTTGATGAGTCGACAGGGCATTCCCCTTTCTATGTTTATATAATATCATTCCATACTAGGACTAGATGCAGAAGATGCCATAGTGTGTACTGTTATATGTTCCTAATTTGTAGTAGATTTAAATAAATATATAAGATAAATTTAGATGGTGAGTATTCAATCATTGAACAGGAATACATAATCACATACTACAACTTTCAATATTTGCGAAATGAAAATACTCCACTGGCATTACTTCAGTTATAATTAAATTTCCATGAACTTTTACGTTAAAAGTAGATTCCTCCTATGGGAAACTAGAAAACGTCTATCTAACTTGGAAACAGAAATGAATTATTACAAAAGGATTTACTAAAATGTTTGTTTAAACACACATCGATAAAAGTACAAAAAGGAAATAAAAACAAAGTCGCGTAACAGCTATATTTTACAAAGTATTTGTAGTTCTCGTGCTTGGCAACTTGCCCGCGTACCTATTAAGTTTTCAAAAAAATCCAACGGCAGTTTCTTGTTAATGGATTGGAAGCAAAACTAATCTGGCAAATTATATTAATATGTTATAAATTCTCAGGTGACTACGACCTTAGCTGCGTATGGTAACGTGTGATGTTGAGATCCTTGGTTGACTCCCGGGTCTTTGAAATAAATTGTCAACAATATCCTCAAATTCCTTTTTTTCTGGAATGTATGTTTGTATACATTTATACCTCATAGCTAACGTTTTTATATAAATTACATTACATGTATTATATTATACTAGCAACCAAATAGCTTCGCGCGGGTAGCAGAGACATCTTCAACAATCATCATCATATTTCAACCAATTTACACAAATCCTTAACACAGTCTGTGTGGGCGAAAACCGCATGAAAATCCGTTTAGCAGTTTTTGAGTTTAACGCGAACAGACAGACAGACGTGGCGGGGACTTTGTTTTATAAGATGTAGTGATAATATTGATTTTAAAATTATATTGCAGTTAATGAATACATAATTTACTGCACGGATGGCGCAATGGTTTAAGTGGTTCGCCACTACGCCGCGCCGAGTGTTGAGGGTTCGAAACCCACACGGGACAACCAAGCGCTCAATAAAACCTTTGACATATATGGTTTGCAGATTGTTGGACTAACCATCTTTTCTGAAATTGCGCAGTTACTGAGCTATATCTTATCAAATGAAATGGAAACCCCCAATGTTCTATGTCGAACTTGATCCATTCTTAATAACATACTATAAAGTAGAGCACGACAAAATTGAAGTAAAAGGAATGACTATAAATAATTATAGTTATTCTTTTTACAACAATTTTGTTATTCCTTTGTGCTTTCTGCGATATTGCTCTTGTTTATGATGCTGCTTTATTCGTGGAAACTCAGCTTCGTCTATCATAACCTGACCTAATTTAATTAATCCTTTATAACGTTCTCTTACTGCTAACTGTAACTATAAATAGCTGAAGAAGCGATACAGCAGTTTTATATATATTTTGTCCTTTAAAAACGCTCTGAATTTTGCTAATTTCTCGAACCTTGACGTATTGTTTCTCTTTTCTCTGTAATATTTTCAAGATCACAGATCTGTATTAATTCGAATGCCTTCATATCTTAAGTTTATATTTTACTTTTCTCATTAATTTAACATCTTTTAATATACATTTACGAGACCGGTTGTCGTCTCAATTCTGCATATTCAAACTCTATGCTTATTAGCACTTTAGCTAATTGGAGGCACGCCAAACGGACCACCCAAAGTACCTGGCGCTTTATGATTATTCAAGATATTTGTGTTTATATATTTTTTACTTCAATAAGTTACGTTTCTTTATAATTTATATACAAGTCTAAATTTATTATAATTTTAAACCTATTTAGACATTAGTATAGCTGCCTAAATACGATAATGTATGATCGTATAAGTACATAATTTTATAATTAGGTATTTCAATTATTTCCGGGTTTATTATAAACTGTTAAGACTTTAAATAACTTACTATCTTTTCCTGACATAAACGCTTGTAATACCTTGTCAGATTGATTGACATTGAGATGATGTAGACATACAGAGTTAAGCTTAAAAAAGTTTTATTAACATACATAACACCATAATTAAATATTTTTATCGTGATCATGTGTTTGATATTATCTAAGGGATGAGAACATCACCAAAAAATGTAAAACTAAAAGGATTGATATACAATATTTTACATTAACTACGATAAATTTGTTTATAATAAAACTAGGTAATAGGTATATTTACCTACATAAGTTATCATTAAAATACCTTAGCATGCTATATGCAGATATCAATAAATAAAAAAAAAACAAGTGAACAATTTGTCTCGAATTTATTGAGACAGCTACGATATTCTGTAGCGATCGTGTAAATATTTAATCAAATCCCACTAATATTATAAATGTGAAAGTTTGGATGGATGGATGGATGGATGTTTGTTACTCTTTCATACAAACACCACTGAACCGATTGCGATGAAACTTGGTATGTAGATAGCTGGAGACCTGGGTTATCGCATAGCTATCTTTTATCCCGATATTCCCACGGGATCGGAACTTACGTCGGTGAAACCGCGGGGCGCTGCTAGTATTTTATAAATTTGTAATTATCAGAACTGAACTTGGTCTGTCTTATGTAACTCAATATTTTATGCTCCATCTCGCTTACGTAGAACTAAAATATCAATTGTTATTCAAAATCTAAAATAGATTATTAGTTTAAGTATTGATATATTGATCTTAAATTAAACCAGACTTATGATCTGAGCTTATCACAGTGTGATCTACGCCTCTGTTATATGAATTATGTATATCATTATGTAGCTTAGTTAAGTCTAAGTGTTGGATCTGTAATGTCTACGTAAAAATAAACAATCCGAACTGTTTACATTACGCATATATTACATTATAGAGTACATATTTTTTAAATCAACCTGAGCCGGACACTTGGCATTACTCCAAAATCCAATGTTTTGCAAAGTCAGATAGTATAACGTATTAAAAGAGGGATTATTTTGGATAATAATTCTAAATTAATGAATTAAGCAGAACCAAAATAGAGTTTTAATTCCTTTACGAAAAACACGCTATGGCAACAAGTGGATGAAATGAGTAAAGTCATGCGAAGTTAACATTAAAGATTAATTGTGAGCTCACGAATGAAAGAAGATAACGATCGATTTTCTCCATACTTTATTTTAGTAAGCCACCGTTTTACTGTTCGCAAATGCATGGAGAAGTTGAATCTTCGCAGATGCAAACTCAAAATTCATTTTAGGACATTGGTGGTGCCAAGAGGTATTATGTCATAGACATTAAAAATATTTGATGCGATGGCACAAAATGATGACTAAAAGACAGAAATAATTTGCTATTCGTTATATACATTCATAATGGGTACCTACTAATACTTAGATACTTTAAAATGCTTAGCTTGTTTGAGAAGTATTAAATAGAACTTGCTAATAAAAATATTGAATAAGGTTAAAGTTTTATTTGTTTTCTGATTCTATGGGTAATGGCTATAACTATGATATAGTTATATAATATAAATTACTGAAATTACTCGTATGTTAGGCATTCCTAAGTTTTACTCTTATTCTAGGATTTACTACTATGAGTTGGTAAATATAAGGTTTAATATAAAATGAGAAGATTTTGACTTGTATCTAAATGTTAATGTTAAGAAAATACTTGTAATTTTATTCATATTTTACTTAATACAATTATTACTCAAATATCTATTTTAGTTACCATGGGAGTGGTACTTATTATTAGAGTGAAAATCAGAACAGTTGGGACGTTTACAAATTATAGTTTGGTAATACTTATATTTGAAGAGCTTTTCAAGTATCTTATATAAAACTTGAATCTTGACTGCAAGAACTGTACGAGAAGTTAAATTTCGAACAAAATTTTGCTATTAGTGCAAACATAATAAAAGCAGTAGCGAGACTACGTGCACGTGCGTGTCACGAACAACGTTCACACCCAATATACACATTAAAATTAAATAATAGCTCAAGGCCCACTGGTATTTTCGTTTTATTACGGCAACAGCTTTCCGCTACGAGCGTTGATCGTATTTTTTTAAATTCACGCGACGCGCAGGGGTGTCAATATTATTCTCCTCCATACTTTTAATACTAGCGCCTTTGGCGAAAGCGCTTTCTAGCTGTAAAACTATAATATTTGGAAATATTTGGCGAAGAAGACGAGTAAATTATAATAATCTCAATTATTTTTTATATATTTATCAAGGTAATCCGAGTTTGAAATCAATCAAGTGCTTTCTTAAAAAAAATACTGACAGCCCTATTACTTTCTCTACTTGGCACATCCTCACCGTGGTGTTTGTTAAAATAATAAGCTCCCGAAATAATCACACAGCTGCCTTATTCAGCTTCACCTACATAAGTAAAAATTGTTTGAATTAATCATTAAGTATCTAAAATGGCAAAGTAATTTATAAAGTGTATGTTGTTGCGCATAGCCCTTGGACATCTGTCGCATTAATAAATATATTTTTTTTATCTATAATGTGCTGCCTCCATATTACAGCGATATTGAGTTTATAGCAAAGAACGTCTTATGCACATGTGTGTAGTAATGTACTCTACCATGAGACTGTTGTAAGAGGTCACAGAAATAAAACGTGTACTGAATAAATTTCTAATAATACTTCAAAAATAATTTAAATAAAATTTTCTGTTTCCATTCGCTAAAGATTTTTTTTTAATTCGCAGTGTAAATTTCTTTGCGTAGGCTTACGTTGACATGTTATGACATTTCCGAACCGTACAATAATTTACGAATACACTGATTTGAATTCATTCATCGAAACATTTATTCTATAGGAGTTTTTCGGTATGCTTAGTGGGCGGTCTATGATTACGTAACATTTAGTTAATGAGTTCAACGTTTTGGAACATGTAATTTAGAGCAATAAAATCTCCTTAGTGGTTTAGTTGTGCTTTATGGCGTATTTCGAAGATTCCAACAACAGTGGTTCAACGCTAAATAGTAAAAGAATAGCCATGGTAGTAAAAATTAACAACTATTTTTTTTAAACGAATCTCAGTAAGTATTTAAAATAATTTAATAGCTGCCTGGTGTAACTCTGAACTTCTACCTCAAATGAACCCAAAAACTAAACTAATAAGTTTGTTAATTCTTTAAATCTTAGTCTCAGGAGTGCCTATTGCGAGACAGAGTGATTAGATTAAGCCCATAAGT
This sequence comes from Callimorpha dominula, assembly GCA_949752705.1. NCBI lineage: Eukaryota > Metazoa > Arthropoda > Insecta > Lepidoptera > Erebidae > Callimorpha > Callimorpha dominula. Next base: position 9,549,998 of record OX457004.1, on the reverse strand, counting down.
CTACAGTCTTCTTATATCAAGCACGATATTTATATCCGAAATACTTTGTCCTTCTGTGACATAAATTAATTAAAAATTAATGTTAATTTAGCAAATAATAGCGTGCTTCTGTATACTTATTCAGACAGTCGACTAGGCGGTTCTCCCTTGAGAAGGCCCATGGTAATAAATTACTATTAGCTGGCGGCAACAAGTTCCAAATAACAATATCGACCTTCATGTTTATATCGTTTTTGAAATTGCGACTATTTAAGCACAATTGTGTAATCGTTTGTAGAAAACTGTAAAACTAAACTACATTACGAAAATGTATTCATCTTTTATAAATCATACGTATTTTTGCTTAAAAACATGTTGAAGGAACTTTTCGCTTTGTCAACACCCACCATCGTTGATTGTTTTAAAAATGTTGTCAAACATAAAAGAACTAAAAAACTGAAAGCGATAATTCTATTATGTTTTTGACACCTTATCAACTTAAAAAGTATGTAAAAAAAATATAGACAGGCTTTTAAATTGATTATGACAAAGTGTAGGTTGTTGTGTTTAATTCATTCAGTCCTGTTTTGTTTTTGCTTACGGGGCAAAAATTATTGTTGTCCTTTAAATACTGGATGCTTTTCAAAGGGTTATCCATTTTAGAATGATCTTTAAAAAAATGTCACTAGGCTCAACCATTTTGAAATCGGCGGTTATAGATCGACACAGGTATGTACGGTATTATTTTTTTAACCATTGTTTTAACAATTCTACTTTTGGCAAAGCAACTTGTTGTTGCATTGAGATTGTGTTCGTCTATAATTTTGAATTAATAAAATAACGATATCAAATAATTGTTGAACAATTTTATGAAAAGCTTATCTATATTTTTTATTATGCAAGGAGATTGAAAACTAAGTTCTATAATATCAACGTTATGGTCAATATTTTCATCCTAACTGTGCTTAGCCTAGGCCGAGGCTACATTTATGTCTAAACTTACACAAAAAGACTAAAGTATAACTTTAGTCTTTTTGTGAAGATGTCTGTCTTCACAAAAAGACTTAAGTTATACCTGTAAATTCAATTGGTAATTTTCAATTATCACTGATTAAATGCCCCATCATTGTAATGTATTTCATGGCTAAATACAAATTGGTTTTACGAATTTACATAATTGACAAAATAATGAAGACAACTTTATCTCAAAATTTTATTACATTAGTCTTTTACCATTGAAAATGTAATGAGAAGTGAAAAATATTCTTTGTAAAGAATATTTTTCTTTTCTCTTTTTGTATCATTAAAATAATTTATGAAAATATAATAAATATATCAAACTGGTGATTTTTTCTTAAATTACACGTTTTGCATGTGTATGTGTAGAATATTATACACTATTATAAACATGGAAATATGCTATTTCTATCAAATTCATCCAAAGACACCGAAAAAACAAGAAGAACATTATCAACTCTAAAGATCGGTTTTAAATATTCATGTTGCCACTGAATGAATTAGCTGTAACTAAAGAAGATTCATAAAGATATTAAAACAATGTCCTCCCACACACAACCTTCACGTTTCAAATAGCTAGGTTTAGCTGAAATACTTTCAAACATATGCGATCGTGCTCACAACAACCTTCATAAATCTGATGAGGACCGAAACTAAACGCATGTCAAAAAATATTAGGGAGTTGATATGTATGAGAAATAAAACTGCGATCACAAACTTCATTGTACCTTAAATTAAGTAGAAAAATGAGTACCGTACACAAAATAAAGGGCCGTCTGATGATTAGCGCAATTTTTATCGGTGACTTACACTTACAACTCCCTAGTTTTAACATAGCTACATGATTAACAATTATTAATCTGTTACTCTAAGTTACAAAAAAAAAAGTATATAATAACCACAAAATCGAGGTAAGACATAGATCAGAATTACAGAACGATTATGTCCCAGGGTATATCGTTTAAACCTTTAAATTTTGTTTACTAGTTTAACCTCATTTCATCTGACTTTGACTTCGATTCTTGACTTTGTATTGACCGCACTTAATATCAATGGAAGATAACTAGATATTAATGAGATGTAAAAAATGACAGTGTTTATAGTAAAGGTTTGTATGTTCAGATTAAAGTATAGATATTAGTAAATAAAATTTTTCATATGTAATAATACGTGTGTGTCGACTAACGAATGAGGCCAAGCTCGTGATTGGCCACACCTGCAAGAGGTTGAGGACACTGCTCAAGTTTTTTTTTAACATTAAATATTCCTAATTTATGAGCCTGTTATTTTTTATATTACTAAATAATACAGAACGTGGTTATCAATCAGTTTGGAGATTTTTGACCTCATGCGTTTTAAGGTTACGCATCCACTTCAAGCGGTAACATGAAGCATTCTCCAGTTTCTTCATAGGTCCTTAACGAACGACTTGTCAAGTAATCAGGTAATTTACTACTAAAGATCCTACCCCACAAAATAACTAAGCGGTTTTTGGTCTCTACGAGTATGTTCGCTGCCACGCACGCTTTTTCGCATCTTTTTGTTACGCTCAATATTATATTATTATACCTTGCTTGACGCAGTGAACGACTTATTTTACAAGCCAAACTCAACATCATCAAATATTAAAAACTTTATTATCATATTTACAAGTTGTTGCATTTCAAAACCTAATATTTGAGTCTATTATTAATACAGGAAATCTATCTCTGGATGCTTTAAAGTGCTAATAGACGAATATCCAACATCAGCGTTTAGCATTGAACTGACACTTCCTTCCAAATCGTTGATTCGAAACAAAACAAAACGCTTTTGACCTTGGAAGTAAGCTTCACGAAGCATCCCGACAAGTCGCAACCCTATTTGTTGTTGCCTTGACAAATTCAAACCATATCCATCAAAATCAGAAAAATTCAGAAATAAATATTAAGTACTTAGGTTAAGTTATTATTCACAAGTAAATTTTTAAGACAAATTGTTATTGAGTTGTACTTGTGATAATGTTCAACATTTTGACCCCACGGTCAACAAAACCTTCTTATCGCTCCAAACTCACTTTCCAATTAAAAGCCATTTGACGCTCAAAGTAAACACGTAGCCTAATGGACTCTTTTCAGTCACTTTGATGGAACAATAGTTGGCTTGATGTTACGTCCACTGACCTACATTTCATACCATGTTATTACGTAGGTATTATAGCCACACGACATAAGAAGTATCTTAAACTTTACCCAGAAAAACGTCTTTAAACATGAGAATATAGTCGTTTCTTTGTTTAAATTTATCACAGAGAATAAAAAAAAAACAAAACACTGATAAAGAATCGAGCAGTTTCATAATGTCACGTCCCTGAGAAACTGAAACGGTGTGCTATGATATTTACCTCATTAGTTACATTCTTCAACGGCCTGTACAAATTTGTTGTGGCGTCGCGCGGCGCGTTTGAAGTGCAGACTGCGCGATAATTACAGAATTAATGGTCTGCTACAGAGAAGCAGTTTTTATTGCAATTAAGAGTGCGCTATCGATCGACCTACTTGCGTTAACATCGCACTTATTCACAAGTTCCCGGCCTTGGGGAATGTAAGAGATGCTTATTCTAAGTTTTAGCAAGTTAAGTTTATCGTTGCTTCAAAATTAAATTTTGTCGTACCAAATTTTGCGTGTTTTAAATATATTTTTTTCTTTTATAATCTCTGATGTTTGTTCCGTTCATCCATAAGCAGTATTAATCATTCTAATTGGGAGTCGCCCTCTTTTTATTTACAATGAACGTTGCAAATATCCATTTAGCAAATAGACATCGTTTTTCATTACAAATAGTAGGATATAATCTGCGAGGCGAAAATGGAACGCCTAAATAGCACGCAAGGTTAATGTGTTTAGTGTTGCAGTATATTAGAAGCGTCAATAAGCAGTCATTCCAGTCTCGACCTGTAACCTGATTACAAAGTGCGTCTCGACTCGCATGGCAATGACACTCCTTTCTTTATCTGTGCGGTATCTTTGATGATGTTTTGAAAACAATACGGATTTTTGCCTTGTACTGTTAAGTTATTCCAGTAAGCAATGCCAGAATAGTTAATTATACCTTTCGAGAATACATATAAATAAATAGAGCTGAAAGGTTATCAATTCTGTACATGCATCAAAATTACATGTAGGAATTCAGAGGTTCCTAATAAAAAAATATTAAAATAACAAAAAAACTTTAATTGAATTACAAAAAAATATTGAAAAAAAATTAGAAAATTTAATTAGGTAGATACAATTTTTTTTATAACATTAAAACATAATCAAAAACAAATTCATTGAAATTTCTACAGGACTGCTATTGAAACTGAAAAATAAACAAACGTCCTTGTTTAAGACTGAAATAGTGAAATTACTCAAAATCGATACTGTAATAACTCCATAACTTAACATTTAACGCATTCCTTAATTGTTGGTTATCATATTACATAGTTTTAAAAAGGAATAATTTCCAAAAAACACCCTATAGAGTACACATCGATTTTAGTGGCGTATGCTTGGACATGGTACACATCGGCATAACTTGGTCATAAGCACTGTACTTACTATTATGTATTTTTTAAATTCGCAAATGACACTTATCCATACGTTAATAAAACAAAACATAGATACTTTTACGTGTTATTTTTGAAACTGTCAAGATATCTACAAGAAAATATATTATAGAGAAACATTCAGTTTGGAAACTTAGGTGAATAAAAATCAGTACCTGGGAGACCGAGCTTCGCTCGGTGGCTTTATGTAAAATCGTATTTTTTTTTTTTGTAAAATTGCGTGTTTACAGGAAATACAGTTGAACTTCAAATGCAAAACTATATATGTATTCCTAGATACCAGAAATATAAATACATACATAAAGTAATAAGATAAAATAGACAAAATGACGCTCGAATTGGGGTAAACAACACACTTGAATTTCAACAAACTGTTCAATATTGTCACGAAAGCGTACGAGTATAATCTCAGCCACTTAACCGTATATAAAACCTTCAGCTTTACTCCTTTACCCGATCCGTTTAATTTATTGGCCGTATCTTTATCACTTAATCTTCATTAAGTCCTGCTAGATAATTTTTATCTTGGAAAATTTGCACTTGCAAATGGCCGTCCGAGTCGTCTCGGCCTGACCTGTTTGTGAGATCTCAAATATTGACTGTGAGCAAACAATCTTATCCGCGATTCCGTTTACTCTGCACTACATATAGGAATAGGTATCTACATTTTATACGTAATAGATGCACAATAAAAAAATCAGGGTTATTGTTGAAAGAAGAAAAACATGAACATTTTGTGTTTTTTGGATATGTTGCGGATAAGTTTGCCATCGCTTGTAATATTTTGCTATGAGAAACATCAGTATCACCTGTATAGTATTTATATTAAGATCTTTGTCAACTCCAAACATTATACCTACTTAAAATATTTGCTATTCTTAGAAAGCTGGTTATCTCTAGCTTACTAATAACCATTCTGGAAGTTTGTTTTTTGCTCTGGTTGATGCGCAACTATTTATACACCGAATATTTCCATTTCCAATGCGATTCTTGCAATTCATTGACGTCTTTTGAAATTTGCCCAAACTATTTATTTTATTTTGTATAATTTTTTAAGTAATACGGCTACTTTTTTAGATAAAATATGTATGTATGAGTTACAGACTGATTGTATATTCGTTTGGCCTCAGTGTAGATTAAAATTACACTCACTATTAATATTTTAGATTGACCTTCATTAAAAGAGCTTATTTTGTCTTTGGTGTTTGAATAAGACCAAAAAGGATGACAGAGTTTTTGAATTATTTTACAATTCCAGTTGGAATAATGGAGATTGTTCTGCTACATGGGCAGAAAATTCTTCTAAAGAATATAAATAATTCTGCCGAGATATTTTATATAGTCGGAGTAGTAAATACTGCAAATATTATTGTCAATTCCACACAATCATAAAATTCCCACAACATATCTACGTTTATTGTTATTGTCTTAACATTATTTATATTTACTAATGATTGCTATTTTTGTATAGGATCAGACATTTCAATCGACAATATGATATGTTGTTGATAAATTAATATGCGTTGGCGGTGACATGCGTCCTTCGATGCCCACTTCAAGTGATCGACGTCCACTCGAAAATTACCGAATACACGAAACAAAAACAAACAAATTCGAAGTTTGTTGTGTTAAAGTTATAATGCGTGTCAACGGTGCTCGTCCTAAACGTAACTCTTGATTTGACCTTCTACCAAGGGCACAGCATATTAAAGAAACATCGTATTGAAACACCCAAATGTGTTAATTTATTACTTCTGTAAACGCATGACTTCCGCCCTTTGGAGTTGTAGGAAGTGATTAAGTACCTACTTCTTCAATACAAAAAATAACAAAAGTTTTATCGTACTATTCTCATGCTCAAATTACGTTTATATGTACTAAGGTTTGTATGTGTTGATCGATATTATTGTTAGTTGTGAATTTTCCAATATGTTTACTTAGCCTATTTGATCTAGTGAACGTGCAGGTACTCACGTAATCTGTAATAGCATGACAGTCTATAAATTATGTTTTAAAGTTGTTTATGTGTACTAGTTATCTTTCTCAAATCGTCAATGGTTTAAAAATGTAAAGGTTCATTATAATCATTTAACATGGTGCAGTCACATACATACATGTGTGCGTGTCTGTTTGTGTGTGCACATGTGAATATTGAAGTGTTAAAACAAACGTACTAATTAACATCCATTCAGATGTGTGGAGGCCAAGTTGATTCATGTGTGCTACTTGAATGTTCTTATCACGGATGTGTGCACTCTTAGCATTAAATGCATTATGGTATTCAAGTCACCGTGTCACTGCTTAGAAATAACTTTTAACGTGAAATATTTTAAAGTTGTAAGTATTTGTTTCCGTTTGTTCCTAAATTATGTCACATAATCTATTTGTTTGACAGTTCAAATTTACTAGAACGCTTTAAAAACACCTGGATATTCATTACGTATGATTGTACAATTCAGATCTGATGACCTCTATTGAAGCTGCGGCGCACTGGTAAAGCGATTATTTTCGATGTACGGCTGCTATAAAAAATCATTGCGTGGGCGATGAGGACCATTCATGAGTGTCCAGTTTTGTAATACCACTTATGTAGTTCATATGACTACAAATTGTACATATTGAAATAACATTGTTTATCGCTGGAAAAAAAATAATGAAGGATGGAAGATCAGGAAAAGGAAGACTTTGGACTTTACATTATTTAGACAATTTTAAATTGAATTGTCAATGATTATTTTAAAGGCTGTCTGTTGCCATGATTTATATATTAATTGTTTAATTTTGTTGTGCATTTTACTGACTGACTGACTGGCTGATACAGAAGTAAACGTCGTGATTTAAAAAATCCTGATTGTTTTCGAATTATACTGTTATTCTCATTATAGAGCATATTTATAATTTCTCTAGTAACATTCTCCTGATGACTTTACCTACCGTAGCGTAGCAACTACCTTGTTACCATTCTGTAACTCTTAAAGATATTTTTTAAGCACCTTTTCTTTTTGCCCATTGAGTTCCTTCTTAATATTCTTATCACGGCTACATAGTGATATTATATCTGTTGTATTTTGAACCCTACGTTTTATTTTATTTTAAATATTCTTCAGTAAGCACACTTCTAGAATGATATACAATTTCTTTATATTTAAAACCGCTATTCTATCCTCATTGAAAAAGAAAATCATTTCAGACTACCTATTCGTTTTGTCATTTTTAGAAGGAGAATTGTTTGACTGAAATACATTTATCTGTTTTATTTTTTTATATGGTAAGTATGCTTTATTGGCTCCATCTTTGGATGCCAGCAAAATGATTTTTCCACCCACGATTAATGTACTTAATGCTGCACTTTTCTTCACCATTTATTCGTTCGTTTCGTTCCGTATTCTTTTTAATACCTCCATTCATAAACTTTACATCTAATCTTCAGTCAAACGTAAATGGCTGCCATTAGAATTGAAATCCTACGGTATTTCTTAATATCTGTCTGATACTGGAAATACTCTTTTACCAGGTTATTAATTATTTAATTACTTATATAAAAATCCTTTTAAAGATGCCGATGGAGTTTGAAATACCAATGTATTAGTTTCGCAATATTTAAATGCGTACTGACTTAAAATTACTTGTAAGTGGTCAAAAACATTACATGTTGCCAAATCCAACATACAACTTATATAATATAGAAAATATGACTGTCTAAATGTAAAAACGAGCTTGCCAAGGAGTTATATTACATTTGCGCCCAAAATACACAATGCGTTATCCATCAATACACATTGTAACATACATGATCCAGTAGTTGAAAATTCGTTAATTCTCTATTGTTCTTAGCTTATTGTTCGGTCGTACTGGCGCCAATGAGTACGGCGCGCGACGAAACATGATATGAGACTAAGTGAAATTTGCTAACAAATAAGATGCCTAAATAATATTCCATAAAAATGTCACAAGATGACAAATTTTGTAAAACGGTTATACATAGCACGGTACATAAACTTTACTTGAAAAATGTTGACCCCAAAATTTGGCGGAGCCTTTGCACATTTACACACTAAATCACTTTGGGTGTAATTACTGTAATTTAATATCAATATACAGTTTAGTATTATCTAGTAAGTACAGTGCTTTACTTCTACACCTATTTGAGGAATTACTTTTCAATAAATATTTACTTGTTTCTATTCCTATTTCCATTTCCATTCGAAACCTTAGGTTACCCTGCCTTAGTTTGGTCTTATTAAGTTTTTGAGTATTACGTAAAATGAACAGATTGTGTTTTCTTTAGCCATTTGTTTTGTTTTACTTTGTCATGTATAAATAACGTTGAGATTTCAATGTTTACTTTGCTTATGCAAAACCATATCCAGTGCAGGAATTGTTTCTTAAAAAATGTTATTCAGTTGCACTTTCAAGAGTTTCTAAATTTATATGTTTATTTTTATTTGATAGTGAGTTTAACATTGTTGATATGGAAAATAAATAAATAGGTTGCTATAATAGTCGGTTTTATACGAGCGCCGACGGACAATTCACAAATGTTTCATTTATGTAATGTACCTATGTAGCTGTTAATTTGGGATTTCCTTTGAAAGGAAATAAAATATACCTAGCTCCTACATTAAAAATCACTTTAGTATTTAACAACACAACGACAAGTTGCGTTGGAACGGTTACATTTTATGCAATCTACGAATGCAATACGATATCAATGATCTGCCATGTGTTCATAAATATGTCCGGAATGTGTCTTATCACCGCAATTCTTTATCTCATTTATCTGTCAATTCCAACGTGTTTTGTGCGAGAAATCTAGACAAGCAATTCCTACAAAAAAAAATTAAAGAGAAATGTAGATATGAGTATATGGATTAAGTCAATAATGGATTAGATAAGTATCGTAAGATATATGTTTTCGGAACAGAATGGTGTTTTATATATTTGATTGTAAGAATAAACAAATATAAACGTTTAGCAAGAGCTTGTGAAGACACAAATTCGTGGAGTTCCACAGGGTGCTAATCTAAAGGCGATAGACTTGTTAGGATCCTACATAATTATGTTTATAGTATAGTAATGCATAGAGCAAAAATCTTCGTATTACCATCTGGTTCTTAGACCACTTCATAGCGAAGCAAAAAAGTCAAGGTCATGCATAATTTCATCACCTACCTCAGCACGTGCCGACTCTTGTATGCCGGGTGTCCAACAAGTCTCTCTGAATGTTCCTCGCGAAACTGTTCCCCGCACTGAGGGCTCGCTCGAAGAACAATTTGCAGCACAGCCTCAGTTTTACTGAGATTAGAATGAGGACTGCGAGCCGTATCGCGTCCGCACCGCCCGGCACTTCCACTACACGCCGACCGATCAAAACATAGCTCTCACGAACCTTTTCGACACACAGACTCGATTCGCAAAATTTATTCATCGCATCCGCCAAAAACACGTATATTTTTATGAGCTGCACTAAATGTACGGTCCAAACTAGGTGAGGACGGGGCTTTCAAATGTTTTCTTAACGTCCGACATGAATTAACACCAATATACCGAGAGGAAAACACCATCGACGCTCATGCAGCTTGGCAGCCGCCGGAAAACTCGATTTCGCACGAAACACAGTGTCGAATGCGTGCGCTCGCCGGCCACAGCACCGCGCTGTAAACAGAGAGCGCGCCTCAACAACACACGCACACATCAATAGAACACGTATCATGCGCACACATGCGCAGATGCTACAGCGCGCGCATTCTGGCTTGCGACGAAAATAGATATCACGTCACCGTCCACCAATCACAGCACGATTCTATCACGCTACATAGGCTTGTGATCGGTTGAGGCTCCATTGATAGATTGGCTACCACAAGGAGTTTCAATTCGCGATTAACTGAAAGTTTTTGATAAAACTTAACTGATATGAAATCTTAACGGTCGAAAATATTTGTTTTATCTTTGAAATCGTACTGGTTGTAATAGATTAAATACTTTTATCACAATAGTAGAGATCAGAAAGCACCTACACAAATACTAAACGCAAAGAAGTTTGGGCGCGAATTCTTATCAAAATCATCAGTCTGATTGTCTGGATATTGAAAGTTTAACAACGACTTGAATGACTGATCGTAGAGAAAACTATGTCTCAATATTTCACTACCTACGTGAAATGCCTAGGTACCCAGGGGCTCACTTATTTACATCTATTTATTTCAAATTGGTAAGTAGATTATGAGTTGAATACAATTTTAAACATTTTTAAATATGTTTACACCTTGATAACGTGGTATTGTTTCTTTTAAGTTCCAGCACATTTAAAAGCTGAGGATATTTTATTTTATTGTTATATGGTTTAAATTTTAAAATGGAGTTCGGCATTACACACGTACAAACAGTGTTTTGCTTGTGTATTGAAATCAGGGGTCATGATCACCGGTCCTTACATACAGTGCTATCTGAAAATAGCTCTACTGTCTAAGAAGTAAAGTTGATATTATTAAAAACTAAAGGTCGGAAAAAATTTATGTAATGGTGTGGCTATTAGATTACTATGATGATTGTGTTGGTGTGTGTGTGTGAGCAGCTTTAAAATATTGAAGGACTATTAACTCTTTATGTAGGTAGGTTCCGTGAGCTTTTATAACTAGTTCTTTTAATATTCGTAGACGAATTGAATTTTATTTATCAGAACGATCGTAATTTATTATTTTTAGAAACTGAAGCAAAAGAACTGAACGGTTTACGATTTAAAATAAAAACTGTTTCTGAAATAAATCAATTGTGTTAAAATAATTCGTATACACCTAAGATGTCAAAAAAGTACACACGTGGTTACTGGTGCCTCTAAGACGAGTGACCCTAATGGGTTCATTTGTGCTATGCTAATCCTATCCCTCCTCTGACGGTAACGGTATGCTGTCTTTGGTAAGACAGAATTCTTCTATCTTCTTCTTTAGTTGGTATCCCAGTCAAGTGACTCTAATTCAAGAAGAAATCTTCTTCAATACTCATAAATACATATATGATAAATTTATACGTTTTAAAAGAGATAAATGTATCTAATATCTTTAAACGACCCGTTCTTGTATCCAGGATGTCACAGCAAATTATTGTTACATTAGCGGGTCGTATAGCAAACCCCGTAAATAACGTAAAGCTCTAACAATTTTTGGAAAATTCGTCATAATAAAAATAAAATCTTATTTTGAAACTCAAAAATTTAACTTGATAATTGACCGATAAAGCTAATGCTTCGTAAGAGTGAGGGCTGAAATTAATGAAATTATAGATATTTAATACCAAGGATAAGCCAAGGATGTTGATCGAATGTTCAAATTTTTCTGAAAAGGTTGACGTTTTCAAAAAAATAAAATCATTGAAAATTTATAATACATATTATGTTGTTTAGACATGTGCACCTCACCAGGAAAGCATTTTCCTTTTCATTTGCAAAAGGTTTTTTTTAAACTATTTGTTTTTCAAGTTAGATCAACTATTTGTCATCTACATAATCGTCCTAAAATTTGACAACACCTTTCTGTAACATTCTGTACTATATTTCGTGTATCTCAGTAACGGCTCTAACGATTTGGATCAAATTTTGTATTTAAATAAGGTTATGCTTTTTAGTGCCGGTCGTAGTGTTCACGATTTTATAGTGATCAGCACAGGAGTAGGTATTGTTTGTCTACCTGATGAACACGGTGCAAGAAAAACGTTCGATTGATTACGCATATTACTTCGAAATATTTATGGCCATGTCATTCTAGTTTGATAAAGCTGCAAATTAGTGACTCGTATGTGTTAATAATACTAGGAATTAAGGATTATTAAGTTTTCGTTTTAGATAAATTTATTTAATCGAAATATGTAATCGAACCTGGAAAAGATAGCTTTCGCCATTTCAATAGAACTCTTGGGTTCTTTACTGGACTTTAGACTCTACAAAGTTTCTCAACAAAATTGGCCATGGTTTTCTACTAATATTTTTTTTCTTGCAATTATTAAAAAAAAACTGTTCTTTTAATCTAAGAATAGCCGTAAAAGCCATTAAGAATATTGTTAAAGAATTAAAAATACATATATCCCTGATTTAAAAGTATTCTCCTTAAAAGTCGTATATACCATAACTTGAACTTACCGCCCAAACCGCTGAACAAATTTTGATGAATTTAGGTATAAAGATAGAGAGGACCATGTAAAAGGTCAACGGATTCTTTTTGGCGCGTAAATAAAACTTGAGGGGTTGAAATAGGGGATGAAAGTTTGTATTGGAAAGATTATACGCAGACGAAGTCGCGGGCACCAGCTTGCATGGCAATGCGCTCAATATTTCAGAAGATACAATAAGGTCGTAACTCATAAGCGTTTTATTGAGAATTCCCCATTGCCATTGCCATCGCCATTGTTACTTTTAAATAGCGGAGTTAAGTGTACAAGGGCAGCGCAAAGTTATAGCGTTACATAAGGCATTTCTTGGTGTCATATATACTAAAGAAAAAAAAAAAATACTACCTATATTTAATACAATGTCCGAGGTGAAAAATCTTTGTAATGTTGCATGGATCAATTTAAAAGGAATGACGTTTAGCAGATTTTTTTCAAATTTGAACGCTATCTTGCACTCCTTATATTTAATTTAATTAAACCTATATTTTTTTTTAACACTCCATAGAATATAAAACACGGCTATCACATTACTGCCTTGGGTATTTTTTTATGTTAAGCTTTACATCCTTAAGTGTAAGGATCTATTTCGGTAAGCTTGTGTATCTTAAGTACATACTATTTATATAAAACAAAAGATGGTACTCAAATTATTATCACAAGGCCTCTCAAGTTTAACTAAGTATATATACGCAATTTAAAAATGATCAAAACTAGATTTTCTTCGTGGGCTCCGCTGGCATAAATATCGTCTGCTACAACAATACTTTTAATTAATACCAATACTTTAATTAAACCTATAATATTGTCAATTTTAAAAATAGGGGGATGGAAATCCAGAGTCGGTCAAAATGTTATTTAAAGGTTTTTAACTTTTCACTACTAATATAATAAAATTAGTTAATAATGGAGGTAATCAATTTATGGATTTGCAATTCTACAAGCTAATTGGTCATGCCGCAACATCAAATTACATATTCTTAAAAAAAATCGTGATCATAATGTTGCATATATGTTATATTATGTAGTTTATCCATGTTGATGTATTATTGAATGATCGATCATCATACAGTTCTGCTTTTTTATGCGCGTTCTTAAGAAATTAGTCTTGGATTCGATCACTTATGTAAATATTATAAACATGTTATGAATGCCAACGAATTGTTTAAAAACTATTCAACTACACTTGCTTTATGATTACTGTTTAAATTATTCATTAAATATATACGGATATAAGGATTAGAGAATTAAATTATTTATCACTACATATTATAAAACAAAGTCCTCCGCCGCGTCTGTCTGTCTGTCTGTTCGCGATAAACTGAAAAACTACTGAACGGATTCTCATGCGGTTTACACTAATAGACAGAGTAATTCATGAGGAAGGTTTAGGTGTATATTTTGTACCAGTGCGAAGCCGGGGTGGGTTGCTAGTTTAAGATAAATAATTAGATTATACGGCTTTACTCACGTGTATAGTTCGGGGATGCCCTCCTTATATTTTTTTTTTATGCGTGTGGTAACCCCCTCGGGCCGTCACCCCACCGGGGTTTTCGGTGGCGCGGTGTGTCGGAACCGAACCGACTAAAACGACACGGTGCGCCGTACTGCGCCTTAAGTAGGAGGGATCCGGGAACAGCTTTTATTAAGACATCCGGAACCCTCCTAGCGCCTGCCTGCAAAAGCGCGGGCACCACCTTCTGGTAAAAACCTCTCAATTAGGCGACGTCCAGGCACACGCGAACGACGCCTCCTCGCGGGGGGCCACTATAGCGGGTGGAGGGGAAAACCCGTCCCGTCCACCCGCGGCCACACTCAGGGCGGCACGAGGCGCTGGTACGCGCGCTCCGCCGCCCGGTTCGCCGGCGGCGAATTAGGTCCGAGTGGAGATCGTCCTCCCGGACCTGTTCCGCCGCCTCCTTGTGCGAGATGACGTCCTCACAGAAGGTCGCGACCGCGGTAAAATTCCTGTCGCTACCGGCCATGGAGCGTATGACGGCCGGTAGCGAGAGATCTCCTCCGATGACTGCAGCGAAGGCCCGACGCTGCGTCGCCCAGGCGGAGCAAACCGCCAGCGTGTGCTGAGCCGAGTCCTCACTGCAGTCGCAGTCTTATCATAGCGACCTGCCGCGAAACTAGTCGGGCATCCCCGATATACACATGTAAGTAAAGAGGTATATCTTTAATAAATTTGAGTACTATTCACGAAGGTTTATATTCTAAGACCACCTATTTATTAGCTTATTTAATTTTACATGAGCATGTAAAACGAAAACGTATGTATGGACGTTAACGGTGGCGCTAGTCCAAAAAAAATTCGTAATGAGGTCATCCAACAAAGAACTAAAGTTACCGTAATAGGTCGTAGAATAAGCATCCTTAAATGGAAATGGGCGGGCCACGTATGCCGAAGGACTGATGGCCGTTGGAGCAAACGGATCTTAGAGTGAAACCTGCGAATCGGTAAACGGAACCCCAGCCAGATGGACCAACAACTTGAGGAAAGAAGCTGGGAGAGACTGGATGCGGAAGGGCCTATTTCCAGCAGTGGCCTAGAATAGGCTAATTGATTGATGTAAAATTAAATAGACTAATACATTACTTCTTCCATCAGCTAGTCTATATTCTTTTTGCTTAGTCAAATAGTCATATTTCATCGTTCCAGTGGTACCAAAGAAATAAAGAGGACAGGAGACAAGAACGTTCATAACTATGTAATTTATGAATAAAATCTTCTACAGTTGTTGAGGAAAAACGACAGGAGCTTGTCGCTCAGCTCGACCATGTTCTGGGCCGCATTTCTCAACGGGTCTGCTAGAATCTGGTCGAGTTTAACGGCAAGAAAACACTCAACTGCCATTACAAGGCAGGCTTGATATCCTGGGCATGGATATCTGCCGCGACCTCAACCCGCGCGAGTACGTTGAGAGCGTCACTAAGGCGGCCTCGCGGAAGTTAGGTATTTTAAACAAGGTGAGACGGTTCTTCTCGCCTAGGCATCTATGTCTTCTTTATAAGACCCAGGTACGCTCACGCTCGTGCGTGGAGTACTGTTCTCACCTTTGCGATGGAGCCGCGCAGTATCTGTTTGATGCTCTCGACCGGTTGCAGCGGCGAGCATTGTTGGCAGTCCTGAGGCCACCGAATCCCTTGAGCCTCTGCAGATGCGTAGAGATATCGCCTCTATGGCAGTCCTTTATCGTCTTTATCATGGGGAGTGTTCTGAAGAGCTCTTCCAACTGGTCCCCCTTCTCCCTTCCTCTACAGGACAACACGTGCCGGCCTCGGAAGTCACCCCTGCAGAGTGGAAGACATACGCTCTCGCACCCATCGATTCGGGTCTTCCTTCCTGTGCCGAGCAGTTAAAACCTGGAACTCCCTACCAGCGCACGTGTTTCCGTCCCACTATGATCCCGGGTCCTTTAAGCGGGGCGTGAAAAAGCATCTCACTAGGCCGCCATAGTGCTGGTCACCATGCTGCACTGTCCCTGTTCGCAGTGAGGATGGTGACCACCACTCTTGGATTCTGCTTGTGCTTTCCATCAGGCGGGGCAGAGTCATTTTGGCAGCTCAAATATAAAAAAAAAAAATAAAAAAACCCATGTAACCTATTTGTAAAATAGTATTCGAGGTTTTCCTGTTCAGTTATACATTACAATCAAGTTGCTTTACGAGTAAGTTTAAAAGAGAACTACTCAGAAATGTATGTCCTATTGATAAAATACATTTCTAAGTAATTCACTTCTATTCACAAGTTTATAACAAGCGACACTTTTAATAACTTTTATTAATATGACTCAAAAGCATTTATCCCTAGTTGTGTTATCTAGTGTGTTATATGAATTTTATTCTAAAAAAAACACTTTCAAAACATAACACAACTGTCTTTTGTTTTATAAATTTGATCATTGGTATAATAATTATCTTTTAAAAAAGATTTTAATGCGCCTAAGTCATGATAATTTTCAATTAATTTATTATTCAATTTTTAATTTTCCACCCAGAACTTCACTCAGTTTTATGTTGCACGCACGGTGGGTAGATTGGAAAATCTACTATACGGCCACCGTACAAGGTGTTTGATGCTACAAAGGAACAGTTTATATCACTCAACACGGTTGTAATTATATTTATGAGATGACTTGTCCACAATTAACAATTTGACGAATTATGAAAGCACAGGTGTGGTAGCTGGCAAGTGCGGCGGATAAGGGAGCTGACATAATCACAATATCACGGTATCAAGAAAAGCCAGTGCCAGGTAAACTTATGCTTACCCACTAATAAATGAGCAAACATTGTACATAATTCAAGTATTGGTAACAACAGGGTATTGCGTGACTCGCCTATACTAAAACAGTCGAATTAAGATTCCTCCTCTTTTTTTGAAGTAGTTTCAAATACTTATGACCTTTACTAAATGGAGTATCTTAAAAGATTTATTTTTTCATAGAAACCAATAGATAGATATATTTATTTGCTCCAAATATGGTTATTACAGATTTTATAAGTACCGGGCCCATAATCTTCAATTATGGACGGAATTCATTTTTATATTTCAATACTTTTTACACTAAATACGAATAATGTAAATACAGACAGTTGCTTGATAGGATCGTACCATAAAGAACTAAATATCTTAGTTCGATTGATCGATTTATATATCTTGATGTTGAAGTCCAACGTGTCATCACTATTTGACAAATGACGCCGTCGTCGTGACTTTACTAATAGTAATTGAAATAAAATTATATATTATCTACGTTGATTGGGTACTCAAGGTGGATTTTATTTGTTCAAATTGTAGTCTGCAGTAAGCCAGTAAATGTAATCATGTATTTAATTCTGTAGACAGTTTAATAACTAGTTATTATATTAAATCAGACATTTTCTGCTACATGTCGTGAGGTAGACTTGTCCAAATAGTACTTAACTACTACTTAAGCACCTTTGTATAATCTTTTTAACATTACTATTTTATACTAATAGGTAAATTATCTCTACAAATTGTTTATCTGAATCCTTTTTAGCTTAAACTGCAGGTTTTTTTGTCTCTACGGTGTTTAGTTCCTGTTAATAACTATAACTATGTAACTTGAGACACCTCACACACGGTCTGGTCCCAAGCTTGGCAGAACCTGTACTATGGTAACCAGACTGCTGATAAATATATTTGTATATTAGTAAATACATACATATTATAGATAAATTACACCTAGACACAGAAAAAAGATCGTGCTCATCACACAATTATTTGCCCTGGGTGGGAATCGAACCCACGACATCTGGCTTAGCAGTCAGGATCAATAACTACCAGACCAACAGGCCAGTCTACAGTTTAGTTTCAGTTATATGTACCTATATCTAAATTGTTATTTTAGGTCTACAAATAATTTTGTTAAGCTACAAGCTCTTGCCCATTTCTTCGCTCTCGATTTTGTAGATTATGTCAGTCAATTCAGGGTACAGTACTTTTCTTTGGGTAAATGGTTCTTTTCTGTTTTTCTGTATATGGTGTATCGGTTGAGTGGTTACGGCGTGATAGTATAACAAACAAACAAACTAACATTCGCATTTATAAAATTAGTTAGGACTAGTTAGAAATGGGGAATACCATTTATATCTTCAATTTTCAGATTCTTGTCTCATGGATATTACAGTTTAATTTCTATTTTTATTTTAACAAAGTTAGCAAAACAGCAACACAACAATCACATTAAGCCGCCAGCTACCCATCTGCGGTTACCGGTAGCTGTAAAAACTCGCAACAGAAGTGGTGTCAGTTGTGCCTTGCCGACCTTACACCTGGCTGCCATGGAGCTTTGTTATTTTTCACCTGGGCAAAAATTAAAACCGCTCTTGTACCGTAGTGGCCTTCAAATTTTTACTTACCTTACTCTTATTCCTCAATAACCTTGACAGCTATTTTCTGTTTTGCAATATAAACAAGTTGTTTTTCCACCCCTAAACTTCAAAGTCTAAATATTAATTCAAAATAAAAGCTACGTAAAATAACAAACATTTACACCTATAAATTACCATGTTATTATAAGTAACAATGGTAACCACAAATACTCAATGAATAACAAATGACATACACACGCAATACAGCCAAGTATAGAAATAACCATAAAAATATTTTTTGCCTAAGTACATGTAAGTAAGGAACATGTGCATCTTTACTTGAATAATACTCGGTAAATATAATAAAGATAAATATTACTTACTCATAATATAGGATCCCAAGAAAATTGTAATAGGCAACACAAACTACACTTCTAATGTATTGTTCTAACAGGATAAAATGACTTAAAGCAGCGTCTGCAGGAATGCTAAATCTCCAGCTCACCAGGGCTCAGAGTCGTCTTGTATATCAGAATCGAACCAACTACAACCACACGGTGTTCCGTCACAGCTGTCTATGGTAGGTTTACCGGGTATCCATTGGAGTATGTACCCTATATAACCATGTATAACTTATAGGCGTCATCCCCTCTGAGTTAGGCAGCAACGGAAGACCCATTAATGCCGAGTGCTGCCTTCTAAAAGCCTCGTTGATAATTAGAAGCTACTTTAAAATCGCCGAATCCTTTAAACAACTTGAGCGACTTCATCCAATTCCTCTCGTGGACAAGACAATTGTGCCGGTGGCATACATATCACAAAGACATGTTTGATTTGAAAGAGTTGGCGACAGATACCGTCAACATTATCTCGGCCAGGAACACTGATAAAACACGCCACTGTTCTTACGCACATGATTCCATCCAAGCTGCAGCGTGCCAATTAGAAACTAAACTGTTAATCCGACAGGTCCCCAGACCCTCTCTCCAAAGGTGCAAAGAGAGATATTTTCCTGTTGTTCTCGATTTTTCGTATCTATGAAGTAAGTGGTGATCAATCCAAGTTTCTTCAGATTTTAACGGGCCACGTAACCAGAGTCTAAATTATTTTATAATGTTTGTTGTTTTTTATAATGTTTAACAATATTTTTTGTTTAAAAAAGAGCAATCTTAAGGCTTTCATTGCAGAAAACTTCCATAGCAAATTGACTTGCTAATATTTCTAAGAAAATACGCTCCCCGTCATTATTATAGGTATTATACTTAATATATATTATTTATTTGAGTTTTTGTGATGAACGCTAATTACATTAGATGAATCATTATATCCTGACCACAATACATTTGTCTAACCTTCGATTATATGTAGCTTTAGTGCGCAAACTTTGTTTTGACGACGGAAATGTCACGTTCCGTATCAAGATAATGTCTTGAAATAATCCACACTGCGGTGATTAACTGATCTCTTGGATACAAAGGACGTGCAGTTTTGACTTGTCACATACCAAGATAAGTTTGTTTATAGTATGATTTTAGTACAAGTACATATAAATTACGCTATCCTGGCTAGAAACAACAAGACACTATTGCCTTAGAATAATACCCAAATATAGATGCAAAGTAACTTCGCTTTCAGTCAGAGCGATTTAAGCAATATAAATAAATATATAATATTGTGGAATTATAAACCTACTGAGTACTTTCAGGCAAATGTTTGCAGGGTACCTACCATTATTTCGAAATAGTCTAATTAGTTTCACTTTGTCATTAAATAGACTGAGCCGTGACACTGCATATCCTGTATATTGCTTGTCATAAGAAAGAAAAAAATGAAATTGCCTGCTTTTGTTGGACTTATATGAAATAGAAATCCCCTGGTAGACGAACTTCGATCATAAATTCGTTTAATGAATGTTTTGTTTTATTTAATTGATCTATTTGTAGCATAATCGATCTAATCATTTCCATAGGTACGCTGAACTGTCATTGTGTAGATATTATGTACCATAACAGATGCACGTGCATAGTATATATTTATGTTGTTCTGTTAGATTTATTTAGCCATTTTCAATATTTTTTTAAATGTTAGTTTTCTATACTTTTTTATATAAACTTCAAGTATTCCAAATATCTCTTCACTCACTTAGAAAGGGGAAAAAAGAAATCTCTTCACGTATTAATATTTGGTACTACAGCCGGGACGGGTGATCACTAGCGATAGTGTCAGTGCAGATAATGTCTTTCCTTGTCATTAGGTACCACAGCCGGGACTTAGACCTCGTCTACTTATTAAGACTCGATGGTATTATATTTTCAGAAGATGGTTCTTTTATCTGTTCATATTAAATCACGTAAGTAGAATGTTCGATTGATAAAGTTCACAAAAGAACATATTTTTGTGCCAAAAAATGGGCCCCAGGGCCCCCTCAAACTTATCCATGTCTATAAGTTTCTTAACATGGTATATGGATCCCAAACTACGACATTGATCTCTTTCGAGAATATTACCTGTTAAAATTCATAATGTACTTTTTATTGCTTCATTCCTAATAAATTAAAGTTAATTATTTCTATCAGTGACTACCTGTAACAGTGTATAACTGTAATTATTTTCTCAAAATAAGAGTAACCTAAGATACTATAACTAACACTACCAGTGAAAGTCCCTTGGAAATCGGTCCATTTGTTTTGGATAGTTGCGGGAACAAACAGACAGGCATCCTTTAAACCAGGCCCGTCTAACATACGGCCCCTGGACCACTATGTGGCCCGCGGAAGACCATCGTCCGGCCCGCGACCTATTAAACATTTTATAGGTAACATAACAAATCAATACGGTATAGATACAACCCGAACAGGATTAAACTGAAACATAACAAATCAAAAACGAGATCATCTTTATCAGACAACCATCTCACAAGCATTCTACGTATAGCCACTTCTAAAATATCAGCTGACATAGATGCACTATGCAAGCAAAGACTCTGTCAGTTATCTGATTAGGTGAAATGCTATGTAAAATTGAGTTACCTTTTTTAATAAATCATCTCTATGAAAAATACCGTTTTCTTTACATTTAAAGCTCACTTTAGTACTTATTAGATTTGTTAGAATTGGAAATTTTTGGCCCGCTACGATTACAAAAATATTAAACCTGGCCCTCCATAAGATTATGTTGGACACTCCTACTTTAAACAGTCAGATACATTAAGTAAAAAGCTGTTATTATGACATTACAAACAGACACTTCTATTTTATTTATTTATACAGATATTCGCTGAATATTCTTATAGCCATCTACTGCTACTTCTAACTTGCAGTATCGAAATGTAAGTCGGTCATGAGTGCACGGTGAAGTTGTGCTGTAATACTTACTCTCTCTGATGTTAATTATTGTATGTAGTAGGTTTTTCAGCGACTGGATAACCTTGGAAGTGTTGTAAGAAAAACCTAATGAGTTGCAGTGTTGAGATTCTTCCCAACAAATTACATATATCTGAAACAAAAGTCAAAACCATTTCACAACTAAATTCTGAAGCAATAGGAATCACTATGTCAGCACCAGGAAAAGTGAGGAGGCCCACACTTGACATATTGACGGGACAAAGAGATCGTACGTCCATAATTTATTTGCCACAACGAGACAAGACATGAGAATAGTGTAGCTATCCGTCCTTAATTAAATCTTATGTGGGCGGGTAAGTGACATTATGGAAATTATGATTGGTAACACAATAGTATTGATAATATAAGCATAACCGGAACACTACTCAAAAAGAGTGACAGTGATAGCAATAGTTTTCCAGTTTTATATTTATTTATTATATTATTCAAGGACGTCATGAATCAAACACTTAATATTGCTTTTTACTTAAAGTAAAACCAGAAAGATTTTTGCAGTGGCTGATAAAGAGAACCATTGTTTTTTTCTCTTTCTTTTATATATTTTGTTAGCAGACAAGGCTTCTTCAAGTGATATAATATATATGCCAAGAGATGTACAAAATTATAAATTTACTGTAAATAATATAGAATATACGAGTTTCTACACATTATAATAGTTCTAAATATATTTACCATAGGTAGTTGACTTATTCATTTACTCATAGGAGAAACGTTGAAATAGTTTTATTATAATCAGGTACAAGCTATCGATGTAATTCTACCCATCAAATATAAACTACATTTAATTAATTATGCATCTATAAATTATAATCAATGAAAGTCTATTGACATTTTATGACGTAATATATAAATATTAGTCTACTAATCCGGCAGACGACATCAGTTTTTATTAACAAATAATTACTGTCAGTCGTGGGCCAATTTCAAGTAGTTTACACAAAAAACCCGCACCTCGGACTCTCTAAGTATGAATCCTGTATATGAATAGATTAATTTCACTACTTATTCGGTTGCTAACTCATTATTTGAATCACTGAACGTAACAAAATAAGAATTTTTTATCTCTTGCGTGTAATTTAAATGAATTCTATTTGATGCTTTATAATTTGAGTTACATGTTTACATTGTGTGTAATACGTTTGAGTTGAAACTATGTGAACTTATTCAAAATCTACAGATTTTTTTTGCAACTTTTGCACCTTTAAACATAGGTACGGGTAAGTAAATAATAACTTAAAAATAAGGTTTGGCTTATCCATAGTCATAATATTAAACTTTAAATACATTAATTACTTGTCAATGTGTTTAAAAAGTACAAAATTGTATTATTGTCACTATTAATGTACACAATAGATCAAATAAAATCTTATAATTAGGATCTTTAATTTCTCTATGTTATAACCATAATTGATTCTAGGTACACAAAATAATTAAAAAGATTAACTTACTTTATGTTTTCTTTATTTACAATGTTAAAAAAAAACCATATTTAATTTTTATCCAACGGCATGTTCATACTAATCCAGTGCACCTTTATAATGCCGTACATTGTACAAAGAATCACACATCATTCGAGCCCCATAGTTCACATGTCACTGTAAGAAATTGATGTTCTTTGTTCTAAGTTGTAAATCTGGCGCAGACGGAGGGTTAGCCTATCGTTAATAACGTGCCGGGAATTTCTCACTGGAAACCAAAAGTATGGTAACACGTGCTCCATACGATAATGGGAAGACATTAAGATTATTTGGTGTTTGAAAATATTAATGAGAAACTGCCATTTTAGAGTAACGATGGCACCAAACTGTGAGAGTTATAAATGATTTTTATAATGAATTTTACAAAAACAAATGTGTAAACGTTAAAATTTAATCTTAGAGATGAAATGTTTTTGGTAAAACAATGTGCCTGTCATGGAGCAGTTTGGTGCTGTGAGCATGTTTTTTTGAAATATATATAGTATATATTAAGAACGTAAGAAGTTAGTGCCAGCTGGTACGAACTTCTTGAGGCACTAACATACACAGACCGGCACAATTAAGAGAACATTAACGGTGAGTTTTTAAAGAAACATTATGATATCGATGTTTAGATGTTTTATTTTAATTTGGGATATTGACAAGTGATTTTTTTAACGTCTTAATCTTAATAACATATTGAAAATATAATAATGAGCTTTTGGCATATTGTCGTGTTTTAGCCTCTGCCTACTTTGGGATCAGACGGCCGTGTGTGAGATGTGTTCAGTTATTATTTATTATTATTAATATTAATTAAGTTTGATTAAATACATTTTTGCTAGCAAAAGCACCGAAACTCGCGGTAGACCATCGTACAGCAAAATTAGAATTTCCTTGTCAGCCCAAAAATGGAGAATTGAGTGGTGTCAAGTTCTTTTTCATGATGAAATCCGTTTTTATGTTCATTTTGTTGATGGAAGGGTAAGGATGTCAATTTCACGGAAACAATGGCATATGGGGAGGGTTCGTTATGGTTTAGGGTGGTATAAGATTGGGAGACCGCACGGAGCTGGTGATCTTCGAAAGTGGGTCTCTTACTACACAAATATACATAGGACATCTTAGAAACCCATGCTTTTTGACCCATTCATCATCGAAAATTGATTTATTATGCATGATAATGATAATGCACAACCGCATGCAGCACATGTCGTCCGCAAATACCTTAATGCTGTCGATATCACATAAATGGACTGGTCAGCTCGATCACCTGACACAAACACGATACAATATCACTTAGACATTATCAGAAGGGTCCGTAAAAAAAATCCAGCTCCGCGGAATGACAAAGAATTAAATTTGACCTTAGTCGAAAGCATGGAAGAACATACCCCAAGAAATGGTAAACAATCTTATCGAAATCATGGAAAGACGTATTTAGGCACTCATAATAGCCGGAGGGGGCAACAGCGCGATATCAATTTTGTTTTTATTTTGGTATTTTTGTAATTTTTTTTTATTAAATTTAATAGCACATAATTTCGCTATATTAGTAATGGGTTCACATCGGTAGTGTTACGTACGCCACTTTCTTGGTTGAGTTTGGAACCATACAGTACCAGGACAGGCTTCGCGGATTCGATTCTCGTTCTTAATACAAATACCCTAGAACCCTTAGTACAAGCTGTGCTGAGTTTGGGTCTAGATAGCGTTGTTTAATATGTCTCAGAATATTTTCTTATTATTATATTAGTAAATAATCGTTTCGTAATCTTTATATTCTGTCTTATTTCGTAACCGTTGTAGTCATCAATTACATGACGATAACGATTTAGTTTCAAAGAAAAATTACGTACGTACCTGGGCTGATTGATAACTGGCCGAAACGAGGATCTTAAAAAAAATTATAAAATGAGCAAAAAAAAATACACTATATTCTTACATATTTTCAAAAATAGAACGCCAAATTCGAATTGTAAATGTAATTTGAAATGTAGCGTCATTGTTTCTTCGATAATAACAACTAACGAAATTATAATATTTCAAAGGTGAAAAATCACCTGCACCACCAGGTGCGGGACAGGTGGATTTTCTAAATTATTATTAAAAATTCGGACCCTTTCAAGGCTAGAATGATGAATTAGTGGTCAAATCACTTATTTTGTTAAGGTTTTTAACCGACCTTAATAGGAAATTATAGAGCTTGCCCTAAAAGTCCTATAACTCTTTCGAAAAGTATGCGAATAGTTGTTTGTAATACGTTATTTTGGTCCATGCACCATGTCCATGAAAATGCTCCGCTGGGCGGCGCCGTGACGCGCTTAGATACAGTGCGAAACGAATACATAAGAGGATCCTTCAAAAAACGCCAATTACCGACAAGATCGAGGATGGTATGGTCACATTATGAGACGAGAAGATAGCTACTCCGTGAAAACAGTGCTCAAAATCAAATTCAAGCAAAGAACGAGTGGCAGACCAGTGCCTTTATGGACTACTATCGAGAGACACCTGAAAGAGCAGAATATGTCATCAACGACTACCCAGGATAAACCACCCTAGCGAGACGCACAAGGAGGCCCGTTCCCAAATAAGTTGGGAAAAGAACAGGAAAAAGAACAATATATTATTTTGGTCCTAATTATTTGTTGCTTTTTTAGAGATTCACGCGGCCTGAAATCGTATACTGTTATTCTTTCAGACAAAAAGTTTTGTCACCATCCAATTCTAGTGCGAGACTAAAGTAGAAGTAGATTGTAATCAATTCCAAAATAATAATTTTAATAGAGGTATCAATCTTACTCATTATATGCTTATAATATTAGCAGTTATCAGTTATTTAACCACTCGTAACATTAATGTCCTCCATTTATTCATAAACAATTTACTTAATTGATTAATAGGTACAACGTATTACGACAAAATATGTTTGGTTTCCGAAAACCTTCGAGTATGAAGGTGCTAATACATTATCTATTTATCAACGTATTTGTTTACATGCATGATTAATGTTAAATCACATTAGGATATTATTTTGGTAATGATAAACAAATTAACAGTTACTTGATGAAGAGATTCTATTGCGACATGGCGCTTTTGACCTTTTATATTAAGTATCTTGTTAGTTATTAATACAATTAAGTGTATATATGTAAAATAATTTGGTACCTAAGCTATTAAATTTTATAAAGAAATGCTCATAAACATTACCTGTTGTTCAGTTGTATATTCAGTTTTAAATAGCTTATAATATTGATATAAAATCAGTACGTACACATTAAGTAAAAATTGTTGGCCACACTTCTTTTTAATAGAAATAGCATTGATAGCTCCTGGGGAAGGAATGTATTTTTGTCTATTTCGATGTAGGAATAAGGTATTTAAAAAAATATTGCAAACAGTTTTCAAACCCGATTGTAAAATATCTATAGGAGATTTAAAAAAACGATTTTTCATTTGTTTACATCTTACTAATGCATTTGCAAATAACTACTGATTACTTAATATATAAATTAGATTACACGATAATGTTCAAGCGCACCTTGCGCTTATATATTATCATTACACTTTACGGATTATTTACTTATATACAAGTACAAGGAACCCTTACATTTTATCTTTGAGTTTATAAATGATAAAGTATATCTTGGATTATTATCGCTATCATAATAATATGTAGAAGTTGTAAGCCATGTTACTATAATCGTCATAATTACCAATGAAATTATATTTTATTATTCATGTAGCATCACACCTAGTTTGAGATAATGAAACAGAGAAACAGGCACAAATAAGAAAATTAATCTTGTTCCGTGACTTTTAAATATTAAAATCCTCAATGTGGAAATTAAAACTGTAACAGGAGGAAAAAACAAAACTATATATTAACTGTAATATACAATACTGTGCCTATTTCCCACTTCGCGTATAAGATGTAGACATGTGTAGTTCCGGAGCGTAATAGTTCCTGGAACTATGTCCGCAGTCGGAACTATGTCAGTTCTTTCCGACTTGCTCAACCTAATAGTGGAAGGAATAACGAACTGTCCGTGTGACGTATGCCGCGAGGGTTGCGCTCCGGGCCGTCATCCCCTACTTCTGTTCCGTGCAAGGGTGTATTTTGAAAAGCAGGACTTACTTTTATGGACAGAAGGCAACGATTGAAGGCATCAGAGGTGCCTGAGCTACTTTTTATGTTAGCAATTATAAATAAAATACCTATATATAATATATTATGTATTATGATGTACAAAATTAAATATTACTTAATTATGTATATATACTATCAATTGATTTTTAAAGACCCAGCCAATACATCAATTTAAAATATTTTAAGTCTAAATAAACAATATCAATATCAAAATATTGTTTATTTAGACTTAAAATTAACAACCATGTATGTCCGAGGAACTGTCTGAACCGAAATAAAACTGTTAACTACAATGTCCGGATAAAACTAAATAGTTCCTCGGACATGTTTCCTGGAACTAGTTCCGACAAGGAAAGGAACCGTTCCAGGTTCAATCCCATGTCGGACATGGTTTGCGCATGTCTAATAAGATGTGCTAAGCGATGCATGCAAGGCCGCCCGCCTCCCATAGATTTATGACTATGACACTCGCCCATCCTTTATCGGATTGCAACCGTAATTTAAAAACCTTACTGATTTAAATCCTTTTGTATCTAGATCTAAAATAAGCTAAACTATGAAAATCATGCGGTACTATTGGTGGGTTTGACACAAGTCCGCAGCCGTAGATATGCAGCCATCCACGAAAATGAACAAATTGTGATAAAAGTTCTCCAAACGGTGTTTTCTCTAACCACCTTGTTTGGTGGATGTGTATAGAAGCTCACTTTACTAGCCGAAGTTTACAGATTGCACGAGACAGGTTAGACTCTTAATAGCTCTTAGTTTTAGTTGATAGTGTCAGATTTGAGATACAATTCTTACTAATTATATGACCCCTTTCACTAATTATGCTTAAATCAGCGATGTCGGGTTTCTTCTGACTAGACTGACCACTCCAATCTCAAATAAAGTTGTGATATCGCAATTACTATATTTAGAAAATGAAAAAAAAAAAACAATTGTGAATAACAGCCTTATCCCATCAAAATATTAGTGGTGGCTTGGAAAAGCAATTTTGTTTTCTATTGGGATATATTATTAAATAAAATAATAAGTTATTTTTTGACATTGATGAAGAGGTTAATACTAATATCAGGATCAATTAACATATAATAACCTATGGTCACCCCATTCAGTAAAACTTGATTATTTAATAAGTACTTAAAGTAATGTAATATAAACGTAGCACATCCTCTCGTTAAAGTCGATAAAATGTATTAGATTAAGTAGGTACGATTTATTGTGTGGTATCGATGCGTTAATATCGATAAACAAAACTGTCAGTGTGACTACTGAAAACTAGGTTAATAGGAATCGATTAAGTGCGTACCTACTTCTTGAATTGAGGATTCAGCATAGGCTGTATATTATTATCAATTTAATGCTGAGTGGTTTTAGCTATTTGAGGATCGCCTTTTTATTCAAATACGCAAACTGAATACCTATATTAAAATATTCAGTTTAGGTAGAAGATGCGTGCTGTTTTGGAAAATGTTTTCAAGCTTCTGAACACAATAGACACCAATTATTCACAACCCCGTCAAAGCATAGGTTTTTGTTTCGTGGGGAGAAATACATTTCAATATTTACTATTTATTTTTAATCCTTTCTTTAAATTTTTTATGATTTTACTACCTTTTACCCTCGACTTCGCCCGCGTGGACCTCGTTTACCACAGTAAAGAGTATCCTATATGTTTTTTCAGTTCATAATCAATATGTGTACCAACAAATTTCTTTTTCGTGAATGAGTAAGAAACAGCTATGTATTTATTCTCATCTACTGTATTTATGCTACAACGTTTAAAGATTCAAAGATCATTGCTAGTTGCTCTAAGCCTTAGATCTAATGTCTTAAAATGAACATGGGCAAGACAAAGATTATATTTAACGTCTATATTGCACCAGTACCAATTGCTGTTGAAGTAAAAACTACTTGGAACGCAGAACTACGCAGAGTAGGTACTTGTGACAAATTGAGAGACTTAGTAGGCCTAATTTAAGGCCAAGAAAGACGTTAATCGAAGGATACGGAATAGCTGTGATAGGCATTCTCGGGAAGCTATACACTATATTTTTCTTCTCGCAGCCCCAAAAAGCCTACGTTCGAGTCCGTTTTCGGTAAAGGGTTAGGACTTACACTGTACGGAGATCTGAGTCAGACCATTTCCACTCCTCAGAAGCCAAGCACCTATTTTCGTTGAAAGCAGCGAATTCCCACTTTCGTTGCCTTGGCTACGGTGCAAGCTTTTAATCCAAGCACCAGTGACGTGGAATAACTTTCAAAAGTTCCGCTTAAAAAACAATTAAAATGACATGCGTACAAGGAAATAATAGTTAATAAAAAAAATGTCTCTTAGTAGTTGTTTTATAAATGAACTATATTTACGGATTAGACGCATAGTCTTAAAACGTAATATGTAAGTACACAGTTAGCAGCTCGCGGCGCCTTGTACATATAAAATACCGCTGCAAAGGGATTAAACAAACTGTGGTCTCTCCAGTATTGCATGCATCACAGATTGCAAGCCAGTCAGAGCTACGAGAGGCGTCCTAATTATATACGATTATATGAGTAACGACATATAGATATTCGATTTAAATTTTCAAAGACTTTATGAAATAAAGATGGTTGACTAATGAGTAAGTAAGTAAATATTCTTTATTGTACACCAAATACATAATATTTTTACATATAAAATACCAACTTAAACATAAAATGCACAATACCTTTTTGGAGATTATTTGGGCAACAAACGTATTGCTGGCAAGGGATGTCACAGGTACGTTACACAATTACATAAACGGGAACTGATGCGATGTTTTACCTGACGTTTAACCCTGATACAATTTGCGTGGTCATAAGTCCCATCTATTAGATTTATAAAAAGAGAGCTATAAGTACAAACGTATTGATAGCTTACTTAGATTGGCTAATTAATATAAATACAGGCAGATAATGCAAACATTACGAGCTGTACTTAAAACCAAGCGTGCCTTGTTTTGATTACCTACCTGTTACAACGTCACATGCATTGTTTAGTGATGCAAAACAAATAGGTATACCGCGCTGCGAATTAACGATATGTGCATTCTATCAAAACTTCTAGTAGATACGAATTGTTTGCATCTTTTTCTTACTCTGTTTTTTGATACAACAACGAAAATGTAATGTAATATAAAATATTTTTTCAAACTAATTGAACCATTTGCTACACATAAAACTTCTAAAATTCAAATCACACCTTTCTATAACATGCTGTATAACTTTCCTCATAAAGTCAGTAAGCTATCAAACGGAAAAAAATTTTTTAAATGGTAAGTAGTAGTTCCAAAGAGAAACGCGTTCAAGCAAAAGAAACAAACTCGTCTGTTTTATTATACTAGTATAGATTATGTAGAAAGCTAAAAAAGCGCGCAACGTTAACAGTATCTATTCAATCCAATCATTCTGGAAGTTGCCCCTCTTATCCTCCATCTTCTTCAACTACCACGTTATGCAACCCATCAAATTCCCTAGTCCTCCTAGAAGTAAGCGATATAGAGATCGAAACAATTATCCTACAACTACGCGCTGACTCTGCCACAGCGTGGCGTACTTGAGTCGAGATGTTATATCTCGACTCAAGTACTTCAACTATGTCACGGAATTTTAACCCCATCGGTTACACATATTTGTAATCTCGCCATAAACAATGGAGTATTTCCAGACTCTTTTAAAAAATCAATTATCCACCCGATTTACAAGAGTGGGGACAGAGACTGCGTCAATAATAATTATAGTCCGATATCAGTGCTATCACCACTATATCTAAAATTTTGGTAAAAATGCTAAATCGGGCGCTTAAGGCTTTTCTAGAGAGATTCCATATACTAGCGCCAAATCAGTAGGGATTTCGAACAGGTATTTCTACTGAAAATGCTGTATTGGACCTAACCAATGAAATTGTAGAAAGTCTAGATAGCAAAAATAGATGCCTCTGAATATGCTTGTATCTATCAAAAGCATTTGACACAGTTTCTGTACCCATTCTACTGGAAAAGCTTGAAAAACTAGGTATACGTGGCATAACATATGAAATCTTTCGACACTATCGTATAAATAGAACACAGCACACAACAGCAAGTCGAAATAGAAGGACACATTAGTGACGAAGAGGTGGTATGCTATGGCGTGCCACAAGGTAGTATATTAGGCCCTACTCTTTTTCAGCTCTATATTAATGATCTTTGTACAACTGAATTGCTTAATTGCAATTTTTTTACATATGCTGATGAGACGGCCATTTTTGTACCAGGATCAACTGGCAAGAAGTTAAGGAGAGAGCCGAGTATTCCCTCACTAAAGTCATGGAGTGGTTGCCAAAGAACCTACTTCCAATAAACTTACAGAAAACGAATCTCGTAGCTTTCTCAATAAACAGAGAACTGTACAAATCAACAAGGATGTACGAGCCCAGAACTTTCTCGAAGCCATCATGTAAAGTATTTGGGTGTGCAGATGGATAGCCGACTGACATGGGATAAACAAATAGACCTGGTAACTACCAGATTGCGACGACTTATAAATTTGTTTAAGTAATGGCATAAATTGGTACAAGTCTATGTAGCCCTCTGCCATGCCTTTTAATGCAATACTGCATCGCGGTGTGGGGAGGAGCTGCATAGATTATTCTTCTTACTTTGGAAAGGGCACAAAGAGCGGTGCTAAAAGTAATAACAAAAATAGGTACCCAACAGCACAATTGAACGCAAATAGTAAGGTTCTCACTGTTCGTCAGCTATTTGTCCTAAGCTCAGTCATGAGAAAACATCGAGAGGTACCTCTACCTAACCCAAAAAAGCGTATTATCTCCTCTGCTTACCCTCCCATCACATGTAGGACTTCTTTTGCGAGAAAACAATTATGTAGTCTAAGTAGGAAACTGTATAATAACATAAGCAAAAAGCTATAGTATAGTAAATATAAGTAGTACAATAAATAAGAAGCAAAATTGTCATTTTCGACTCAACTAGACTCCTACTTAAAGTTGCGAAGTATGATCAGCTATAAATAATCGGTAAATAACGGCAGTATCGTTCGTAATCACCTGTTGGTGTTCTTATCCTAGTGGCTTCCCAGTCACAGGAAATACAGGCCATTCAGGTACGCGACCCTGGCCGCTGCGAGCTACTGCAGTCTCAGTCCCGTTCCGCATCCGAGACGGGAGAGAGATGGTGTCCAGCAGCTGGCCATAAAAACTAAAACTAACCAAAACTCTTCCTTGCAAACAGGGCAAGAAGGTAAAACTAACAAGAAGGTAGAACTTTGTTTTAACAATTATTCTTTGATGTATGTTAATCGCAATATAGTTTACCTAATAGCTGTTGCCCGCGACTTCGTTCACGTGGAAATTCAAATTTATCCCACGGGAGCCGTATATTTTTCCCGGATAAAAAGTAACCCGTGTCCTTTCCCAATATATAATCTATCTCCTTGCCAATCCGTTCAGTCGTGAAACAAACAAACAAACACAGCTCCTCTCACATTTATAGTTTAATTATAGATGGATATAAATGTCATATTTTTTATTATTAGAATTACGCATAATATAGGCACAAAGACCTAACCTCCCCGCTGAATGAAACTTTACCTTTGCTTGTTTACTCACAAATATCGAACATTTTGCTTTTTGAATACAGTGCAAATATAGTATTTTCTTGTTTTGACTAACATAACATTCAGTAGCATCATTTGCTGTCTGCACTTGGAATCGATAGATACGTGAAGTCGTTGAAGTTGTTATCTATCTATATATGTAAATTTGTTTTGAAAACTTAAGTAGGTATACATAATGTTTAGACGCTAAAAATACTATGAAAGTACTATACTATATCCGAAGTTCTACAATGTAGGTAGTGGTTATAGGTAGGTACATGAAGACAATATGGAGTATATGAGCAGTAATAAAGTGTAAACCTAATGTCGACTAATGGCAAATCAATTAGTTTCGATAGTAAAATACAGCGTGAATAGCCCATTATTATAATTAATTCTAAGCGTTTAACCTTACGGAATAACTACGGTTTGAACCTTGACAGCCTTTAGAGCCTTGATTTGCAGAGACTGTAATAGAAATAATTCCAGATGAGAATAACCATTATACTAAAATCGATTTATTGATACTAAAATAAATTATGTGAAAAAACTAACAATGCACACAATCAGGAAACCAATAAGCCCTGGAAAGTGATGTAAAAGGGAAATGTGAGGGGCGGCGGTCATTCGGTCAACGATAACGGACGAACGAGGGAAAATATAGAATGTTTGTGAACATTTTTCTGGACAATGACATCATGATCATTATCTTCGCACCCTTTATTTGGGTTTCGGCACAATATGCATCTTTCTTCCATTCTACTCTTTTACTCCCTTTTATCTAAATCCTCTTTAACGCAGTCCATCTATCTATTCTTTGGTCGTCCTTTACTTTTGTACCCGTCGACTTTACAACATAAAACTCTTTTTAATCGACTTAAAAAAAAGGAGGAGGTTCTATTTTCGGCTGTATGTATTTTTTTTTTACATGTTCATTGATATTTCAGTCATCTGTTTACAAATTTCAAAAATGATTTGGTTTGAAAGGATATGCTCTCCAGGTGGTCGCATTGTCACCAATTTCGGATCTGATGATGGCATCTGAGGGAAAACGAAAACAAACCTCAGAAATTAGGGACAGATGTAATTTTTTTTTTAATTAAGCAACATTGACGTTTAAAGTGATGAAATTTTTATTACTAACCGACTTAAAAAGGAGGAGGTTTGTGGTGACTTCCACATACAGCAAAAGCATACCTCAACATCATCTAGCGAAGACGAGCTGAACTGCGTAGTAACTACTGATCCTGCATCGCGCTATGAGAGTTCTCGCGCCGATTAATATATATTATTGTATACAACTTCCCAGCATCAACCGATGGGCCACGGTCGGTGAGGCATGATCACCTAGCCTGGTCGGAGGATTCCTTTGTGTTGGAGGGACATAACACCCGTTCCCTCCACAGACTCTACGTTCATCTGTTTGTATCTTTTTTATAACTTATTCAAACAAGTGCAGCAAGTTGCTAGACAAACTAAAAATCTTACCACCTTATCTCAATAAAGTATCGGCCTTATAAAGTTCGGTAATTTACATTACGGAAAGTAATGTTCTAAATATCGTATATATTCAGTACGTACGTACTTTACACTAAAAATGGAAAAATAAACACTTTAAAAAAAAAAGCAACGGGTTGCACTGCATTTTGGTCCCAATTCTGTTACTTCACTCGCTAAATTAAAATTTTCTTCATATAAGATGTAGACCTTGTACACTTCGAAACAAGGTCTTATTTTCAAATTCAAACAAGTAGGTAACGTTTGTCACTATACTATCGAAATAAGCAATTTATTTGTCGACTAAAGTCTGATACGATTAAATAAACTTTCATACCACGTAGCGAGAGCCGCTATCCGTTGAATGCCATCTCTTTTGCTCTGTGTTTTTAGTAAGCGTCTTCGTAGGTGTAGCTTAAAATAACGTCATCTTAGTTCATTTTGAACAAGTTTTTATACGGCATTTGAATAAATGGGGACTCTCGCTGCGTGGAAATAAAGTTGAATATACGTTGACAGGTTTTAGTGAAATTTAGTGGCGCTGAGAAATAGATGCCAGTAACAAATAGACCTTATTTTGGAAAACACAAGGTTGATTACATATGAAGAAATTAAGTCAGTCAGGTTTTAGTTCAGTCGAGTGTCCAAGAGAATCGGCACCATTATCGTTGTTCATTTTTTATTTTAAACACTCTAGGTACACGAATTTTACAGTAGTAGTAAGTATACAGACGGTCGAGCCATCGCAGTACACTGGAAGTTCTGCGCTCCTGGCCGCTCATAAATGTTTGAATTTCGAATGTTATATTTTTTAAATATAAGAAACTCGGCTCCGTCTTACAAATTTTCGATCATCACGTGGGTCACGTGTCCTGACGCGAGTTTAACATTTTTTACCCGTCCCAAGAGTGCACTACGCCGCCAAAGAAGTTTTCACTTCAAAAATTGAAACCGACTTCAAAGGAACTAAAAAAGGGCACTGATAAGTGAAAAATAATTGACTTCAAACAGATCAGCAAGTACCTGGTGTCTTTATAATGTTACATATTATGTTAAAAGTGTCACATGTATGTACCTAGTCTTTACAATTAAGTTTGAAATCAATTATTTTTTACTATTCAGTGCCCTTTCTTAGTTATTTTTGAAGTCGGTTTAACTTTTTTTTTAAAGTGTTTATTTGTCTTTTCTTTTTCTTTATCATTTTGTACAGAGCAAAAACAAATGTTGTGCCATCAATTATTATATGATTGTAGAACTGCACCAAACTTTGACGACTAGACAAAAAGATGGTGTTATAGTAATGTAAATGACATAGCACATTAAGATGTTATACCTATCATTTAGAAAATGACTATAATACTAGGGAAATTATTATATATCGGCTTTATGTGTCCTATCCTGCCACATTGACTTAGAGAATGTTCGGTTTTAGTGTCTGTTTTAGTGTGTGTGATCGGGTATTACCAATGAACTTGATCTACCTGAGCGATGAACTTTTTATGTTATACCACGGTACTTACGCCGATAAATGACTATTTTAACTAGGTCGTTTTAAAACTTTTACAGACATTGCCAATTGTATTTTATTGCTACTATAAATGAGTACACTCTACGTCAATTGCCCAACGGCTCATCATAACATATGTTCACTTTTAAGTAAGATTTGTTTACGTCTCATATCCTGTCTGTCAATATTTGAGTCCTTACATTCTGAATATTATTTTGCATTATAATTTATTTAATGAATTGTAATATTAAAGTCGAGCATAGTAAATTGCAATTTGACAAAAGCTTTCTTATGCAACTAAGTTACCAAACAACCGCACGGCCCACTGATGTGAGCTGTACGGTAAGCCTATTTTGAGTTTATCGAGAACAGACAGACAGACAGACGCGGCGGGGGACTTTGTTTTATAATATGTAGTGATCACGCATATTATATTGTCGATTACAAACGCATACCTGTAAAATACCCCGTATTAAGGTAAAGGACTCAGCAGTATGATATAAAAACATAAAGATCATACATTCTGAATCGTCCCATATAAATAAATATATGAGGTCGGCATATAATTGCAGGAACCCATTTGTCTCGATTGAATATAATGAATATTTTAATAAGTAAGTAGGTAGGCATGTATTAGGTCAGAAATATATCTTGCCGATTATCTTAGACTACCTATAGACCTTTGATTTCCTGTGTTGATGACGCGTGAAGATTCTCAGAATAAGAAGATAATGCGCTACAGTACCCAATTAATTTTTATCAGCTAATTTATGTAGTTGTGTAAGATACGGTAATACAGTGAGTTTAAAGTATTCTACCTAACTAGCTGTTGCTATTTGCGAGTCCTTTCACACGAGGTTCTCGGTATAACTAAAAACAACAACTATTAAAAAATATATATTCAAGTAGATTGAAACAGAACTGCAAGGAGGTCTGTTTCTTTAAAGACTACTAGTAACGGGGATCAAACAGTGCTAGTACTAAATGGTTTAACACTATCGGAATGCAGTTTACCGATACAAGCACCTGAGTGGTATCAGCATTCAACGTTCGGTTATCACAATTTATTCAACGAAACAAGTAGACAACCAGATTAGATAAGTAATAGATTTAGAAATTATTCCACTCAATGATCAAAGCTTTAACCGTTAACACAAATTTAATTGCACCGTTTACCAAACTTATCACTTGCAATAAAATAGTTGTAGTCATAGCAATTGTCCTGTGGGTTCTACAGCAACTGGTTTTTACAACCGTTATCTGCCTCGCATCATCGGAGAATCGCCGTTCCTGTCCATTAGCAGTCCGAGTAGAAGTCTGCCTGACGTGTTCACAGCCTTAGAGCAAATTCGAAGATTGCAAACCCGACCGTCTTCCATGGGTAATTGTCCCAGAGGTTTTTTTTGTCTCCCAAAGGAGCCATCGACGCCGTCCGTTGACGCCAGTGTTTCATGTACATCCATTTTTTTCTAGTGGCTAAAACCTTAAGCAAGTAAAGTAGATACAACAAAACACCTACCAACTTAAGTAACCGAACAGCTACTTTCTAATAAAATAATATGTGTGGGAATACAAGGACAATTAAGTTCCACTCAATCTTACTGAGTGTTTGGAGCAAAAAGTAGGAAAGAAAATAGAAATAGTATACTGTGGTTTGAGCGCTCGGTGCACAAATGAGAAACCGCCCTATTTATTGAACATAATATGTATTTAAATGGACTGGAAATGGAAATGAAATGGAAATGGATTACTTGTTTATTATATATCTACTATAGTCCACAAACTCATCGGATATGTAAGTTTGTTGGAAGTGTTGGGTGCTAAATGGGTGTTCGCTTTATCTAGCGAAGAGATAGTGGTCACGAATATTGGTACTTCTAATAGTCTTAATCGTATTTTTATACCACATTGTTGCTTCGGCGAAGAGTTACTAAAAGCAATGTTGGAACAGACATAAGAGCGTTATAACGCGCAGGAAGTATAGTTTTACTTTTCAAAATTTCTGTGTAAACTTATTCATAGCCACTATTCATTTTTTTTTTTTATGGAATAGGGGGCAAACGAGCAGACAGGTCACATGATGGTGAATGCCTACCGCCGCCCATGAGCACCTGCAACTCAAAAATCACAATCATTGCTTCACTGCCGGTTTTCTGTGAGGCCGTGGTATCATTCCGCTCCGGTTGAGCCGGCCCATACATTAATTCAGTAAAAATAAATTTAATCATTTTAATGCAAAAGCATTTAAATTTAAAATATAATGAAATCTATAAATGAATAGGTACTGATGGAACATATATTACTTTCTATACTACATAGGTAAACTTATGTTACCAGTATTAATTAATACTCGAGATCACGTGGTGGTCGAATTTCGACCATGGTTTTTTCATTGGCCAGTATAACTTGAGCTGTCATTGTATAGACTTACTTATTATGACAGGTAATCTGTCTCATATACTGGACACGTGTAATTTCATTAAGCCGTTTTCACGTAATGTTTGAAGTTATAGGACATTATTGTTTAAAAATTTTAGCTTTCTGCACCTCTTTTCCCTCCTCACTACATTAGCGAAACTTTCTTAAAAAAGGGTACAAAGAATTCTCTTCACGTATTAATATAATGATGATGATGATGAAATTAATATGATGTTACTAGTATACAGCTGAAAAGGGTTCGTTTGTTTGAATCTCAAGTTAGACCATTCTGATTATATGTTTGTGTTAGATAGACCGGTTATTAAGGGAGGTGAGAGTCATACTAACAGCAACGGAGTGGCAATTATATTGTAGAGGAACGGTTGTTGTCCCTCCAACACAAAGAGAGGATCAAGAGTGATCGTGCCTGGCGGACTGCGGCCCCACTATTGCTTATATATTAACCGGCGCGCAACCTCTCATTGCGCGATACAGGATTACTAACATGTAGATAAAACCAGATAGATATACACATACGCAACTATTAACCAAGGGCCAGCAACATACGATTCTCAAATTGTGTTTACTGCACAAACATTATAATTATAACTGCGTCATGTAGAAAAGCATAATAATTGATGAATAATAAGTAAAGACTTCCTCAAGTACATACTTAGTTCCTGAAGTAGTGACGCTGTGTTTTTAGTAACAACTGACGTCTAAAAACGTGGAGCTGGGTACACATACACAGCGAAAAGATATAGGAAGTAGCTACTTAAAATAGTCTTCATCGGTAGAAATATCAGGAAGAATAAATTTTCTGTACTTACCCTATCTTGCGCTTAAATAGTTTTTCAACCGGACCTGTAGATCCTGGGATTATCGGGCTTAATCAAACAAACTCTAGCTTTAGAATATTAGAATACACGGCAGTAAACCAATGCTTGCATGGCTTTTCGCCGAGTGAGTGAGCTTACCGTAGGCCCTAACCCTTCCCTCTCCCTCTCTCCCCTCCTCGCCCCTTGCTGCTCTCTGCTCGTTTGCCCCCTATTCCATAAAAAAAAACAACAAATTAGTTCGATTGCGTGTGATAATGCCAATTCAAGTTGTCTCAGGCCAACTAGTTCGATCCCAGACCACCACTGGCTTTTTGAAGTTTATGATAGTGTTAATGTTATTACTTACTTTACAGTACTGTACAGTACATTACTTACTTTAGGTAATGTAATTAATAAAACCCTAGAGCAGTCATTTTCCCAACGAATAAGTACACCAATAACATATACTGTGTTTTATAATGATTGAACTATTTGATTTTATAATCATTCGTAATGATTTCCTCTAGAATAAACTTCATCTTTTAAAATTACAAGATATATACCTAGGGAGTAGGGGCTCGTGGCTATGTGATAACCGAGTAGGTTAGCACATTACAAAGTTAGGTAATTCTAGCCAGGTCAGATGGGTGACCTTTCTTAACACATTGAGACCCCTCCGTGCCTCCGATAGCACGTTAAACCGTTGGTCCCGGGTGCCATACAAACATCTGTGGCATTCGTTACTAATTCGTTGGAGCCCTAAAATAGTCCGACAACCTGGTCTACAAAACTTTAATATCGCCTAGTACTTGAGTTGTGGAGATCTGATGGCAGTCGCTTCACGTAAAATTTCAAAGTTCGGCCGTATCGTAGTTCGACTGAAAGCCGACCCCACCTTGGATATAAGGCGCGGAAGAGGATATAGGGAGTAAGACTTTTTTGGTATGATCTACTTACTTAAAGCTGTACATTTATAAATTTTACATTTAAAAAATACCGTAATGTAAACCATTCCCAAGCTTTATTTCATTAGTAAATAATAATTTACAAAATTAGAATTTTCTAAAGACGTATTTGGCTTTAACAGTTTTTGAACAACTCAAAGAACTCACTTTTCGTGATTCCATCATAAGCGGTTTCGCCGATGTCAGTTAACCAAGTCAAACTTCTTTAATTGTATAATATAAACGTGTATCCATTTATAAAGACTAGTCCACCGAAATATCAAAGCTCTTGCTTGTGACTAGCGATCAAATCAGCCTAGCTTTTACTTTCAGTAACCTTACCGTGACGATTTTTAAACGTAAAACCTTGACATTTAAAAGTGAATGAAAAGACACAGTGTTATGGGCACCACTTGAAGGCGGTGTTCGATGCGTATGTTTACATTGAAAGGGTAATCCAATAAGCTGTTTAAAAGTTTCGAAACTCCAATAACGTCTGTAAAAATAAATAAAATTTAGGTATGGATCTGTTTGTAACATCAAAATAACAGCCTTTTTCTAAATGCATGTTCCGTCCGGCTAATATCCGAAATTAACTAATTTCCACGGGACTTTCACTGGCAAATAACTGATATTGTAAGGACTTCGTATCTATTTTTATTTTAGAAAAGGAAAAAAGAATGAGGCTTCCGCGCAATAAATATAAATATGTAAGTATACGCGAGCGAAACCGCGGAGGGCACAGCTAGTCACAAATAAACATCGTAAATGTAAAGCTTAACTTACAGCTAGCCGGATTTAAAAGCGATTATTTATGATTCAATTAGTAAAAGGCCATGAAATTAATAAACGTCGATAGAGTTCTAATATTTAGAATTAATTTCAACATCTGATGGATTAATATACGTTTCTCCAAGTCCAAACTTTAAACGATTTTGTGCTATATAATTCATCTACGGAATGGACTGGTAGTAAGTGGCTTTTCATGGTAGTGATTATGACTACAAGCGTGATTGTAAAGAATGTCTGTGGAATTATGGTTAACACTTTCAGGATATTTCAAGAACACTTTGAGGCTTGGGAATAATTAACACAAATTAGAGGTTTTTGATATGTGCGGTTGAGTTTCAAATAACGTATTTATTGAACTTGAATTCAAATCACTAACAAATTTTCGTTTCACTTTTAAAAAGTACCATATTTCAATGGCTTTGGTGATTTTGTACAGTCTGTAATGAATGATACAGTAATAAGACAGTTTCTGTAGAGATACTCATTTGTTAAAATAATGATTCTTGACTACGTGTTTTTAACGGAGGCAATTATTCGCAAGTTTTTTTTTACAAATTGACCTTTACAAGTCGCTGATGATATCATTACGTATGCCATAGATAATAATATTACGGAGATTAGTTATTAAAATCTGCAAAGAATATACACGACATTATAAATATGATGTAACGCGTATTATTATAACGATAAATTAACTATACTTTAATTTGTTGTATTTTCTTAACTATAAACAATAAACTTTACTAGGCCTGATACTTAAAATTCACAAGCTTAAAAAGCCTTGCACCACTCTTGCGTTTTTATAGTTCTGACGGAAATATATTAACATTTGCGTATTCTTTTATTATATGATAAGGATGAATATGGTTGTCGTGTACGTTAATAACATAATTAAAAAAAAAGATAATTTCTAATCGCGAAGATGTGCACAACGAGCTACCATCGCAATTCATAAATATTGCAGCCGGAAGTTTTGTCTGGTTGTCATAAATACCTTGACATTCAATATGGAGAGCCAGCAAGAACAGATAAGATGAGCTGGATAAAACCGTTAAAAAAACATAAACGTTTTGGTATCGACTAACGCAATAAGTACAAAAGGAATAAAACAATAAATAGGCATAATAAAATAAATACCTAAATGAAATTAAAATAACTACCTGGGGATACCTATTTCGAGAAGTTTTTTCGGGTTCGTTTTACTTAGATTTGTAATTATCCTCAAATATTTTTACGTATTTTGATAGACGGAATGTTTTATCACCACCCCACCCCTACTAGATCAGTTTTACCTTTCATTTATGACATAGCTACTTTTAATCTTTGAGATTTCTAGGTACACTCAGTAATAA
Source organism: Callimorpha dominula (assembly GCA_949752705.1). Classification (NCBI taxonomy): domain Eukaryota; kingdom Metazoa; phylum Arthropoda; class Insecta; order Lepidoptera; family Erebidae; genus Callimorpha; species Callimorpha dominula. Next base: position 9,507,453 of record OX457004.1, on the reverse strand, counting down.
CTAAATTATTCGAATAGCATTTCTTTATGGATTTATTTGCCTTAAGCAGTCAAATAATATATATAAAAGAATTCATATTGTACTAATGAAATTATTGGCCGAATTTCTCATAAAATTATATTGAAATTTGATGAGATCGACTTCTACAACAAGTTCTAAAACTTTATTGAGTATAATGATTGTAGTAGGTACGGTGGAAAGTCATTATTGTCTATTATTTGAACGATATAATCATTTCCCTGATCCCTAAGTGAAACTACCGGGTGGGATTCGAGTAATATTTATTATCACATACATCGCCGTATTTAAGTTTTTTATTGGTAACACCAGCCTTCCACTTGACAAGTAAATATTTCTATTAGCCCCAAATTGCCCAGAAGCATTAATTTAATTCTGGTGGAATTTTTTGACTGTTAAATGTTTTCTTTTTTGTCCACGTTTTTGGCCTAAGCATGTTCCCCATGGATCAATGACCGAATGAATGATTAATGTTGAATGTTGAGAATATTGTTCAATAATAGTAATACCAATTTAATAAAAGTATTTTTATAAACAGTAGAAAGTTTCATTTAAAAATAACTTGTGATGCGAATGTTATTAATACTCATTTTTTGATTCCATAATGTGCCGGAAAAGCTGTATATTCTTAATAAAGATTAGATGTGTCTTGATAACATCTGATAATTTACAAAACAAGTTAATTTGCATAAACGTTTATTAATTAATACTGAGCATCTCATGTTTATTCTCGATTTGTTTGAAGTATGCGGATTATCGGTTGTATAAAAATCGAGACAAACAACGCAAGCACAGGTTTCATGTGTATGTCATTATTTATATGAATAATTATTTTTTTCATCTTTACACCGCCTTATTACGAGACGTTAACTAAATTTTTTTTATTGATATGCCTAAAATATATAGGTACGTAATAATTAACTTTATTGTGATGAAATTGATGTATTTATTTTTTAAGTAGCAGACAAACATTTGAAGAATGAGAGTAAAGTTAACTCTGTTTTACGGGCTAAAGAAAAAAAAATACTTTTTAACTCTTTCGCATTCTAGCACTCGATATCTATAAATCACTAACGGTTTTTCGCAGTTTCACCCGTCTTTATAGTCACTGCTTCACTCTAATGGGCCGTAGCGTGATGTTGCATAGCCTATACTATTCCTCGTGAATCTGGCTATCATATACAAAAATATTGTTTCGAATCTGTCTGGTAGTTCTACAGATTAGCGCGTTCTAAAAACTCTTCAGCTTTATTTTATTAGTATAGATACAAACAAAGAAGTGAATGTGTTGCAATTTCTAATGCAAGTAATGTACTATTATAAATTAGTGACCTCTTACTACATTAGAAACAAATTCACCTTTATTTTATAATCAATTAGAACCTCAATGAGAAGTCTCTTTTATTCGGTCCCAAAAGCAATAAAAAATTATTCTTTACATCTAGTACTTTTATCAGTCCACATATAAAAAAAAAATTTATTCATTAAGTGGTAACCGAGTAGGTTAGCACATTTCAAGGTTAAGTAATACTATCCAGGTCAGTTTTAGGATAGTTTACCACATTAAGACCCCTACGTGCATCGGAGAGCATAAGCCATCGGTCCCGGTTGCCATACGGATATCTGTGGCATTCGTTCGGGTAGCTGGAGCCCTAAAAAAGTCCGACAACAATCTAACTACAAAACTTCGATAGCGCCTAGTACTTGGGTTGTGGAGGTCTGATGGCAGTCCCTTCACATAAAATATCGAAGTTCGACCGTTTCGTAGTTAGACTGAAAGCCGACCCCAACTTAGTTGTGAAAAGGCGTGGAGGCAGAGAAAATGTTAAACTAGAATTAGGCTTCTTACGAAGCACCCTGGGCAACGAAAAAAGCAATCTTTGTTTATCCTATGGATGCCACAATTACTGTCTCTGATTAATTATTTATCTGCCAAGCAGGAGTGTCGAAAGCAATGTTCTGAAAGTCGTATCCTTAGCAGTTAAAATCCGTTGTTTCCTATTAGGTTAGAATAGAATATGCAGAATAGTTACCATTAAAAATGATTGAATGTTCAAGCACTCCTTAAACTAAAAGAAACTAGACACTACAATCAAATAGATACATTGACAACGAACATTATTAAATCTCAGACCAATATTTATTACTCTCTGAGTATTAAGTATAGAAAAGTAGTTTTACCTCATCAAGACAACCAGAAATACAAAATATAATGAGCAAAATTAGGCAACGGACATGTTAATCAAATACATTTAAATAAGCTCTAAGAATTCTTCTCGTAATTTGGCAAGGACTGTAAGTATCAATATATGAATAAGTAGTTGTAATGTAATGTTTGCAAGGGGCGCGCGGGTAAAAACTCACCCAGTAGGTATAGACTTTTGACGATGATACTGTGGTGATACCTACTACAATAAATATATTTTGTAGGTAATTTTTAATACAACAACCAGCAGGTCACCTGATGGTAAGTGACTACCGTCGCCCATGAACATCTCCAATTCGAGAGTTACAAGTGCGTTGCCGGCCTTTAAGATCCGAAGTACGCTCTTTTCTTCAAGAAAAGGTTTGGGTTTGAAGGTCGTATAATATCGGTCCGGAAATACCGCAGGCGACAATTTGTTCCAGAGATTGGTTGTGTGAGCCTATGTGTATGCTATATCACTGTAAAGTTTAATAAAACCCCTTCAGTAGTTTGTTCGTGAAAAAGTAACAAATACGATGGATCTTTGTTACTATTTCACCATCATCCATCCATACTTAAAAAAAAATCATGTTTATAATACATACTGGCAGCGCCCCGCGGTTTCACCGCGTAAGTCCCGATCCCGTGGGAATATCGTGATAAAAAGTAGCCTATATGTTAATTCAGGTCTCCAGCTATCTATATACCAAGTTTCATCGTAATCGGTTTAGTAGTTTTGGCGTCAAAGAGTAACAAACATCCATACATCCATACTCACAAACTTTCACGTTTATAATATTAGTAGGATTAGTAGGATAAAGTCTATTTCTTCTATTCCATTATCTAAACAAACAGACACAGGTCCCTCCTGACTACAGACACTAATGTATTTAAAGCATATGATAAACGCACATACTCTGCATATTATGATCATTGAAATTGTATTGAGTGCAATACGTAATTTAAAATATGATTATTGATTATATGGCATATGACATAGTAAACTATGAGAAGAGGAATAAAATTCTAATTCATTACTTGCTGCAACGTGCAGGTATAATGTCATCTGTGATACGCCTAAGCTTTGCAAAGGCACTGGTGCCGATTCTGTAACTCTCTAAACTATAATCTGACTAAATTTTCTTCATATAAGATGTAAACCTTGTATACTTTGAAACAAGATCTTATTTCAAATTTAAACAAGTAGGTAACATATGTCGCTATCGAAATAAGCATTTTATTTGTTGACTAAAGTCTGACACGCTTAAACAAACTTTAAAACCTCGTATCGAGAGCCGCTATTCGTTAAATGCCATCTCTTTTGCTCTGTGTGTTTAGTAGCCGTTATCTTAGTTCGTTTTGAACACGTTTTTCTACGGCATTTGAATTATTAGAGACTATCACTGTGTGGCAATTATACGGCATTTGAATAAATGGGGACTCTCGCTGCGTGGAAATAAAGTTAGGTTTCGTAGTCAGGTTTTAGTGAAATTTAGTGGCGATGAGAAATAGATGCCAGTAACAATTAAACCTTGTTACGAAGAACACAAGGTTGATTTCATGTGAAGAAATTAAGTCAGATTATAGTTTAGTGTGTCGAATCGGAGAATCGGCACCATTGCCTTAAATAACATGAATGACATACCTATAGTTCTAACTGTGGAGGCAGATTATCTCTACACAATCACACGCAGTGGCTTTACAATTCCTAAGTATTTATCACAATAAATATCGGTGTGGTAAGAGATTGTTTACAATATTGAGGTTGGTAGTGAGCTGGACATGAATGTAGGTACATTATGACTAAGGACCCAGCCCACGGATAAAAGGATCATTCCGAACAGGTCTTGACCATGACTCAATCCTTCGATGATGTAATGCTTCGTAATTAATTCGATGATTCGTGTGTTATAGGGTTTGAAATTGAAGTATAATAAAATATCGATAGTTTCTTGTGACTCAAGGATGTTTACGAATATTCTCGAATACAGAAAAAGCTTTTTCAGCAAGTGCCGTATCCTTTTCCTTGCATCTTGAATGTTTACTAATTCTCTCATTTCATGCTATAATATTATTCCGTATAAACGTTTTCTGATTTTTTTAAAAGTCCTTGAAAAGTAGTCCTTTATTAAGCCTGGACCTAATCTAATTTTAAAATGAAAGTAAGTGTATTAGGTCCATCATAGTTTTTATATTTATGTAAAGTTAAAGCACTATTTTAAGTATTTAATATGTACATTAGTAAAATTTTGGTCGAACAAGAAATAACGCCGATTTAAAACAAACACGTATTGTTGCTAAAATGTTATTGTGTATTTAGTGAATTGCTCATACAAATATATCTCCAACATTATTAAAACAACAACAAAGACTGATATGGGTCGCCCTTGTTCAGTTTCTGAAGTACTGAGAATTGAATTGATATTGAAATCACGTAATTTTCTCCACAACTCACAAGCTTTAGTGCTCACCCAAGCAAAAAATACACTGTTATTTTTTAAACTGATGACTCTGGGTCTAGTGTGTACTCGACACACAAATTATAGTAATCATTCACAAGTTACTTTACACAAAACTGTGTTTTTTATAGCTACTATGTCAAGTGCTTTGACATTGAACTGTTTATAGATGTCATCTTCTTTGTACATTTTAACGACAGTGTAAAGCTTTAACAAGATTGCACAAAGAGTCATGGTTTAATTGGAAAATGTAAAACAGTGTAGGTACATAACAATATGTTGCTTTAGATAAATATTATATTATAGAACAAATATACAATCATACAATGTCTATGGCCGTAGTAAATTAGAATATAATGCAATAATTTGGAGTCCACAAGAGGCATTATAATTATATTATTATGTTAGAAAAAATTCAACGTAAATTCTATAGATACCTATACAAACGTCAATATGGATACTACCCCTGTCTCTATCCTTCTATGTTTGTGTAAGGAACGGTGGGTTTAGATACACTACAACTCAGGCGGGAATTCACACATATAATAAATGATTTTCTAATACTAGCGGATAAGGTAAATAGCCCTGTTGTACGGAAATCAATACATTTCTATGTTCCCGACCAAAATATGCGTGGCGTTGGAAGACGAAAACATAGACTCCTGTGCTGTCCGCCTATGTGGCGCTCTCCCCAAGCTGATAACAGCCCCACTGCTACAGCAATTAGTCTTTTCAATGAGTTCCTTCAATGTTGTCCAGATGTAGATACATTTTTTGACTTCCAAAGTATAATCTTAAAACATATATATCTTTATCTAAATGTTAAAGGGTGATTTTATAGTTCCTGAGTTGATATAAGGTTGTTTTTGTTTACAAAATTATCTTTTTTATTTATTTTTTGTTAGTCTAAAATTTGTTTACATTTTAATATATTTAAATATAATTAGCATAGATATAAGCAATTTGGTGTACACTGTGATGCTTATATTTTATAAATGAATAAAGATAAAAAAGATAAAGATAAATAACTTGCATTTTTGCTCAAGGTTTTAATATGAAACCGCCTTGTTAGTGTTTTCAGTTTGCAAACTAACGCAAATTAAGAAAATTATATAAAACAATTTCGAACTAATCAGTTAAACAACACATGCTACAGTTTTTAAGTCTTTCAAATTAGTTTGTAATAATATTATAAAACTAACTAGTAAGTTTGTTTCTTGGGTTGCTATAATGCATAGTATAGTAGTAAGTGAAAACCTCCGTTATATCTAGAAATATAAAGTAAATACAGAAATATAAGTAAAAATAAAAAGTAAATACAGGAGTAAATACTTTTAACAAATTTGCCAACTACTATGTAAATAGTGTAAAATGGAAACAGACACAAATCGACTCACCTGAAACTTGAGAACTGTCGTTACAAGCACTGGACGAGATTGGCATAAACGATTACTAAGAAACAAATTACCTAGACCATATCTTGATATACCTCACTATGTATACGGTACGGAATATGCACTATGTATATTACATAGTGTATATTCCGTACCTTGAGTCACATATATATAAATGAAAACTGAGCAATAAACTCTCAAATAAATTGTCGATATCGATTGCAGTTAATGCGATTTGTACGTACATCACTGAGTCACTAACCGCAAGTAAAACGTCAGATCTTCTACGTCGCTCCTGATGTCATAACTATTACCGAATGAAGATGACATTGAAAGTGAGCTGTATAAAAAATTGCGTGCACAGTCCAGTGCGTAAGTGCGATTGGTAGAAATGTATGAGGCCATAGTGGCGGTTAAACGGGAAATTATTACAATTCACGCGATTTCATAATGGCAAACTACATTTTGCAACAATGCATTAAGGATAATGAGGATAAATATGTTGTTCTATTTGTTATAAAGCTGTACGGCCAAGACCTAATTCATTCGGGGACAACCGAAACAAATTCTGGAACGACAATGTCAATAGAAATTAAGATGCGCCCACATTATTCTTGTAAAGAAATAAGTAAGTCTAAGTTTTCAATTATTAGCGTTATTCGCTTTCTGGATAACACTATTATAATATAATACTTATAATAGGATTTATGTAACGTAAGTTTAGACAAGAAATTGTAATCAACAGACAAATAGTTCAACTGTCTTAAGCGATTATCGGTATATTAAAGCGTGTGTTAAGCGGTGCCCAGTGACTATAAATTCTTTCAACACAAGTAATATAACTTGTGCTTTGTCGACCCTATTCCCACTTCCGTAGACCTCTGCTGACCCTATACACCAGCAGAAGCAAATATCATTACTATTTGTTTGTTTGTTATGCTTTCTCATCATCATCATTTCATCATCAACCATCTAAGTGATCATCATGAAATTTTGCATGCACGTTATCATGGGCACAAAAGAGGACATAGGGTGTCATGGTACCTGTGTTACAGTAAAGGAAAAATCCAGAAAAAATACCGTTGCTCAAGGATCGAAATGAATACGACATGAGTTACTGGCTTCACTCGCTATACATATAGGTAGGTAGGTCCTGAATTAATAAACTAAAAATATATCCACTGCACGCTATTTCGTTTGACAAAAAAAATATTTAAGGAAAAATGATAATTAGAACGATACTTGCCTTTGAATGTATACCTAAGCTAAAAACAAGGCATATAATTATGTTTTTTTTTTTAATTTCCTCGTTATGTTAATATTTTGCAAGAAATATTGGCTTACCTATGTAAAATGCCAAGATGTGCCATTTAGAAGTTAGGCTTCTGAATTCCAAATTAATAGAAATTCAATTATAGCTTACTAAATTAACATTTCTTATATTAAGAACGCTAGTGTGGCTTTTGCTCGTAGCTCCACTATCGCACCGCGTGACTTTCGATTCCCATAACTATCTGTTATATCCAAGATTCTATCTATTTGTCAGCGTCTAGGGCATTTTTTAAGATACAAAGATCCCCAAACTTACAATTATTACCAATTTGCGTTTTTTTGCTTACCTTTTGCATTACGGAAGTACCTTTCCTACTTAAACTGTACTTTAGCTTCCATCGATAAAGTAAGTATACATATAGTAGGTAGTCCTTTTTGTCTAAAAAAGTGTTGTATAGGTATATGGACATCTTCCAATAAAGAGTATTTCACATTTCAAAATATTCTGCACACATAACAGAATAGATACATTAATTCATAGCTGTACGTATATTTTTAGGTCTGATTTCATCTGTTTTGGCAACAATAGTGTGGCTAACACAAAAAAATGAGTTGTTTCTATATAAAGACTTTGTGGTTGTTAACTAAAAAACCCAGTCTTGATACCGTAAACGATTTTAAAACAGACAACCCAACGCAACAGAAGAGGTAACATTAGTTTCTGAGTCTATCCCCTCCTGCCCAAGAAACTAGGGATTGTACTCACAAGGTGCAGAAAAGCTAGAGAAGCAGTATTGATATGAGCATTTTTAAGGGTGGCGGTTTATCTCTAGCTGGTCTATTTTTTGGAAAAGCGCCGCGATTAACGAGCCACGTTGTAAAAAACTTAGTAGCTGCGCGGATCCCATGACCATAGCATCAAATCTTAGGGCACTTGTGGCCCTTAAATATATTGAGAATGAACGAACATGACTACCCACAATTTCATATTTAATTTTTATGTTAGGCAATTCTCACTAGCAGAATAGAGTCTAGAAAACATTGCCAAAGGACGATTATTTTTACGTTTGTGTCTGAATGATGCCTTATCTGTTTGAGTCCACATAATTTATATAAAAAAGTCATAGTTTACATATATCAAGTAAGTCACAAATATTTTTCGTTTAGGTGACGATGGTTATTGTTACACTTAGAGGTTCAAAAGAAAAAATTACATTTAGTTCCAGGTGATTCAATACACAAATGAATCATGTTTAGAGGTAAAGTTCAAGCGAGAATTAGGTTCTTATAGTGCAAGCGGTATCGGAAAATTAGAGCGTGCAACGATACGATAGAACGACAATAATTTTATGAGACGAACAACATCAAAAATTAGAATTGAATAGAATAGAATAAACTTGTAAACACCAAAATAATTATTTTACAAGGAATAGTTCATCTAATCAAGGGCGGCCTTATCGCTAAAGCAATCTCTTACAGGCAATCTTAGGATGGACAAAGACGACAATAAATAGTTTTGATGTAAAAAGTGCTGATGTGGGAGATACTTTGTTGTGTTCAAAGAATCATAAAATATTGCTGAAGCATACAGTATTTCAAATGGTTTAAATAATAATAATAATAATAGTAGTTGAAAATACACATATGCAGTAATTCTTAGCAATACTATATTATTGTGTACACTAGTACACAAACATGCATATATACACTCTGTGTAAACGTATACACAGATTATATACAGAAACACATACATAAACAAATACATTACATACACATATATACGTATATAAATATAAAAATAGTGATGATATATAGAGTTTACTGCTCCGTGGAGTTTACAGACAAGACAAGACAACAGGTATAAAATATTTTACAGAAAGAATAGATTAGGAAGTTAGGTAATGTTCTTTGACTATCTTCCTAAAGACAGGCAATGAAATTAACAGATATCTACTACATTGTTCATCTAAGAATTGTACATTAATTAATAATGAGTTGAAATACAAAATTCGCAGCACAAATTCTATGAGATACAGGTAAGAGAACTAAGGATTCAAGTATAGTTTTTTTTAGAAAAGTGATCAGCCTATTTTTAAGTATTAGTCATATAAACTCAGTTTACATGACTAATACTTTAAAATAGGCTTTGAGGATTACTTAAATCGATGCAGATGCGTGAAAGTCTTCTTAGAAACAGACGACCAACGCTTACAAACAGACGATTTCTAAGCTTGCTTGGTTTAACTTATCTACATTATTTTTACTGCTAAAATAATCAATGTACCTATGTAGTAATCAGCCTGACCCATTTCTAAGTACAAGCTTCTGTGCATTCGCTACTTTCCTCTCTATTATTATGCCAGTTTTGTCAATTCTCTAAATATTGTCGTACCCATCTTCGTCGATATCAATTGTTGAACAAATACAACAAGTAATAAAATTTATTTTATTTTATTTATTTTATTATTTTTACAAAACTTACAGCTAGAACAGTCTGCAAAATTAATAATAGCTAGTAATGGCCAATTACAAGTTTTTACACACAACTTTATAATTTCGGCAATGCAACTTACAGGTCAACCAATATAAGTAATTGTAAAAATTTGAAAATTTGAAATAACTTAATACTATTGTTCATCGAAAAACTGGTTACACATGATCCTTTTCATTTTAGTAACATTGGTGATGAAAAGGTCGATATCTACACTCAGACATGCTATGTTACGCATGCGGCTGGCTCTTATTAAATAATCTTATTAAAGCATTTTCCCTGTAGTATATTTTTCCTTTCCCATTTTCTTCGTGCTTACAGTTGGAGTGTACAGGAGGTGTGATCTTCGGAAAGACCTAGATGGTACACGCAGTCCGATTTAGCAATGTATCTTGGTCTCTTGGTTCGTGCCTTTGCTTGAAACCATTAGTGCAATTTCTTTTTATTTATGTTTGTCTCACTGCATGCAATTAACAATCAAGGCAAGACTCCAGCAGCCAGCCTTGATAAAACGAAGGTCTTCGATACGAAACAAGTTGACATAAGAACATATTAGGCCATCATACATATAAACAATTGAGATGTACCTAATATATGCAGTTGGAGGATCAGATTCGCGATTGAGGTAACTACCAGTTACCATTAATACTTTGACTACTTTCCGCAGGCGGGGTTTAGTCTTTCTAATCCAGTTTTTTTATTTCTTATAATATATTGGGATGTAGGAGTGTTTCATTTGCATCAAAAGCGGTAACAAGTTTTCGACTTTTTGATTTGATTAATACTACTTTATTAGCGATAGCGACAGTGGTGGTCCTCAAGTGACATAAGTTTCAACTCTAATAAAGTATTTGGAGTTACGAGGTGTGGCCGCATTCTACACAAAAACGTTATTATTCTGACTGGCCTGTTGGTCTAGTGGTTAGTGACCCTGACTGCTGATGCCATAGTTCGTGGGTGCGATTCCCACCCGAGCCTGGGTGTTCTTTGTGTCCGTTGTTTGTATGTTTGTAAAGTCCCCCACGACACAGGAGTCATTCCTAATGCGGGAGTTGTCTTTTAAAAAAAAAAAGTATAATTACAAATTTACAATATGTGCAAACCTCATCAAACTTATCTAGAGTGATCAGAGAGGCATTATCTATCACAATATCAGATCTTAATAGTAATCCATGTCGGTATACGTCGTATTTTCTTCACATTTGAAAATTTTCTATGCTGGTAAACTTCTCGCTGTCAAGCCTGTCAATGGATCCTAAACATTATTATGCAGCTGTTGTTTCCTACTGGCATAAAGTAACTATAATACTATACCAGAAAAACCCAACATTGACAGCAGTCTTACAGTATTAAACTTAAAACGTCTATTGTCTGACATCATTTCTAAATATACGAACATAGGACCCCAATCACCAAGCTACATAACGCCTAGAGCTACTCAACAAAATTCAATTTGCTTAGATAATAACACCATGATAAGGTGGACATTAAACTTAATTGAAAATCAGGATAGTGATTACGAATTTACCAGCTAAAGCCGTCGTTGCTGCGTTAAACGTTACGCAGGGAGCTTTGCATAAAGTTTACGCGTTACTAATGTATGTCACGATCTCTGAGCTCATAGCCTCTATTAGAATTCTCAATCAACAAATGTTTCGACTGTATTATACGTATTAGAGGACAGAAAACTTTCGAACAGAACCTAGGGCTAGTATTGACTTCGTAATGAAAGGTGTGTCGCGCAGGAATTTGACCACAGACATTTTGAAATGTTTTTGCGAGTCTACTTAATTCGAATAGCAATTTTAATCAATGAGTTATGAAAGTATTAATAAAATATTAAGAAGCTTTATAATATTTAGAATTATATTTATTGAAATTTTAAACTAACTTTCTACTTTTGATATAGATAATGTCCATATAAATATACTAAAATGGTTGTTATGTGGACAGAATGGCGTCGAATGCAATGCCGAAAGTGACGATGGTATACTTACATTAAATGTCTTCATATAGTTGACGTGGTGTTAAAACAGATGGGTGAAGAGTATTACTTTGTACAAATAGAAATTATAATACGTGTATGAGAGAACACCGAAAACTGATATGTGTTGTATTGTGTGGATATAACACATATTATAAATTCTTTATCCGAACCTGGAGCGAAATTAATGCAAAACGTCAGTATTTTTTATGACATAAAGGTTCGTTACTCACCAATACTAGATGAAGAATACTTGTGTATTTCAGTAAGGATACTTCATTTACCAAGGATTCCCTTAAGATATAGACGGGAACCTGTAGATTGGTAAAAAGAAAAAATAATTATTATTTTTTAATAAAAATGTCCTAAGAATCCTACTTAAAGCACAGATGTTATATAAGTTTACACTAAGTGGAACCCAACCATAGCATTCTTGAAGAGTTAGACAAACTTAAAAAAAAAGATTTTATGACCAGTTTGATATCTATGGGATCAAGAGCGCCGGTGTTCGTTAATGACAACCGTTTTGGCCCCAGATATCTGTCGCAATGGTTTTATAAATACTTTTACAGAATCAAGTGTGGTGGTTTTACACAATCACTTTTATAATGTACACTAAATCTTTATAATAGGAAATACTTTACATAACAATAAATATATGTTACTTTAGTGACAAATTTTAAAATGCGTGTCTGAAAATAAACGGAATACAATAATTACATGCAACATTTGATTTACTTACCGCTATTTATTTTACTTAATTAAAATACATTTCTTATTGCATTGCAAAATACGCATAATAGAGATTGAACGTGTAGATTTCTCCAATTGGAACTGCCGTACTAAGAAAGCTTCTTGTGCTTGTTTGCCACTTTAATTGTTAGTATTACACCTCATATAAACCAATGTTATTAATAGCGATTACTGAGTCAGAACTTTTTTGCGATGTTTATTATTCTTTGGCTAAAAGACCCGACAGACGTAGTTTTTTTGATTTCAATAAATTTCTTTGTGTTCTATGTTCACTATGAGTATTGCCCAAATGTTCTTAATCTTCGGGATACATTTCCAAATTTTTCTTTATGTTTCTGTCTAAAAACCTGATTCGCACTATTACGATTAATTTAAAACCATTCCAGGCATTCTCAAGTGACGCGCCTTCCAACGAACATCCATTCATTTTTAATTTATATACAGATTATAATAATATGTCCCCGAAATATGCAGAAATCAAACTGTTAAGTCAACCAGTAAATGGAATTGTTCACAATATCTTAACGGTGACAGAGGGTGCGGCTCTGCACGTTCTCTTAGAGCTAGGTGTCAGGTAATTTTGAGGACAATGACACTAGCTTTATTATATGGATTAATATAAATAACATTTAAAACATAAAACATGAATCTTTTCGGAAGAGCAGTCCCGTTATCGTAGACTTGGCAATTGCATGGATTAGTCATTCGAAACACGATATAAACATATGCTCTTGTTCTGTGTAAGTGTGTCTTGTAAATCAACAAAATAACAATATTCCAGTTACATAAGTTACTATTAATATGTGTAATAACTTATACAGAATATAAGTGGCGAATATCGAAAATAACAGTATTATGTCTTATTATTTCCTGCGAAACTCTGTGTCTACTTCTAAATATTTTTAATTACTTTTGCAAAATAATAAAATACAAGACACTGTATCACGACATTGAACAATATAAAACAACGGAAGAACGTCTTAAGTAGATTTATAGATAAAGTTTTTAATACTTGTGGCGACTTCCTCATACAGCAAAAACATACTTCAACGTCGTCTAGCGAAGACAAGCTGAACTACGAATTCATCCTGCATCAAGAATCCTGCATCGTCTAATAAAAAGTTGTCTTTCTAATATCAACCGTTGGGCCGCAGTCTGCCAGGCATGATCATCTAGTTTGGTCGGAAGATCCTACCTTTGTGTTGCAGGGACATAACATCCGTCTCTTCACTTACTTATTTGAAAATGTCAAAAAAGGTCTGTATGCGTTCGATCATTCAGAACTTTCTTTTTATTTTCTTTAGTCGCATATTATAATGGGTATGTATCCATTGAAATTGTCTAGGTAATAAGGGGAAAACAGAAATCCACAATTTGGATTTAGGAATCCAAGGTTTGAAGTTAAACGTTTGTAGAAACTCGATTTTTGAAGTGAAAACTTCTTTAGCGACGTTGTGCACTTTTTGGCATGGGTAAAAAATGTTAAAACTCGCGTAAGGACACGTGACCCTGATTGAAAATGTGTCCGCGCCAGGACACGTGACCCTGATCGGAAACGTGTCCGAGTTTCATATATTTAAAAAAATATTTTTACGCCATCTGTGGATTCTACGCGATACTAATGTTTCAATGAATTAGCCTAAGTTAGTCCACTGCTGGACATAGGTCTCTCCCAATGTGCGCCATAGCACCCGGTCCTCCGCCTTCCGCATCCAGTCCCTCCCAGATGGACCGACGACCTGAGGAAGGTAGCTGGGATAGACTGGATACTGTAGTTATATATACTAATATGTGTGTAATAGTGTAATAACTAATTATCCACATATTAGTTAAGGCAAATTTCACAGATTAAAATTGCGCCAATTTTAATTTCGACTTTTTACAATATTTACTATAAGTATTTATTTTCACTTCTGTTGGCAGTCCCATGACTTCCTATTTTTTTTTAGTTACATTGAATTACTTGCGTACTAGCGTCAATTTTGTATTTGATGTTAATAATGATAACGATGGTAGTTTGTGGTAATAGGTCCAAGGGTAGAAAAGTGAGAAGTTTCATCGGTAAAAGGATGTCACCTGCTACAGAGTCATTGAATTACCTGCTTAATAAGTACCTACACAACATTTAGTATGTACATACGTAACCTGTTAGATCACACATATGTAAAAATAATCTTTACAATCCTTACAAACGATCTAACTTTGATAAGTTCATGTACTTATTTTTTGTTCACTAATATAATGACGTAAGCTTTGGGAGCCTGATATCAATAATTCTTATTACGAGTGAAGGCATGCTTCGTTATTTAACACTAGCAGCGCCCCGCGGTTTCACCAGCGTAAGTCCCGATCCCGTCGGAATATCGGGATAAAAAGTAACCTATATGTTAATCCAGGTCTCCAGCTATCTACATACCAAGTTTCATCGCAATTGGTTCAGTAGTTTTGGCGTGAAACAGTAACATACATTCATACATCCATACATCCTCACAATCTTTCCCGTTTATAATATTAGTAGGAAGTAGGAATAACCGTTTAGACATTAGGAATATTTTTAGTAGCCGAATCTATATTTACTTTAATTACTAACATATAATTTGAAGTGCCTGCATTTTCTAGAGGAATTGTGGTACCTATCCGAAATCTTTCTTTTATGTAAATACCAAAGAAATGGCAATGAATTACATTCACCCACTTACAAAGAGCTTAGAGATTAGGAACGACCGGTCTAACAGCATCGAAACTGTATTGGGATTAGGAGACTATCAGAATCTGTGTTCGATAATATTATACCAAAGTTTAGCATATTGGCAACTGCAACTGGCTTTGGAAGACCTGCGATGACGACGGCGATGGTTGCCGATGCTAAACTCAAAGAATATTTGAAATTCGCAATGAATCATATCGTAAAAACATATTTATCAATAATCATATCCCTTAGACACCTCTTGCTTTTCTTTTTATTTCAGAGTTCGAGGGGTCTTAAAGAACAACAAATGAATGACTAACACTTAACTTAAAAATACAGTATCGAGCCTGATAAAGATTTGACAACTCAGTTTTTTTACTGTGTTTCTTTCACCTTTATTTTTTAAATCATTTTCTGTACTGCTAATGCAAACCAACATACAGCTGCATGATGTCACCGTAGGCCTCGTGAAAAGTGGTTAGACCTATCGCCGCAACCGACGCTCGTAGCACCAGCATATGACACGAGAGTTGGCACTTCTATACAAACTTAAGAAGGTTGAAAAGAGTAGAACTATTCATAAACTAGGTAGCCCCGGCTCTAATCCATGATCAAGTTAGAGCGAGATTAACTACTCAACCGATTTCTTTATATTTTGTATACGGGTTATTAGTACAGTAAAGGACAAAGGGTACTTTTCATCCCGAAAAAAAGTAATTTTCTCAAGGGATAGACAAAAATATATAGAAATAACTTTAACGCGAGCGTAGCTGCAGGAAGAAGTTAGTGTTAAATTAATAATAACTACCAAATTTTCGAAAATCAACTTTTATAGAAAATATCAACACTTATAATTACAGTCGGTATTGTAGCACTCTCTCGTCGTGTGCTTATACTCGCCAGGCTGGGTTGGGTTATACTTATCACTCGTCAGTTTCTCTAAGTTTCTCAGTGTCTCGAAATTTGTCAATAGGCCAGTTTTCTTTTTTGTCAGTTTCTATAATAATAACTCTACACGTCTCAGACACGGCCGTCTGATCCCAAACTAGGCAGAGCCTGTACTATGGTAACCAGACTGCTGATAAACATACTTATGTATTTCTAAATACATACATATCATAGATAAATTACACCCAGATACAAACCAAATTATCATGCTCATCATACAATTATTTGTCCTGGGTGGGAATCGAACCCACGACCTCTGGCTTAGCAGTCAGGGTCACTAACCACTAGACCAACAGGCCAGTCAAGTCAGTTTCTGTAACTCGTCACTTTACTTAACTTGTCAATTTATGCAATTCGTCAGTCCGGTACAGTCATATTAATAATATATTGTCATAGTCCAAACACACAAGATATAGGTACATTCAGTTTGTTTTATTAAAAGTAGGTTAAAATTTAAAAACAATTCTCTAGTAATAATATTAATTCTAGGACAAGAATTTTAAAAGTTTAAATTCTACATATCAGACATTTCATTTTTTCGTTTGTTTCTGCGCACTAAGTTGATTAGCTCAAGTTTATATAAACAAACGTGGATATCTGCATGCTAGCTGGTATTGTCTTCAAATAGTTTTTTTATAAAAAAATCTGAAACAATATTCGTAATACATTTATTACTATTATCGATCTTTTCCTACAGTTTTTATTGGGAAAAAAAAATTAGTTCTGGCGGAATCCGAAATTCACGTGCCTTGCCGCCTTTTTCAATACCGATATAACAAAAGGTAAATTGAATCTTCTGGACGACAGTCATCTACGTAGTCTATTGTGCCACGCTTCAACAAGGTTGACAGTTCAATGGCGCCGATTGTAAACGCTGAGGACATATGCGTATGTTTGAATGTATCTATTAAATATTTGATAATTATCTCCTGTAGGAGTATGGTGTAGGAGAGCAAGCCATGCTTCTTAAAAGTAGTCTCTTGGCAAAAAAGCTATCGAGGCGCACATAGAAATGTGCTTTCACTATCAGATGCTTTGCGCAACAAGCACTAACGGTAATGAAAGTGGCATCCTATGACTTAATGCATTGATAGCAGCCAACTCGAAATCAATATGTATTCTCTCTACTGACGGGATAATGTCCTTCAAAAATGTGAAACCCCGTACGTATGTACTTTCAGTTTTGTAGGGCAGAAGGCAGTATATAAGAGGAGCATATTATTTTAATGCCCCGAATTTGTAAAAACAACTTTATTCCATCCATGCGTATATTGGTTTGTGTTTGTGTATTACCAATATCCGTATGGATGAAATTAAGTTGTTTATACGAATTCGGGGCATTAAAAATTCCATTAAAAATATATATTATTAATTCGTGGAAGAGCCATGCTTCGGCACGTATGGGCCGGTTCGACCGGAGTGATACCACGGCCTCACAGAAAACCGGAAGTGAAGCAATGTTTGCATTGCTTTTCCCCGAGTGAGTGAGGTTACTGGAGGCTCTAACCTTTCCCTTTCCCTCTCTCCCATCCTCGCCCCTTATTCCCCCCTTCCCCTACTCCCACCTTAAAGGTCGGCAACGCACTTGTGACTCTTGCGTTGCAGGACAGGTGCTCATGGGCGGTGGTAGTCATTTACCATCAGGTGACTCGTCTGCTCGTTTGCCCCCTACCAAAAAAAAAAACAAAAAAGTTAAGATATCACGCGGAAATGGGGTCATAAATACTAAAATTTTATTTTGAAGAAACCTTTTTGGGCCAACAACTCGGGTACGACTACTTCTTGTTTAGAGTTATATGTTACTTTATTAATTCCCTGATTTGTGTATCTAGCTTTATGTAGCGGATTTTTGATACTGATGAATTTTGGGACGTCTATAAACTCCGATTCTTTAAGATGGTCCATACTTTCTTCATATATAAGTCGAATTGAGCTGAACTCCTCCTAAACTCTCTTTTTACAGGAGTCGATAGCAACAGTAACAGTGACAGAAGAACTGTCTGCTTCATAAACATGATCTCTATGTCTTTTCACCTCAGAGTCTTTGTACAGTGTAATGCTGCCCCTACACAGTTTCCTATTTTTGCATCTCCACCAGGTAGACACATTTTTATTAGTCTGCGCCAAGTTGTACCGGTATCCGTCTTTCAGAAGAAACTTTTTGTTGCGTACCTATGTGTATTTTTAAACCAGTTAAAAGGGCTTGTTCCCAAAGCTCCAAAATTGTATTGTTCTCAAATTCCCATCAGCTCCAAAAATATGCAAATAAGTTTAAATCTAAGTAATTAAATGTTTTTAAATCTGAATACATGAATTCCCTGCGGCTCTAAAAGATTTATTAAAAGCACTGATATGTAAGTTTTTTGAGTATTGTTTTCTTTTCTTTCCCAACGGGTTCATAGAATTATTCGGTACAGTCGGCAACAAAGGTTCAGGCAAAACATTTTAAATAAGTAGTATGTGTTTTATCTTAAAATGTACACAACACAGATGTAACTTAAAATGTACATCTGTGTTGTGTTACTAAGTGCTTGAGTAGGACTAGCGATATACCCAACTAGTAAAATTATGTGTAATAAAGGTTCCGAGCACGTTCTGTTTCAGCGTATTAATTCCGTAGTCTCAAGAATCGATACCTCTAAAGCTTTTCTAACACATGTCATTGTACTCTTACAGTTTTAAATAATAATTTGAATAATTGTGCATTAGTAATCCACACTTTGTAAAAATGTAAAGTAACACGGATATCGAGAAATACTACATAATAGGTGCTAGATGTTGTTAATTACTCAAAAATATGGAAATTACGTACCCAGTAATTTTTAACATGGAAATCGCTCTTTAGTAAAATAGCTGAAACGTTATTTGCAGTTGCACGGTAACATTGTCGTCACCTCTTATTTATAAATGACTCTTTACTAACTAGTGTAATACACACTAGTCAGAAAAGAGTCATAGCATAAAGCAATTTTAATCTCTAACGTAAGGTTAAAGGCCATCATGATTGAGTCATTGTTGTGTAGATTGATGGCCGTGCTGTGCATTAATAGGGAAACTTTGTTTATTTACAGTCTTTATGTTAAACTTGTTCTTTTAATTGGGTTTGGTTTACATAATCCTCTATTCCCTGTACTTTAAAGGTCCTAAGCTCCTTCGACTCAGATTACCACCAATAATCCCGGGCTACCCTCCGTTAGCATCATTTCAAACTATACAAGACTTATAGGTAATCTATACTAATATTATAACGCTAAAGAGTTTGTTTGTTTGTTTATTTGGTTGTCGCTAATCTCAGAAACTGATTGTTTGAATTGAAAAATTATTTTAGTGTTGGATAGTAAATTTGTCGAGGAAGGCTATAGGCTATATAACATCACGCTACGACTAATAGGAGCGGAGCATCAATGTAAAATGTTACAAAAACGGTAAAAAATTACAAACTCGGAATAGTTGCGCGGGTCAGCAAGTCATTATATATCCAAGAAAGGAATTCAAGAGAGTCAAGACATCCTGGTCCTACTTGCAGTATCAGCGCAAGTATAGGTAATATACTAATACTTATACTAAAAAGTGCTAAGATGCATTTATGTAAAAGACGAATTTATAATGTGTACTGAGCTCCCACTATAAATTTTAATAATAGAAACAAATTAATAAGCATATTATTTCGATTAAAAAACATTTCAAAAGACAAAAACCAAACAGCCGCGCCGCCAAAAAAAACTCGCTGTTAAAAAAAGTGATAATTGACCACATATTGACAGTGGCACCAATACGTATTAGGTATATGGTATGACGTAGCATAGGAATTAATCTTCGTTTAATATAATATGAAAGGATTGATGTATAGGCACAGATTACTAAGTAGTTTCTACGTAACAGATATATACTCCTTACAAAAATATCGATACCTACCGTTTTAATCTTTCTGGGCTTTAAAAATGTGTGTAGGGTTACCTCTTCTATGTTTTTTTTTATAAAAAATTACAATTGTTATGTAAATTAAGTACTTAACATTTATATTTAATTTCCAATGTTTTAGTATACAAAAATCCTACATGTGTTTTATTTTTATGTAAACTTCTTCCCTTTTCTAAAATCTTGATTATTAAACTGTATGGTGGAAAATATTCGTGAGTGAGACCTTCGCTAAAAAGTGTTTTTCTGTTTTTATTCCTTTGCGTCCATAGAGTATTGGAGATCCTAATTATTTATATCAGGATACAGAGAAGTGATTAAATAATAATAATAATAACTCCACACATCTCATACACGGCCGTCTGATCCCAAACTAGGCAGAGCCTGTGCTATAATAACCTTAACCGTAACCGTAAATTACACCCAGACAGAACAAATTATATTATAAATGATTTGACACCTATTCTACCGATACCCGGCAGGGGTGTTGGCTAACATTTCTAGTTTCCGTAATTGGTGGACATTTGCAACACATAACAGATATTAGAAAGATAATATGAAAAAGGACCAGAATTACTGACATCCATAATATTGACTGGCCTGTTGGCCTAGTGGTTAGTGACCCTGACTGCTATGCCATAGGTCGTGGGTTCGATTCCCACCCAAGTCTGGGTGTTCTTTGTGTCCGTTGTTTATTTGTTTGTTAGCTCCCCCGCGACACAGGAGTAATTAATAATGCGGGAGTTGTCATATAAAAAAAAAAAGATTTTCCTAGGACGCAAAACTAAATTTTACTTGCGTAGATGAAGATCATAACAACAAAAAACGCACTCGAATCCATCCCTTCAGGTTACACCAAACATACAGAATATATCTAATATATTTTTGCTTAAAACTGGGTTAATTGTAAATATTACATTCCAGTGTAGTAATAATACCTAATATAATTTACTGCAAGTATGCATCATTCTACTATGCAAATAATTTACCGAACAATTCTTTGTCGGCCTAAGAACTGGGGCGATTTCAAATAACTTTTCTGGGAACTACACAGGACGGTGCCAAGTGTTCGCTGTACCACTGTCATTGCCAGACAAACTATAATATGAATGCTTAAACGACCGTATAATTTTGTTTCAGCTGTAAAAAAGTAAATTTCAAGCTGTTTAAAAAGCATGCATCAACAAACATCTGAACCAAAATATGTCTTTTTACGTCAATTAATAATATAGTGCAGTTTAAAGTATTGGCAAACGTTTTTTACCGACGACATGTACGTGGATCACACTGAAAGTTTTTAGAATAGGCCAGTAAGAAAAGCAGCAGATGAAAATTTATTTAAATTGTGAAATAAGAACTCGTTACCAATATGAAAACAATGTATTACGGAATTATTCCTCTTAAAACTATCTATTAACTATGGCAGCAAAAAAAATGTACGCATTTATGCTCTGCTACCCGTGCGAAGCCGGCGGGTATCGGTAGAATAGGTGTCAATCAGTTAATCACTTCTCTGTATCCTGATAAAAAATAATTAGGATCTCTAATACTCTATGGACGCAGAGGAATAAAAACAGAAAAATATTTTTAGCGAAGGTCTCACTAAAACGTAATCGTAAGTCGCCACCTGTAAGCCCAGCGCCTCGATGCGCCTGACCACCAAAGAGACTCCCCTGATGGCCAAGCGCGGAGCCTCTTGAAAGTTCTCCCCCAGGCTGTAACCAGAGTGTCATCGCTCGAACGGCCCAGTCTTACCCTAGCCACCTTTTAAACCTTTTTTTTTTTTTGTGCGTGTGGAAACCCCCTCCGGCCGTCACCCCATCGGGGTTTTCGGTGGGGCGGTGTGTCGGAATCGAACCGACTAAAACCACACGGTGTGCCGTACTGCGCCTTAAGTAGGAGGGATCCGGGAACAGCTTTCATTAAGACATCCGGACCCCCCTAGCGCATACCCGCAAAAGCGCGGGCACCACCTTCGGGTAAAAAACCTCTCAATTAGACGACGTCCAGGCACACGCGGACGCCGCCTCCTCGCTAGAAGCCACTATAGCGAGTAGAGGGGAAAACCCGTCCCGTCTACCCGCGGCCACACTCAGGGCGGCATGAGGCGCTATTAAGCGCGCCTCCGCGGCCCGGTTCGCCGGCGGCGAATTAGGTCCGAGTGGAGGTCGTCCTCCCGGACCCATTCCGCCGCCTCCTTCTGCGAGATGACTTCCTCACAGAAGGTTGCGACCGCAGTAAAATTCCTGTCGCTACCGGCCATGGAGCGTATGACAGCCGGTAGCGACAGATCCACTCCGATGACTGCAGTGAGGGCCCGACACTGCGCCGCCCAACTGGGGCAAACCGCCAGCGTGTGCTGAGCCGAGTCCGAGATATTGGGCAAGAGTCGCCCAAGGGCAGACGCAGCGCCGACCAGCCTGGGAGCAAGCTGCAGGAAGTGCTCGTCGAA
Source organism: Callimorpha dominula (assembly GCA_949752705.1). Lineage (NCBI taxonomy): Eukaryota > Metazoa > Arthropoda > Insecta > Lepidoptera > Erebidae > Callimorpha > Callimorpha dominula. The sequence goes on along the minus strand of OX457004.1, from coordinate 9,484,890 downwards.
GCGCCACCTACCGTCGAGGATCAGGCCCAGATATTTAATGTGGGCCTGAACCGGTACGAGGAGCGAGTTGACCTCGATAGAGGCGCAAGGGGGTGGACCACGACGGGGCCCATGGAATAAAAGGACCTCCGTCTTATCCAGGGCCACCCGCAAACCCAGCGCCTCGATGCGCCCGACCACCAGAGAGACTCCCCTGTTGGCCAGGCGCGCCGCCTCCTGAAAGTTTACCCCCCGGGCTGTGACCAACGTGTCATCGGCGTAACAGATAACGCCGAGCCCGGGAGGGAAGTCGCCTCGAAGGGCCCAGTCGTACCCCATGTTCCACAGGAGTGGTCCAAGGACAGACCCCTGCGGAACACCGCAGCCACCTCTCAAACCTTTTTTTTTTTTTGTGCGTGTGGAAACCCCCTCGGGCCGTCACCCCACCGGGGTTTACGATGGGGCCGTGTGTCGGAATCGAACCGACTAAAACCACACGGTGTGCCGTACTGCGCCTTAAATAGGAGGGATCCGGGAACAGCTTTTATTAAGACATCCGGAACCCTCCTAGCGCCTGCCCGCAAAAGCGCGGGCACCACCTTCGGTTAAAAACCTCTCATTTAGGCGACGTCCAGGCACACGCAGACGCCGCCTCCTCGCGGGGGGGGCCAATATAGCGGGTGAAGGGGAAAACCCGTCCCGTCCACCCGCGGCCACACTCAGGGCGGCATGTGGCGCTGGTAAGCGCGCCTCCGCCGCCCGGTTTGCCGGCGATGAATTAGGTCCGAGTGGAGGTCGTCCTCTCGGACCCTTTCCGCCTCCTCCTTCTGCGAGATGACTTCCTCACAGAAAGTTGCGACCGCGCTAAAATTCCTGTCGCAACCGGCCATGGAGCGAATGACAGCCGGTAGCGACAGATCCACTCCGATGACTGCAGTGAGGGCCCGACGCTGCGTCGCCCAACTGGGGCAAACCGCCAGCGTGTGCTGAGCCGAGTCCTCGCTGCAGTCGCAGTGGTGACAGGCGGGACTCAATTCCCTCCTAGCGACCGAGTGCAGGTACTTCCCGAAGCAGCCGTGCCCGGAAAGAACCTGCGTCAGTCGGAAGGAAAGGGTCCCGTGCTGCCGCCCTGCCCACTCGACGATGACCGGCTGGAGGGCCTCCACGGCGGCAAAGCCAGCATGTGGAGCCTCCAGCCGGGACGACCAACGAGCCATGGTGGCTCGGCGAGCGGCCTCACGCCATTCGCGTACCTCTTCGGGCGGGGGCCGACTGCCGCTTCCCGCCCGGAACTCAGCCGTTTGCCGATATACTTCGGCGAGCACTTCCGCCTCCAAATCCCACGAGGGAGTCCCGGCCAACGCGCACGCCGCCTCTGTTGACACGGTGCGGTATCCGCGTATGGCTCTAACTGCCATCACCCGCTGAGGGCGCCAGAGGCGCGCCCTATTCTGGGCGGTCAGAGCCTCCGCCCACACCGGTGCACCGTACAGTGCCATTGACCGGACAACCCCCGTGTACAGCCGTCTCGTAGCGACGTTGGGTCCACCCAAATTGGGCAAGAGTCGCCCAAGGGCGGACGCAGCGCCGACCAGCCTTGGAGCAAGCTGCAGGAAGTGCTCGTCGAAGCGCCACCTACCGTCGAGGATCAGGCCCAGATATTTTATGTGGGCCTGAACCGGTACGAGGAGCGAGTTGACCTCGATAGAGGCGCCAGGGGGTGGACCACGACGGGGCCCATGGAATAAAAGGGCCTCCGTCTTATCCAGGGCCACCCGCAAACCCAGCGCCTCGATGCGCCCGATCACCAGAGAGACTCCCCTGTTGGCCAGGCGCGCCGCCTCCTGAAAGTTTACCCCCCGGGCTGTGACCAACGTGTCATCGGCGTAACAGATAACGCCGAGCCCGGGAGGGAAGTCGCCTCGAAGGGCCCAGTCGTACCCCATGTTCCACAGGAGTGGTCCAAGGACAGACCCCTGCGGAACACCGCAGCCACCTCTTAAACCTTTTTTTTTTTTTGTGCGTGTGGAAACCCCCTCGGGCCGTCACCCCACCGGGGTTTACGATGGGGCCGTGTGTCGGAATCGAACCGACTAAAACCACACGGTGTGCCGTACTGCGCCTTAAATAGGAGGGATCCGGGAACAGCTTTTATTAAGACATCCGGAACCCTCCTAGCGCCTGCCCGCAAAAGCGCGGGCACCACCTTCGGTTAAAAACCTCTCATTTAGGCGACGTCCAGGCACACGCAGACGCCGCCTCCTCGCGGGGGGGCCAATATAGCGGGTGAAGGGGAAAACCCGTCCCGTCCACCCGCGGCCACACTCAGGGCGGCATGTGGCGCTGGTAAGCGCGCCTCCGCCGCCCGGTTTGCCGGCGATGAATTAGGTCCGAGTGGAGGTCGTCCTCTCGGACCCTTTCCGCCTCCTCCTTCTGCGAGATGACTTCCTCACAGAAAGTTGCGACCGCGCTAAAATTCCTGTCGCTACCGGCCATGGAGCGAATGACAGCCGGTAGCGACAGATCCACTCCGATGACTGCAGTGAGGGCCCGACGCTGCGTCGCCCAACTGGGGCAAACCGCCAGCGTGTGCTGAGCCGAGTCCTCGCTGCAGTCGCAGTGGTGACAGGCGGGACTCAATTCCCTCCTAGCGACCGAGTGCAGGTACTTCCCGAAGCAGCCGTGCCCGGAAAGAACCTGCGTCAGTCGGAAGGAAAGGGTCCCGTGCTGCCGCCCTGCCCACTCGACGATGACCGGCTGGAGCGCCTCCACGGCGGCAAAGCCAGCATGTGGAGCCTCCAGCCGGGACGACCAACGAGCCATGGTGGCTCGGCGAGCGGCCTCACGCCATTCGCGTACCTCTTCGGGCGGGGGCCGACTGCCGCTTCCCGCCCGGAACTCAGCCGTTCGCCGATATACTTCGGCGAGCACTTCCGCCTCCAAATCCCACGAGGGAGTCCCGGCCAACGCGCACGCCGCCTCTGTTGACACGGTGCGGTATCCGCGTATGGCTCTAACTGCCATCACCCGCTGAGGGCGCCAGAGGCGCGCCCTATTCTGGGCGGTCAGAGCCTCCGCCCACACCGGTGCACCGTACAGTGCCATTGACCGGACAACCCCCGTGTACAGCCGTCTCGTAGCGACGTTGGGTCCACCCAAATTGGGCAAGAGTCGCCCAAGGGCGGACGCAGCGCCGACCAGCCTTGGAGCAAGCTGCAGGAAGTGCTCGTCGAAGCGCCACCTACCGTCGAGGATCAGGCCCAGATATTTTATGTGGGCCTGAACCGGTACGAGGACCGAGTTGACCTCGATAGAGGCGCCAGGGGGTGGACCACGACGGGGCCCATGAAATAACAGGGCCTCCGTCTTATCCAGGGCGGGTGGGGGAACCCCACGCAACGGACTTGGCGTTGAAGTCCCCCAGCACTAGGACATGCCCAGACGCTAGTCGCCGCATCGAGGTCTCTAGGTTGTTGAGAAAAACCTCGAAGTCACTCAGACTCCGATTGGGGGAGAAGTAGACACCATATATGGTGATCCCCCCCCATTCGGCAGCAACATATCCAGTACCCTTGTCTCTTAGCGACAAGGGCGGGGAATGAGCTGCCGTGGAGCTGACGACTGCCACGGAGCCGTCCCGGTCACCCAGCCAATTAGGACGGGGAGGAACGTAATAGGGCTCCGCGGCTACGGCCACACATATCGACCACTCCGCCATGGTTTGCAGGAAAAGATCCTGCGCGCCGGCAGAGTGGTTCAGGTTCGTCTGGACAAGGAGGTTGGAGACTTGGTCCATTACTGAACTGTCTCTACAACCTTGCCTTGAATTTGCCTCAGCTTGAAATTGGGCAAACTGAGCGCTAAGCTCGGCCACCTGCCCCGTCAATCGATCATTTGCTGCCTGGAGGCGCGGCACGTCATCGATCAGGGTCTTAACGACCTCAGAGACAGCGGAGGAGGAGTCCTTAAGGGCCTTTACAAAAGAACCCTTAAGGTTCGTGGACTTGGTGGCCACTTTGTTAATTATGGCCACCGCCGCGTCCGCTTTCTCCTGCATGGTTACCGGTGGTAAGGGGACAGAACCCTCCACCGGCTCCCGGATCTTCAGTAGGAGATCAGCAATCTCCTCCTCCGATACAATTTCGCCTTCCGCTCTGGCCCGGGCGTAAGCGCCCGACCTGGAGAAGGTGGAACCTGCCGGCGCTGGGATCGGCGTGCGTGACCTTGACCTTCCTCTTAGGCTGGTTGCCACTTTCGGCGGCAATATCTCTTGTGACGTGTCGCCATCCTCGTCCCTGGAGCGTCCGCGCTTGCGACTTTCATCACGGAGCTCCACCTCCATTTCTTCGGCGGAGTCAGCCGTGGAACCGGCAGCTCTGGAACGCAATCGTGCCGATCTTCTTCTGCTCCCAGGAGCCACATTGACTTCTGGGAGCTTCTCCGAGATAGGCGACCTTAACAAAATGTCCTCGTCGTTCGATGAGGTTTCGTCCGCCTTCTGGATGCTCTTCTCCTTCCTCTGCACTGTCTCCTTCTTTTTTTCTTCAGTTTTGTTTAATGTTAAATTTATTTCCATATTTAAACCCACGAGTGGGGGAGAACTAAATGTCGACCCGGGTAGAGATCCCCCAATACCCGGGCAAGCGTAGATTTATACCCAACCGAGGGGTCCGCAGGTGCCCCGGCTGGGAGTGCGCTTGCGACTGAACTACACATCAGCCATGCATCCCCTGGTCACGCATCAGAACACGGGATTCGGGGTAATTTTTAGAGAGGTTTTCTTCCTCGCAGTCCGGGCGGCTAAGCCAAGACCCTCGTCCCCGATCGGAGTAGCGAGACATGACCACGACTCCTTTCGGGATTACGATATGCCGACTGTGGCAAAGAAACTAAATCTTCCCATGCCTGCTCGGTGGCAGTGTGAGTGCACGCCGAGCCCGTCCTTCTTCCTCCACTACTGACAGCGGGGAAACACGGACCCGTAGAAGGGTCCCTCCTTCGTGATTTTTTACCGAGGTTTTCATCCTCATAGCTCCGAAGAGCGAAGAGCCAACAGACAGATCAGCTCTGTTGGGCCAAGCCTCAACCGAGTGGCCGAAGAAAAATGGCCTCCTCTTCGTACTAGAATATTAGCCGTTGGCGATGACGCGGTCCTCAAAAACTGAGGAAGAAAAGGCAGCGTCGGCAACGTTTCCAGGGTGCACCACGTGGAGGTTTTCTAGACAGCACCCCAGCCACCTCTTAAACTTAACCTAACCTAGTAGTTGTCGAAAGTACTTTTGACTGATTTTGTTAGTTAAAAATAACTTTTGACTTGATAAGAGTTTCAACTGCAACATAATTATACACTTTTTTGCATGGTAACGTATTCTAGCCGGATTAATTTTTATTTAAAAAAAAAGGATATAATTTCAAAAAGTTAACCTCTTTACGTTTGTCTTGTAGGTATGCTAAAGATATAGTATAGGTACTAGTGAAATATGGAACGCTCTGAAGGCTTATGATACATCGACTATTGGAATAGAATGAAAAGAAACCACTTAATGATTTCATTTCAAATACCAGGACTTGAAATGATAATAATGATACCAGTCCATAAAAAACTTCTGCTGTAAGCTGTAACCTCACAATGAAATAAAAATAAATTGTACCTAAATATTTTGTCAAAATTACAAAAAGTATCAAAATCCTGTCATGAGCACAACATTAAGTAAGAAATAGAAAAAACTACAAAACAATAATAGCTGTTTGTATCTATTAATATAGGTGTAGTGGTAATTTTATATGATAGCACCAGTTCCGAATGAACAGAGCTAAATATAGCCTGAGCGAAGTTCTGTGTCCGACTGTCTACTTTTCAAACGCGTTCAGGGGTGCAACCTGAACCCTCTCTGCTGATTACAAATTACTTGAGTAATGACAAAATATCTTAAGTAATGACTTGAGATACCAAAAAGCGCATTTTTAAAATACCTGTAAATTATGAAAACAGACAACATACATAATGTAGTGTGTATGGGAAAGTAAGAAAGAGACTGGGTAGTGGGTTACCAACACAAGTATTTTAAAAAATATATAGGTACCTACCTACAAATAGCAACTAGAAAGACAAAATCATAAATTATTAATTAGGTAATTTAAAGAACTTTACATACAATCGAATTACAATGTAATAATAATAATTATACATTCCATAATTCCATAAAAAAATACAACCTTGACTTGGACTAACTATCTAATGAACGATTGGTAATTAGTTATTATCTCTGCAATGGCAACAAGTAATTTGTGTTTTAGTAAAGTTTATGAAAATCAGAGAATAATAGTTTTAACTTTGAAAGTTGCCGTCGCCTTTGAAAGCTATTAAAATAAGAGTGTTGTGTAACCAACCTAATGTCATAACATATTTCTTTTGAAAGAAAAACATTTCAAAAATTTTGGAGACCTATTTTTAGCTGTTTAGATTCCCACGTTTTAGATTAAGTTACTTTTACATTATAGTTTGTTCTACTTTAGAAGAATTTAATTTATATAAACCATGGGTCGAAAATCGCAATCGAAACAAGGTTCTAAGAAGAATAGTGGCAAAGAAAATAACAAGTTTACACAGCAAAGAAAGAAAGAGCTCGCAGTTCTCGTTGATAAAGTGTTGAGGTTGACTAGTATATTCCAGGCTTCTCCCAATGTAACAAAAGGTTGGGAACACCATTTAGAAATTGAAGCTTTAATCAAAGAGATAACCAACCTAGAGACCTCTCAGCACAAAAGTGGTCAGAACCAGAGGCAGTTGAATGTTGATAAGTATCTGAAGTGGTTAAATGAGAATGAGGTCCCACTTGATGGTATGTTTATATTAAATATTCATTATTATTTAATGATTAACCTCTACACATATTGCTGTTAATAAATGTTCTATTTCCATTTTTAAATTTAATCAGTCATATTATATTGTAAGCATTGTAAAGGACTAAAGGTTGTTCTTAACTATGTAGTATTATTAGACATCAAACAATAATTGTACAGTAAAAAAATTAAAGATTCTTCATATTTTAAATAAAGTATATTACCTTTTTTCAGTAAGCATGAAAAATTTTGCTTATGTTTTATATTGACTCATTTGAAGGTGTAGAATGGCAGTGTTGTTTCTGGACAGAGCATTTATAAAGAAACTCTAAGGTGACCTTTTTGATACCCAGGATGTCCAGCGAGCACAATGTCATATATTAATAATAAAGTTTATAATTATTCGAACATAGCCCCATTATAAAGATAACTCAAATTCTTTTCAAAATCAAATTGTTTTATTAAAATAAACCTATAGAAATTACAGAAGTGGATGCATGAATGTACATTATTAATTTAAAACTAAGGTGTCTCCACTAAAATTTACCAGTTTGTTTATTTTAGTCTTCTCTTAGTAATGTAGTTCTATATTTTTTTAGTATCTTACTGTATAATGGTGTGTATAATACAAATAAAAAAAATGCACTACTTGTATTCATTATTATAATTAGAAAAATTAATTTTCACTTAAAAAATTTACAGGAATTGACATTGCGGAGTTTGAGGGTTATGAACTTGGTCTTAAAGCAACTAAGGACATCAAAGAAGGGGCACTGATCCTCACAGTACCATCAAAAGTCATGTTGACAGAGAATAATGCTAAGGAATCTGAACTTGCGAGCTTCATAAATGTCGACCCCTTGCTTCAAAATATGCCCAATATAACGCTGGCATTGTTCCTTTTGCTAGAAAAAAACAATCTAGGTATGTTTATAAATCATATAAAGTATTTGAGTTTGAAACTTATGGATTCAGATGTTTTAAGTGAATTTTAGAGGTAGCTCATAATAATAATTTTGTTTAATGATACAGGACAGAAAATGTTTCATATGTATTAAATGTAGGTAGTTACTAACCTAGCTATGAAGCAGCATAAATTATCTGTTCATTACAGACCTCTACATTTTCGTTGAAAAGAGATACTATTCAAGTATTTTGATCTAAATATGTAGAGTGTGAACAGAATTGCTTTAGATTTGTAGTAATTACGATCATTTTAGTTGTTTTATGTGTTCACCAGCAGTGATGAGTTAATTTTTCTTTATGAAGAATGTGTTCATAATTACACCTTTATTATTGCATACAATGAGAGCTATGAAGGATTTTAATAAGGATCTATGCCATTCTACCATCATGCTCATAAAAGAGTGTTTAAAATACACTTTACGTGAAAGTTGCTATTTATAAGTTAGTATTTATAAGTTATTATAAGTTTTATTTGTACATTCAACAAATAAAACTTAATTCAAATATGTTTTAATTTACATGAAATGATGAAATTGTTTTAAATTACGATTTATTAGCATGTTTTTATACTGGAAATCCTCCATCAAAGCCATTTGTTTCCATTCAGTATATTTTTTGCCTTTTATTTTAATTACTTAATTTATTACCTTTAATCTTATTCCTTCCTATTAATTTATAAATTTTTTAAATAAATTATTAGAAACTCAGCAAAAACGTAATCCATTTAATTCTCAAAGTGATTATTGTACTATATGGAAATTTTACATATTTGCTAGATTGGCTTACTTCTTTTTACTTATAAAATTGAGTAATGTGCCTAAAGATGCATTGGCCTGATTAATTGTAGTGTCCATTGCGTGTTCTGCGGGATATTTTATTCCTTTACACTATCATTGGCATACATCAACCACCACCATCACATCACATCTTGTGAAATGAAGCATCAGAACCCCTGCAGCTTTCCTCTTCTTCGGCTTGCTTCAGCCTTAATTTTGTCCCTTCGAATCTCGTTATGAGGGATTTCACAAACAATATTATTATTCACTACTCATAGACCTGTATTAAGTAAAAATTAAATAACAGTTGATTATGGGAACACTTTTTTTTTTAAGTAGTTATTAGGTATATTATTATAATATTATATATTTTTATTTATGTAAATTAACCTACTATGTAATTTCTCTTTATACTTGTAAATCTCTTTTGCTCATTTTCATAAATTTCTTAATTTGTTTGTAAATTAATTTGAAATAAATGAATAAAAGAGGCCAATTGCTTAATGGGCCTCTTTTATTCATTTATTTCAAATTAATTTAAGCCAATGAATGTGAATAAGACTGATCTGGTCCGTTCCGTTTCCGTTGTGGGCATTTTATTTCAAAATCTATACAAGTATAAATATTAACAGGAATTAATTCATTAGTCTTCTATGATGAAGATACCTGTAGAATATTATTCAGATTTGATGAACTTACTATTAATTTAATTCCTCTTTTGCTTTCTTATGTAGATACAAACATTACTTTATTCATTAGACAATTTCACAATATTTTTTATTTTTTTTCAGAATCTTTCTGGAAACCGTACATTGACATATTGCCTGAAAAATATTCCACCATATTGTATTACAATGCTGAAGAGCTGCTTGAACTCAAAGTAAGTTGTAATAATAATAGAAGAACGACATTCTTTGCTGAACTGTATATGCAATTCATGATAGTATTTTAGTAGCCTATGGAGAATGTGATGAGGTGGATATGTCTATTAAAGGTATCCATATCTATAAGAGTGTTTTTTAATGTACACATTATTTATTTAAACCAATATTTCTGAAATAGGTAGCAGAACAACTAAGGCCTGCATGTTTTGACCAGTAAACTGCCCAGAGCTTTTTTAAGTATTTCTGATACCAATACTTTTTGTTATTTCCAGCCATCACCTGTTTTTGAGTCATCACTTAAACTCTACAGAAGTATTGCTAGGCAGTATGCATACTTCTATAACAAAATCTATTCATTAGATATACCAGTATTAAAGAAGTTTCAAGAGATATTCACTTATAATAATTATAGGTAAGTGAAATAAAAAAATGATTATTCTTTTATTTTATTTTCACAGAAAACTCTATAAAATTTAAGAAAACAACCAAACATCTGTAATAATACATAATCATATTGCACATGAGTAATAATAATACTGAAAAAGTCAAATAAATAACATAATATTAATATATAAATACTCAAATTCAGGTGCAATATAACAATGTGTGGAACATTTTTGTTCCTATGATGATTCCTATGATGTCCCCATGTTATTTCATACAGTGAAATAAAATTATATGTAGATGTAGCTTACAATGTAACATTGATCAATTCTTAAAAATCTTAATTATTATCAGGTCACTACTTTAAACAAGGAGGCTTTTGCCCATAATATTAGATTTCTTTTTCAAACATTATAAGACTCCTTTTAATCTATTAATGCAACTCCATTCAGTCTATAACAAACATATAATCTACTTTAATTACTTATTGAAAGGGTTTCCTTAAGGAATCCCACATATAATCTGGCGACTCTTTGCCGTTTTGTGAATCTAATGTATTCAATGTGTAAATATTTGAGGCCTGTATCATTGGACTGATACTTCGAGTACTACTGTTATTCTTATGACCTTTCCTGTGCTCAAATACAGGCGCCGGTATTCGTTCGTCACAATAACTACGTTTTCGTATCATAGAGTTTTGTTGTTTCCATTTATACGTAGCGTATGTCAGCAAAAAGAGTACCATAGCTAAACCGGCAATGCTAGCGATAGCAACAGTTACTGATTTCGTGTGACTCGGTATTTTTTCGAGAATACCTGTTGCCTTTTCGACTGTGTTCGTTTGCACGTCTAATTTTTCTTTAGAAGCTAAAGCAATGTTATCAAAATCTGTGAGATGTTCGAAGTCCTCCAAAGCTATTAATCCGTCACCGTCAGCATCTTCTATCGTGATTTTTTTAAACGGTTCGTCCGTGAACGTTTCTGAAATATAAACATATTATGTTTTTAGGGTTCCGTTCCTCAAAATAAAAAGGAACCCTAATAGGATCCTTTCGTTGTCCGTCTGTCTGTCAAGAAACTTTTTGTCAGGAACGCGTGGAGGTATCATGTTGAAATTAACATCAAATATTATACATTATGTCTGCGGTACCTTTAAGCTGTAAAAAAGTCAAACTTTAGAAGTTTTAATGCAATCAAAAGAGACAGCTATTTAAGCCTTATATTTTAAGCAATTTTAACTCTCCGCTTTAACTCTCGATTGACCTAGAATCATGAAATTTGGCGAGAAGCAAGGTCAACTACACAATACAATTTAACTACTTTCGGATTTTTTAATAAATAAAAATAAAATAAAAAATCCGAAAGTAGTTAAATTGTTGTTGTATCACAAAAAAATGTGCGGGAGTATTTTTGTTACGTGTACAAAAAAACGGGAAAAATTCTTCGAGAATCGAATCACGAGATTGGTGCGACCAATCTATCTACATACAAGTATGTCCGATTTTTTAAATATTATCAAGCACATAGATAGTAATAAAAATCCAATAGTATGTGTACCTTCTATTTCATCATTTTGATTTCTACCCATAATTGAAAATATTTCATTCCAGCTAACGACGTCATCCTGAATATCATCTAGTACTCGACTTTCTCGAACGTTCTGGCTTGTATTTGTTGCACTGGAGGCACCGTTTACTGTGAGATTTCTTTCAGAGTCAGTAGAAGTAGTCATTTGTGTTATGTTTTTAGAGAAGTTGTTAAATAGGGACATAATACCCATATTTTCTGCATTCTCATTAACATTGTTTCGGAAATCCATCACAACTGGAATATTGATATTAGAATCGATTGGCGTCACTTTCCCGTTTGGATCATGTAAATTAGCCTCTAAAATAGCTCTTAATGGATAAGTCTCTTTTGAAATTGGCTCTAAAAGAGATTTAGACAAGAAAGGCTCTGCTGGATTTGGTTCTCTCGATGCATTGTGGAATATGTCAGCCAAATGTATATGGCTGGATCCACGTTCTCTGAGGTCTACTAATTCGCTTAGCGTCATGTTTCTTTCTTTCAATATTCTTGATAATTTGGCTCTTGCTGAAATAAATAAAATGAAAACTTTCAACGTACTCATTGAAAATTATTATAAGAAAAATGACTTTATAAATACTTTGAATATAAAAAATCAACACCTATCTTTGAATAGTTATGCAATCATTTTAAATATAATGAATTTATATTATAAAAAGTGAATTTAAAGTATTATTTTATTACATTTGACTTAGTATTTTAGGCATATGTATATTTGTTTTAGTCTTGCAGACAAAAGTTACAAAAATTATTTACAGAGTCTTACTTACTTTCAGTATCGCTAAAGATTTCTTCAATCTCAATTTTCGCTGCTTCTTTCGTCGTAGTTTCTATTATCGATTGCAGTGTAGTAGTTTGAGTACTTATTAGCCTTACATTACCGTCGATTCTACTTGTTCTTTCAGTGGTTATGAAATCGTCTAAAGTTGATAATTCTGTACTGTCATCTTCAGTGATTTTTGGCCCTTGAGTTCTTTCAATAAATTCTGAGGATGATACTAAGTTGCCCATTCCGAATAAATGTTTTATGATATCGTCTTGTGGAGCCTCAGTCGTGGAGATTTTATTCTTAAGGCGTTTTCTTTTCAACCTGTTATTAAACGCTTGTCGTCTTAGACCTGAAGATATTGCTGTCGGTCTTGCCATCGTGACAATACCTACTGGTTTTTCAGTACAGTTTATAGTCATTTCCGTTATAGATTCCGTTGTTGTAGGTTCCGTCACGTCCATGTTGATATCGTCAAGTTTAATATCTGCGCCTATTGGTGAGCGCATGTCTTCATATGAACTATTCTGGCTTGCGACTTCACTGGATATTGTCGTTTCTTCTGGTATGGATTCTGTAGTAGTCTTTTCTAGTAGAGTTTTATTATTATTTTCTTTATTAGTATTATTTCGTATCGAAGTCGGTATAATATTTTTCCACTGTCGTGATTTTGTTACATTTCTTCTAAAGTTCGAATATTTTCTTGAGTTCAATGATATGAGGTCTCGGCTCAGTTGTCCTTTGAACGTATTAGTAGCGTTATTTATTGGCCTTATGCGCAGTTTTTTACGAAGACCTAATGGATATCGTCGACTCGTTGATATTTTCGGAACATTGTCTTTCAAGGGTTTTACGGTTGTCGTCGGTACAGCTTCGGCTGCAATCTCTGTTTGACCAGCTTCTGTTGTGGTAAAGTATTCAGTTATTGGTTCTGTAGAGTATTGAGATTCTAAGGTAATTGGTGTTTGTTCATCTGAATCTTCTTTGATATCTATTTTAGTGATGTTCTTGTCAGATAATTTGCTGCCCAATACATCTTTAGATTTTAATAATGACACTGCATGTTCTTTCCCATGAAGTAAATCCGATAAGGATAGATTATGTTGTTGTAAAATTTCACTTAGGCTAGTTCCATTTGATCTCTTTAATATGTCTTTTAAAGATATTTGATCCGCTGGGTAGATATCCTGAAAATGTAAAACAAAAATATCGGTGTTGTTTAGTAATACAATTATAAAAAAAATAAACTTAAACATCGTCAAGACATTGAACATCATCATTTATTTTAAAAACTACAAAATTACGTCCAAATAAATAAATACTGTTGAAAAAAAAGAAGTTGGTTATAAAGTTGATATTGATAATTACATTTTACAAAGCAGGGTAGCGGACTCGAAACTTACAATTCTCGAGACATCAGCCTAACAGTTCTAACTACTTTCTGCATCTTACTAGTACGTCGACGTCATTAATATAGATAAGCGTTATAATAATATCTAAACGGAATGTCTGCTACATATTTATTTTTATTTACAACCTATAGCAACAACTAATCACATTTCACAGTGATTCAATTAAAACAATTTTATTTACATCTTTTACGTAAATACCGTGAAAATTTCATCCATCCAAAGTTCTAATGCAGGCTCATTCAATTCATGGATTGTGTCTGAAACCTTGGTCTTAGATTTAGACCTAACTAAAGCTTGTTTGTTTTCGTGACAGTTCCGTAGTTTACGTACATCGATTCCGTTAAAACGGGCTTTTAAACCGCTTTTCATTTGTTCCATGGTCTTAAAATTGGGAATATATGTAGTATTTATCCTATTTTGCCTATTATTTTCAGTTGTAATTTCTTCCCCTACTTTTGGATCATGCTTCAAATTGAGAAACTTCAGATAATTCATGTCCTATAACATGTTAATCATATTAGTCATTACAGCCCCTAAAATCTAATAAGTAATTTTGGTCCGTAACGTAACAATGTTGATTCTTATCTTTTGGTACTAGTACTACATTTAATTTTAGAATTTTCTTTAATAAAAGCAGTTTAATTGTGAAATTTCCATTTCAACTTAGTGGTTACGTACATCGATTCCATTAAACTGGGCTTTTAGGTCGCTTTTCAGTTGTTTCATGGTCTTAAAATTGGGAATATATGTAGTATTGATGCTATCGTGTTTATTATTTTCAGTTGTGCTCTCTTCCCCTAAACTTGACTCATGCTTCGAATGGAGAAACGTCAGATAATTCATGTCCTATAACATGTTAATCATATTAATCATTACAGCCCATAAAATCTAATAAGTAATTTTACTCCGTAACGTAAAAATGTTGATTCTTATCTTTTGGTACTAGTACTACATTTAATTTTAGAACTTTCTTTAATAAAAGAGTTAAATTGTGAAATTTCCATTTTAACTTAGTGGTTACGTACATCGATTCCATTAAACTGGGCTTTTAGGTCGCTTTTCAGTTGTTTCATGGTCTTAAAATTGTTAACATATGTAGTATTGATGTTATCGTGTTTATTATTTTCAGTTTTGCTCTCTTCCCCGAAACTTGACTCATGCTTCGGATTGACAAACTTGAGGTAATTCATGCCCTATAACATGTTAATCATATTAGTCATTACAGCTCACAAAATCTAATAATAAATTTTGCTGCGTTATATAAACAGGAAAAACATAACAGTTTCGGTTATTATACTATATTTTAATTTTGTCTTAATAAATACGAAGTTTTCATTTTAACGTATTAGTTACTTTGAATTAAAATTAAACTTCTTCCTTCGTCCTTGCACAAAAACTGTACTATTCTAAATTGTATGATTTGATTTTCGGACTACGTCGGAACTACAGAATTATCTGTGTAATTTCAAGTTTCGACACAACAAAGATATTTGAGGCCTTCATGGTTACCAAGATTTTTACCTGCAATTTCCTGCTAGAAAAAAATCTGGAAAACCGCTCCCTTACAATTTTTTCTTACATTAGCAAAATGTCTTTTGTGAGTTCTTTCGCAAAAACAAATGATCTTTCCTCAAATGCTTAAGTAATAAAGTTTCTAACCAGTGACATAACAGAAACATGACCGCTAATGAGGCGATTTGTTATTAGTAGGATGAAGTACCGATAGGCAGGTCATAGCCCACAGAACCGATAACCGATGAAGAAAGTTTCTCAAATGGCAACGACGTGCGATAGCTAATCGAAATGAATTTTCAATAAAATGTAACCTGTAAGGGTCTATACCGCTCTATTGCTTCACAGGTACCCGTTTTAGCTTACGAATTTGGTTATGGTACGGGAATCGATGAATCATCATCGATAGTGCCCCAGGTTAATTATCAACATTACTAAGATAATCCTAGACGATATGATGAGATTCTCGTTATGACGCAAAGCTTCTTTTACATTAATTTGTGTACAAAAAAAATTGGATACAGCGATAATTGTGTTTACTAGGGAGTTTACTAGGAAATTGCCAAATACTGTAGGTAGTAGTGTAGTGGTATATAATTTTGTTTATACACTAGCCGTCCCCGCAGTTTCACCTGCGTTTATGGTTGCTGCTCCGCTCCTATTGGTTGTAGCGTAATGGTATATAGCCGATAGCCTTCCTCGAACCAGTAGTTCCTGAGATTACGGTGATCAACCAAACAAACAAACTCTTCAGCGTTATAATATTAGTATAGATTTCTACGATCGTCTAAACTCCATGTTGATGAATAAATATAAACCTAACGACAGCATTGTCGTTAGGTTTATATTTATTATGTTCTATTTTCCTAATTTTATTTATTGAAGGTGAAGATTTTTTGAAGTTTCAGTAATCAAGAACTGTACAATCGTATTCAAAATATGGTCGTGTTGTATTGCTTGCAGAAAGAAGAGTGTGCAAAATAAGTGCTATTAGTGCAGCCACTCTCCTTTTAAGGTTTATTTTGCTAGATCGGTAACGTACAAAACCACTTTTCCACCTTTTTATCTGAGTACGATGTTCGTATTATTACAAGCTTAGAAATGTTACATGTTTAGAAACCTTATATTTTGTTTCTAGCTTATTCCGTGGCTTGACTATATTTAGATAAATTAAGATGCTTATTACAGATGGTGTAATAATTTTATACATACCGCTTTTTCTATGGCTTTATCCTTTTCATTTTCTTCTCTGACGTTTTTTTTCTTCTTGCGTTTTGGAATTCGTAATCTATTTTTATTTACTGGTTCGTGTTCTTCAAGTTCACGATTTTTATGTTCATGATCCTGAGATTCAGTAATGTCAGGTTCAGTAAATTGCGGTATATTTATTTTAGATTCAAAGTTTGAAGATTTATTTTGTACGTCTAGATTGGGTTTTGAAATTATTTCCATTGAAAACTCAGATAAAGACTTGTCGACTGGAATGGGATCGTTTGGAATTTGTTCAGAGTCTTCTACATTTTCCGCTGCTAATGACTCATTATGATCTTCTATACCTGATATTCTATGTTTAATTATTTCTCTATTGTATCCAAAAACCTTTTCAGCAATTATTTCATGTGGATTGGCTTCAGGTTCTGTTTCTACTTTTTCCTGATTCAAATTAGCAGTATCTCTGAACTCACTTAATTCTGGCCTCTTTTCGAGTGACGGTCTTTTTTTTCTCCAACCTGCATTTTTTCGGAGAGGTCTCTCTTCAACCATAACATCTTCATCTGTCCAGCGAATAGGCCTTACTTCAGGTTTCTTTCTTCTTCTTTTAGGCATTTCTGTTGTTCGGCGGATATTTTCGAAATCGACATCGTAGTAAGGACGAGGTGGTTCGTCGGGGTAAGCAAATCTCTCTTGGGGTATACTTTCTTCAGTAGGTGCAGTTTGTGGACGACGTTTTCGTTTGCGACCAGGTCTTCGCCGTTTAGGGGATGCGTCAGGTGAGTCGTTGTCCCAATTTTCTTCAAGCCGTGATTTTTGTACCACTGGTCCTTCTTCTATTAATCTCCATGACTGAAAAATATAAAAATAGGTATTGAAAATAAAACAAAACAAATATATTACCTTATAGTAAAGTAAGCTTTTGCATTCTACTTTTTTAGAAAACAAAACATTTTATACCGTCATGAGACGTGACGTCAAAAATGAGACGTTCTTACAAATTTGATTTGATATGATTGCGGACAGCGATTTTTCTCTAAGAGACTATCACCTAAATTGATAACTGCTTTGCATATAACACTAACTCCAAAAGTTTAATTATTGTTTTGAAGATTCGTTTTATATTAAGGATATTTAGTATATATTCATTGTGCATTAATGAGGGCTATTTTATGCATAATGAATATAATACATCTGGTAGGCGACTTTAGAGTTAGAAATTAGACTAATTGAAAAATGGAGGGAGTAAACACCTTTGGACGCGAGCGTGCCTTTATTTTTGCTAGTGAATAGTGGCTGCAAATTACGTAGACTACACAATTGGGTGCATAAAAACAATAAGTTTTTTGTTTTTAGAAAAAAAATGTACCTACTAAATAGCTGTTACTGTTCGCTTTTGCAGCTTAAATTCATGCTACGAAGCATTTTACACTCATTACCATGATGCAATACCTTATTTGTCTCTTACGATATTCGTACTTGTTACGAAACCCTAGAAAATGCTTAACAGATCCAGTTAAGTATTGCAATTGTTTACATTCTTTACGGTTTTTTGCAATGTGAGTACGTATTACGTAAATTTAGACGATGCGACGCACCATGCTCTACATGTCATATAATTGTTTGGTAATGTTAAAAGAAATAGTCGTTGAATTCCCGGCGAGTCTCGTGTGAAAACATATACAATGATATGAGGATTTGGCAAAAACATGAGTTGTGCAATTGCTTTAAATTTGTAAGTAATTAATAAATTTAATGATGTTGCGTGTAATTGCGTTCCAAAGGGTGAATATGTCGTTGAATGTACTTAATAGAATTTACTCGCATGAAGTATTAATAGATGATTGGAAGTTATTTTGGCGCGTTAATCGTTTCCTTATGAAAGAAGTAGCATTTTGACAAAGTTGCCAGGTGTTCTCTGTTGGAGTAACAAAATTCACCACAGTGAAGTAAAACAATATTAATTGAACGTTTTTTAATCCTGGTGAGCAAACTATTTATTATAAAAATCGGCCAAGTGCGAGTCGTACTCGCGCACGAAGGGTTCCGTTCCATCGTAAAAGATTTACAAAACTGAAACTGTCTACCTATCACGGCACGTGAGATACAGCCCGCATATAGACAGACGGACGCCAAAAATATCACAAGGGTTCCGTTGGCACCCCTTGGGTACAGTACCCTAAAAAGTGAAGGATTTTGAATAGTCACGTTTTTGTCGCATTTTTTTGAGGACTACTTCTAGTCTTGAAATTGCTCCTGTCCCCATTTATAATTTTGTAGAAATAATATATATTTGTAGTTCCAAAGCATTTAAGCTCATAGTTGCTTATCTAAAATCTAAAATGCAAAAAAAAACTCAAAGTACCAGTCGTTGCTTCCACGTGAGATGATTCAACATAAAGGTAAAGCGATAATATGGCTGCTGACCCTTTCAGCAATAGTCATGCCACTTCGCGTTTATGCGCAGTCGGGTGAACACCAGAATAGGGACACATCACAGGGATAGCGTGCACCACTGAATCAGTCAGCCTGTGACCACGGCCAGTGCAACCTGGTCGAAACGTCAGGCAATTCAGAGGTATGTAATACCCTGTCGTGATCGCGTTAATTGCCGTGTAAATACATAAACCTCATAGAAAACCAGCAGTAAAGCAATGATTGCACTGCTTTTCGCTGCGTGAGTGAGGTTACCCGAGGCCCTAATCCTTCCCTCTTCTCCCCCTACCCGCACTCTCCCTCTTCCCATGCTCCCACCTTAAAGGCCGGCAAGGCACTTGTGACTCTTGAGTTGCAGGTGCCCATGGGCGGCGGTAGTCACTTACCATCAGGTGACCCGTCTGCTCGTTTGCCCCCGATGCCATAAAAAAAAAGAAAAATAGCATAATCACGTAATTTTCAAACATACAAAAAATGGTCGTCATTAGCGAAATTCAAATTGTCAACGTCTTCATCATTGCAATTGAGCTGCTAATATATTTAAAGCAATCTATACATCTGTACTTTAACCATGAAAGGATTACCATTACCAAAATGTAAAAAAAAAAAAACGTGAAACCCGCCGTTTTATTGGTCGTTATGGTATCTATAGACACGCGGCTGACTAATACCGCGTTCCAATAAACAAGAAACGATTCGTTTTGCTTACAGACGGTAAAATTTCGTTGAATTTTAAACGAAAATGTTACCATCCGTAACCAAAGCGAATCGTTTTTGGTTTATTGGAACACGGCATAAGACGATCCCTAATATTTCTAACAGTTTTTGAGATTACGCTTATCTATACAAACTTTACAGTGTGATCAATTAACTGTTTTGGATCGCTGGAAATATTACACATATTCATGTGTAATATTTCCATTCACATGTTTGGAGAATAGCAAAATTAGAAGTGATATAGTCACAAGTCTAGAAAGTTTCGTGTTTCAACATTAATGTATCGCATCTTTGACTATAAATCTATACTAATATTATAAAGCTTAACAGTTTGTTTGTTTGGGGACGCGCTAATCTCAGGAACTACTGGTTCGAATTGAAAATTTATTTTAGTTTTGGATAGCCCATTTATCGAGGCAGACTATAGACTATATAACATCACGCTACGACCAATAGGAGAGGAGCAGTGACCATAAACACAGGTCAAACTGCGGGGACGGCTAGTGACTAAGACAAAATAAAATTTGAACATTAATTTATTCATCAATTTAAATACCTACAACTTTTTTTTTATTGTTAGATTCTTATGTGAGAGTTGCTCTAACAAACACTGATTTAAGTTTTTTACGCTCCCGTTTGACTACGATGGTATTATACACAAAAGAATATAGATATGGTATCACAATTGTATGTAATTGCAATGTGATTGGAGCTAAGATGACATGTTAGTAGATACCATACACTCCCATGATCCCAGTCATGAGCTCGACTCGTCTACTAGCGTGTTTTAAATAACAATTCAGATTGTTATTAAAAACACGCTAGTAGACGAGTGTCTTAGGACAATGCGGCGAGGAAGATATCCTCTTTGTACATCATCCTCATCCTCCGCGCCTTTTCCCAACTATGTTGGGGTCGGCTTTCAATCTAACTACGATATGGCCGAACTTTGATATTTTACGTGAAGCGACTGCCATCAGACCTCCACAACCTGAGTACTAGGCGATATCGAAGTTCTGTAGTTAGACCAGGTTGTCGGATTTTTAGGGCTCCAACTACCCGTAACCAATGCCACAGATGTTTGTGTGGCACCCGGGACCGACGGTTTAACGTGCTCTCCGAGGCACGGAGGGGTCTCAATGTGTTAAGAATGGTCACCCATCCTAGACTGACCTGGCTAGCATTACTTGACTTTGTAATGTGTTAACCTACTCGGTTACCACTTAGCCACGAGCCCCTAATTTATTAATTGTTTATACTGTAAACAAGAAGTACCTACTGATTGCAAATGAGAACGACTTTGGTTTTGGCTTCTCTATAAGAGTATACTGATTTTTAATAGAACGTATTTATAATGAATTTTTAAAAAAATATTTATATTTCGAATATCTTTTTTAATCGTAGTATTATAATATAAGCCATTTTTTTTCTTTCTTTTATAAGCCAATGTCAAATTTAATGAATGATTAAACTGCATGTCTTTTATGTAACATAAATTTATCAACTTATTTACTAAATATGTCATTTGTAAGAACATTTCTTTCCATTTTAAATATTTACTATCATTTTGGTATCAGAATTTATTGTTGCCAAAAATGATCGTACGTTGACGTGATATTGGGCTTTTGTAAAAAAAGTTTGGAATAGATCATTTAAAAGATGCATTAACAGTTAATAATTTTACATTTCTGGACATTTATTGCCCAACTCAGAATAACTGGTAAATAACGAACCTTATGATAACTTTGATGATAAATTGATACTGGTTACCCAACAGTGACACAAAATGGGAAAAATCGTGTTTAAGCGCAAAATCTAAAATGGTGTCTCTGTTTAAGTCAACGTATATGTATTTCATTGTCTATCAATGAAAGTTGGAAGTCAAGTTCTAAAATAAATCATAATGCACTGGCACATAACGACAACTTTCTTGTACCTACGCTTTTTTGGCATTTCCCATCACAAATATTGAGACCAATTTTACAGAAGCCACATAGAAATATGATGGTACATACCTCATCTTTCCTTGTACCATTTGTCTCTTACGATATTCGTACTTGTTACGAAACCCTAGAAAATGCTTAACAGATCCAGTTAAGTATTGCAATTGTTTACATTCTTTACGGTTTTTTGCAATGTGAGTACGTATTACGTAAATTTAGACGATGCGACGCACCATGCTCTACATGTCATATAATTGTTTGGTAATGTTAAAAGAAATAGTCGTTGAATTCCCGGCGAGTCTCGTGTGAAAACATATACGAGGATTTGGCAAAAACATGAGTTGTGCAATTGCTTTAAATTTGTAAGTGATTAATAAATTTAATGATGTTGCGTGTAATTGCGTTCCAAAGGGTGAATATGTCGTTGAATGTACTTAATAGAATTTACTCGCATGAAGTATTAATAGATGATTGGAAGTTATTTTGGCGCGTTAATCGTTTCCTTATGAAAGAAGTAACATTTTGACAAAGTTGCCAGGTGTTCTCTGTTGGAGTAACAAAATTCACCACAGTGAAGTAAAACAATATTAATTGAACGTTTTTTAATCCTGGTGAGCAAACTATTTATTATAAAAATCGGCCAAGTGCGAGTCGTACTCGCGCACGAAGGGTTCCGTTCCATCGTAAAAGATTTACAAAACTGAAACTGTCTACCTATCACGGCACGTGAGATACAGCCCGCATATAGACAGACGGACGCCAAAAATATCACAAGGGTTCCGTTGGCACCCCTTGGGTACAGTACCCTAAAAAGTGAAGGATTTTGAATAGTCACGTTTTTGTCGCATTTTTTTGAGGACTACTTCTAGTCTTGAAATTGCTCCTGTCCCCATTTATAATTTTGTAGAAATAATATATATTTGTAGTTCCAAAGCATTTAAGCTCATAGTTGCTTATCTAAAATCTAAAATGCAAAAAAAAACTCAAAGTACCAGTCGTTGCTTCCACGTGAGATGATTCAACATAAAGGTAAAGCGATAATATGGCTGCTGACCCTTTCAGCAATAGTCATGCCACTTCGCGTTTATGCGCAGTCGGGTGAACACCAGAATAGGGACACATCACAGGGATAGCGTGCACCACTGAATCAGTCAGCCTGTGACCACGGCCAGTGCAACCTGGTCGAAACGTCAGGCAATTCAGAGGTATGTAATACCCTGTCGTGATCGCGTTAATTGCCGTGTAAATACATAAACCTCATAGAAAACCAGCAGTAAAGCAATGATTGCACTGCTTTTCGCTGCGTGAGTGAGGTTACCCGAGGCCCTAATCCTTCCCTCTTCTCCCCCTACCCGCACTCTCCCTCTTCCCATGCTCCCACCTTAAAGGCCGGCAAGGCACTTGTGACTCTTGAGTTGCAGGTGCCCATGGGCGGCGGTAGTCACTTACCATCAGGTGACCCGTCTGCTCGTTTGCCCCCGATGCCATAAAAAAAAAGAAAAATAGCATAATCACGTAATTTTCAAACATACAAAAAATGGTCGTCATTAGCGAAATTCAAATTGTCAACGTCTTCATCATTGCAATTGAGCTGCTAATATATTTAAAGCAATCTATACATCTGTACTTTAACCATGAAAGGATTACCATTACCAAAATGTAAAAAAAAAAAAACGTGAAACCCGCCGTTTTATTGGTCGTTATGGTATCTATAGACACGCGGCTGACTAATACCGCGTTCCAATAAACAAGAAACGATTCGTTTTGCTTACAGACGGTAAAATTTCGTTGAATTTTAAACGAAAATGTTACCATCCGTAACCAAAGCGAATCGTTTTTGGTTTATTGGAACACGGCATAAGACGATCCCTAATATTTCTAACAGTTTTTGAGATTACGCTTATCTATACAAACTTTACAGTGTGATCAATTAACTGTTTTGGATCGCTGGAAATATTACACATATTCATGTGTAATATTTCCATTCACATGTTTGGAGAATAGCAAAATTAGAAGTGATATAGTCACAAGTCTAGAAAGTTTCGTGTTTCAACATTAATGTATCGCATCTTTGACTATAAATCTATACTAATATTATAAAGCTTAACAGTTTGTTTGTTTGGGGACGCGCTAATCTCAGGAACTACTGGTTCGAATTGAAAATTTATTTTAGTTTTGGATAGCCCATTTATCGAGGCAGACTATAGACTATATAACATCACGCTACGACCAATAGGAGAGGAGCAGTGACCATAAACACAGGTCAAACTGCGGGGACGGCTAGTGACTAAGACAAAATAAAATTTGAACATTAATTTATTCATCAATTTAAATACCTACAACTTTTTTTTTATTGTTAGATTCTTATGTGAGAATTGCTCTAACAAACACTGATTTAAGTTTTTTACGCTCCCGTTTGACTACGATGGTATTATACACAAAAGAATATAGATATGGTATCACAATTGTATGTAATTGCAATGTGATTGGAGCTAAGATGACATGTTAGTAGATACCATACACTCCCATGATCCCAGTCATGAGCTCGACTCGTCTACTAGCGTGTTTTAAATAACAATTCAGATTGTTATTAAAAACACGCTAGTAGACGAGTGTCTTAGGACAATGCGGCGAGGAAGATATCCTCTTTGTACATCATCCTCATCCTCCGCGCCTTTTCTCAACTATGTTGGGGTCGGCTTTCAATCTAACTACGATACGGCCGAACTTTGATATTTTACGTGAAGCGACTGCCATCAGACCTCCACAACCTGAGTACTAGGCGATATCGAAGTTCTGTAGTTAGACCAGGTTGTCGGATTTTTAGGGCTCCAACTACCCGTAACCAATGCCACAGATGTTTGTGTGGCACCCGGGACCGACGGTTTAACGTGCTCTCCGAGGCACGGAGGGGTCTCAATGTGTTAAGAATGGTCACCCATCCTAGACTGACCTGGCTAGTATTACTTGACTTTGTAATGTGTTAACCTACTCGGTTACCACTTAGCCACGAGCCCCTAATTTATTAATTGTTTATACTGTAAACAAGAAGTACCTACTGATTGCAAATGAGAACGACTTTGGTTTTGGCTTCTCTATAAGAGTATACTGATTTTTAATAGAACGTATTTATAATGAATTTTTAAAAAAATATTTATATTTCGAATGTCTTTTTTAATCGTAGTATTATAATATAAGCCATTTTTTTTCTTTCTTTTATAAGCCAATGTCAAATTTAATGAATGATTAAACTGCATGTCTTTTATAATAAATATGTCATTTGTAAGAACATTTCTTTCCATTTTAAATATTTACTATCATTTTGGTATCAGAATTTATTGTTGCCAAAAATGATCGTACGTTGACGTGATATTGGGCTTTTGTAAAAAAAGTTTGGAATAGATCATTTAAAAGATGCATTAACAGTTACTAATTTTACATTTCTGGACATTTATTGCCCAACTCAGAATAACTGGTAAATAACGAACCTTATGATAACTTTGATGATAAATTGATACTGGTTACCCAACAGTGACACAAAATGGGAAAAATCGTGTTTAAGCGCAAAATCTAAAATGGTGTCTCTGTTTAAGTCAACGTATATGTATTTCATTGTCTATCAATGAAAGTTGGAAGTCAAGTTCTAAAATAAATCATAATGCACTGGCACATAACGACAACTTTCTTGTACCTACGCTTTTTTGGCATTTCCCATCACAAATATTGAGACCAATTTTACAGAAGCCACAAAGAAATATGATGGTACATACCTCATCTTTCCTTGTACCATTCGTCTTCAAACTTCATCTGGTAGTTGTAGGAAGATCTGTTCTATTGCTAAAAAATATTTTTTCTTTTTAATTTTAGAGAATATTAGATTTTCAAAGTATTTGATTTCAACTTAAAACTCAATCATTACTTTGTTCAATACAGAATATCCATCCAATCTCAAGTGCTAAATATACATATTATCTTAAAACCACAAATCACTCTAGCGTCTGTTCAAATACAAGGTAGTTATCTCATCGTTAAATAAAGAAAGTTACAAAACCGATGTTATGGCATCGCATCACCGAAGAAAGTTGAAAGCCGGTACCGGTTCGCGAACTTGAATGAACAGAGCTATATGACTTATGTTAATAGAGGTCGTAAAGATGTAACAGTATAATTTGTATATACAGGCTGTGATACGAGATCTTTCAGACCACGTGATCACATAATAAGTTATACGCTAAAACGTTCTATTTTTGTTCTAAGGCGAGTGCTTGATACGGAAGTGACTAGGGTTCTAAGAATATGATATACATGCTATTGAAATAAATGATTTATCTGGATTTATACTACAAGCATTAAAAGAAAGCTTTTAGTTTTGTCTTATGTACTATTTTTTGTAATGCATATTAGTTCTTAAATTTTGAAAGAGATATGAATCTCTCGCCACTGCTGAGAAGTGATGACTCTAAAATCCAAAACAATTTGTGAACAATACCAGAGCCAAATAATGCAGTTTGCTATATTGTTCTGCTTCTTAATGCACAAAAGCGCAAAATTTTAGAAGAACACATACTCAGATCCTTTATTTATTTTCCGTAAGAACTTTACGAGGTTTAATAGCCGATACATAGCTTTAACTTGCTTTCTTAAAATAATAGAAATATAAGAATGCAAAATACAAAGTTTGATAGCGAGCTTTTTAATTTGTTTCGCATTAACAAAATTACGGAACAAAATATTGAAACAACAGCCTGTATAATATCGTAATCGTATCGTAAATATAACGTAGAGAGTCGGTAAAATATGCCTGTTTAAAGGATTACGTTGATTATGTAACTTTGAATGGTTATGCTGATATATCCATGATTTGAATGACTGTGTTGATATTTTATGCGTTATCAGACTTATCAGAATGTGGATCGGATATATATTTTATTATTCTTCATTTTTTATCTTACCTATTCGATCTATTAAGACGACGTAGTTGAACAAAATAAAAAACATCCTTCGGCAATTCTTATTGTGTGTATTATAGGTAAAGTAAAATTGTAGTGGTCACTTGGAATCATAATTAAACCACTAGCTCCGTGATCCATTTTTTTGTCCACGATAGTGTAATGCGATATATAGTGGATCCACACTTGACACTTTTATTGACGGTTTTATAAAGTTTTGTCATATTATAAAATAAAAATCTCCTGTGATAAGGTCAATACTTTACTTAAATCGAATGTAATGTATGGCTTATTCCATTACATACAATACACTTTCTTCAGGCTCTTCAAAATAATATAATTTCTTTTTATATGGTTAATATAAATAGTTTTCAAATTCAAACTCATTTATTCAATTGAGACACTAAGTGACATTTATGAACGTTAAATTGAAGCTACAGTTAAAAATCATAGATCGGCCTTCACACCTCTCACACACGGCCGTCTGATCCCAAACTAGGCAGAGCCTGTACTATGGTAATCAGACTGCTGATAAACATACTTATATATTTCTAAATACATACATATTATAGATAAATTACACACAGAACAAATTATCGTGCTCATCACGCAATTATTTGTTCTGGGTGGGAATTGAACCCACGACCTCTGGCTTAGCAGTCAGGGTCACTAACCACTAGACCAACAGGCCAGTCATCAAAATCTACTGCCTACTTGTGTCGATCTGTAACTTCCAGTTTCCAAAATGCGTAGAGCCTTATGAGAAGAATACTGGCAAAGAAACTCATGGCCACTCTTTTTAAAAGTCAGATAGTATAATGTGTATGGGTGCGACCTGGTATTCCTGTACATGGACATCCTCTCCTTACCCATTTTTCCTTATACAAATTGACCTTCTTCCTTCTTTCTCATCTTAAAACGACTACATTCCCAAGGAGGGTCGGCGTCAGGCAGGCGGCCGGACTTAAAAGAAACCATCTAAAATCCTTTGCAATGTTACACATCGCGTCGACCCTAACGAAAATTGTTAAAAGGGCATGAAGATGATGAGTATACTCATCATTTTCATTACTCTATAGTAATGTGTATATTTCGGGGACGCTTTATTATATTTATTAATATAGAATAGATATTTATTTTGCATTGAAAGATTCTTAATAACGCCATTACTTGGTGTTATTAAGAAAGTTTTGCTTGTACAATCTAAAATGAAAGAGGTTGATGTAAACATTTGGATAAAAATGAATTAAAAATCAAGTTATGAATAATGTGATATTGAGCACTAAAGCATACGTAACGATTTGCACTCTCATGTGTTACACACCACGTTCAAACTAGTTTTTTTTTATAGCTTAAATCTAGGTACAGAAAATGTTAAGAACACATCCGTTTAAAAAGAAAAAGAAAGAAAACGATAATTTTCTATCATATGTACCACATTGAGATAAAACTTTCTATGTTTTAATCTTTGTTCTGTGTACTAAGTCATAGCCTGAGACTTACTAGAAAAGTAGCAGTTCCCGCGCGGCTTCGCTCGCGTGTATATATATGTATAGTTATTTTTCCAAAATAAAAGTCGCCTAACTTACTCCTTATAACACCAGCGCTCTGCCAGTTAAAGTGCCGTGGAAATCGGTCTACCCGTTCCGGAGATTAGCCGGAATAAACAGACAAAACATTTTAAAAACTGTTTTTTTAGGCATAGGTATCGTGCAAATAACTGTATAAGCTTAAAAATAAACTATTATTTTGACATTACAAACAGACCAGATCAGATAAATCAAAAGTCCCCCGCCGTCTGTCCGTCTGTCTGTCTGTTCGCGATAAACAGAAAAAGTATTGAACGGATTTTCATGCGGTTTTCACTAATAGACAGAGTGATTCATGAGGAAGGTTTAGGTGTATAATTTGTACCCATGCGAAGCCGGGGTGGGTTGCTAATATTCTTGTATGGTCCCACACCACTGACTTGTTTCATAATTTGCATTCTCCGGTTGAAAATAATGAAACAAGTATAATTTCCCGTATATCATAAAATTACCTGGTTTAGTCATACTTCGGTTAGTTCGACTAATTGCTCTGGTTCTAGTGGGGCCCATAACAAAAAGCGGAATTTTAATTAACAACTTACAATATCACAAACTCGTGCGCAAGAAATTCAGCACGTCGAGCTATTCAGAAGAAAATAAAATAGTTTCTTTTTATTTGACCATATTTCTTTTTTTGTATAGAGCTATTGTGTAGAGTCCGATTCTAATAATACTTCTGTAAGTTTAGCGAGCCATTATATTTCTTGTTAGCAACAATCCGGTAATGCTTGGATAATTCTTTAATGACGTACATACATATTTTATGATTGTTATAATGTATGTTTATAAATTTAATCTTAACTCATGAAGATGCATGCACGTTCCGAAAAAATAAAATGGTTAGGTTAATGCAATGTACGTATTTAATTGGTAAGTTTAGAAATAAATCTATACAAATAAATGAAATTTGAAGTGTCTGTTTGTCATGTCATAATAACAGCATTTTACTAAATGCATCCGAATGTTTACACGGTACAATACTAAAAAATCATTATTTTGTATCTAGTCTGTTTCGGCTAATCTCTGAAACGGGTGGACCTCCTAAAGGTGGACATCTCAAACGCGACTCAAATGTAAGACGTATTTAAGTCTAGGAATATCGCTACAATACACTCTAGAGACAACGAGACTTAACAATATGTTATAAAGTAATTAACTGACAGTTCAGTATTCCATTAGATACGCAATAATAAGTTAATTATGTCTAAACTGCCTAAAATATAATCTATTATTATTATAAATTTTTTAAATCTTCTTATTTGTTCATATCCACAGGCTTCAAATAGTTTTCTATATATAGTGAATATAACATTCTTTATAGTCACTATTAGGCTTTAATAAACCATCGTGAATTATCTAATTAATGTGCGAATCGACCACGCTCCAGTTATCCGAGTACCTCCCCCAGATTTCTAGACCAGTTTCTAGACTTGTCTGCATCAACTTAAACTCCGTTTCTTGTCCCTTGTTTCTAAGTAGATTTCACTTTGTTATAATCGTTTAATCTGAATTATTAGGAGTAGTAAAAGTGTGGACTTTCTTCTGATAATTATAATAATAATAACTCCACACATCTCACTCAGAGCCGTCTGATGCCAAACTAGGCAGAACCAGTACTATGGTAACCAGACTGTTGATAAACATACTTATATATTTCTAAATACATAGGTAGATATTTTTAGATAAATTACACCCAGACACAGAACAAATGATCATGCTCATCACACAATGATTTGTCCTGGGTGGGAACCAAACCCACGACCTTCTGGCTCAGCAGTCAGGGTCACTAACCACTATACCAACAGGCCAGTCAAAAAGTAGTAATGGAAGTATTAATTGTATTATATAATAATAATATTAGGTCTCTGTTTAAATAAGTGATAATTAATTTATAAGACGTACATAAACTTCGAAAGGTCAGATTGCATGACCAGCCATCGGACTCGAACTATCCTGGCTTGGGGCGCCATTTTTCATTTTATAAATTTTATAAGGAAAATCACATGTTATAATTGACAGTCATTTTTAGGGTTCAAAAGGAAAAAAAGGTATCCTTATAGGAACATTTTAATTAAACTAAATTTAAATTTTAACACATTTTAACTTAGACCTAGAATCATAAAATTTGGTAAGAAAGGTCTGGCAGCAGATGTAAAGGAAAAATCTGAAAGTCGTTAATTTGTTGTTATATCACATAATAAAAAAATGTGATTAGAAACTTATATTTTGCGGTTGAAAAGTTGACGTTGTCGTACTTCGATGTATGGGAGAGTATTTTTAGAATCGCAAAGTTAAGTTTCTCTTTCGGAGGCAAAAATCTTCGAGAATTGATACACGAGATGGACGTTCTATATCTACATACAAGTGGGTTTGCTTACAGAACCCTCTGTGCGCGAGTCAGACTCACTCGCACATATATTCCTGAATAGTCATCAAAGTTGTGGAAAACTTTGGAAACGACGGGAAATAATGGTACTTGTTTGCCTCAAGTCGGTAGTTCATGCGTTTGACAGCCATGTTTTTTTTTTTAATGCAATACGTCTACAAATTTTGAAAGTTTCAAAACTTTATTTATGTATCTGTAATACTGTCTCGCATAAACAACATTTCGGGGTCTGGTGTCTTGATAAGCATCTTAATAAGTAATAAATATGCAGAAAGTTTTTAATGCATACACTCCTAAATATAAACTTTTAATAAATGCACATTACTGGAATGGTTAAGGTTATTTCTCATTTTTAAAAATAATTTTGTAATAAAATATATTAAATCATAATCTGTTACAAAAATATATATATGTGTAACGTTTCAAATTGAACGTAACATTCAATTACATTATCTATTACCATTATGTTATGCATCGTAAAAGTACCGACATGCCTATTAACCTTAATGTGCGGTTACATCAAGTATTTCGCTTTAGTTTTACCATCCGGGAGGTAAAACGGTATACGTAATCATAGTGCAGTTTCGTTATTAAGGGCTCATTCACATTTTTTGTTCGATTGGAATTAACATAATTTATTTATTTTATTCTTCTAAAAACTTCTAAAAGTTACATCATATCTTCATACATTAGAATATAATCACAAATAATAGTCTCTTTAGCTAAAAAAACATTTAACTTAGTTCAACGGACTCGCGTAAAATGTGTCGAATTATTTTATTTTGATAAATATTCCGATTAATCAGCTGCATATAGGACAATATTATTATTGTTACATAAAGCTTATTTAAAAGTGTAAAGAAAGCTTCATAGTAGTCTTTATTTAAAGCATAGTTTTATTTTTTATTAATAGTAAGCGATAGACATGTTTATTTTAATAAAAAGAAGTTTATATTGTCCTATTAACTCGACGTCTTCAAACAGGTGTTGATTTTATGTGCTATAATAATGATAATAATATTAAGCTCTTAATCCTGTATCTTCAATCTATGTATTTTTTTCTATCCTTTACATCGAATATAGATTTTAGATTAGAGAAGACGATTTAAATCTATCTTTACCATTCGTAAACACTGTTAATGATTACCTTTACTATCACACGCATTCGAATTTTATTGCTGGAATCAGTAACTTGTCCTTCTATGATGTTTCTTTTGTGGTAATTCTACACACTAAAGTGAAATTGCTAAAAAGGCGCAAATGAAAACAAGTTCCATTGTTATGAAACTAAGCGCAAAAAATGCTTTGTACGTAAACTAGGTAATTTCCTAGCATTTGCTATACGCTCCCTGCATTTCCTATCATTTTCACTGCATTTGAAATAACATTTCCGTGAAATGTCAATTGGTGAAAATTACTTGTTCTTCATTGACTCGCGTATTAACGCCCCTACTAAATGACTTCAT
Organism: Callimorpha dominula; assembly: GCA_949752705.1. Lineage (NCBI taxonomy): Eukaryota > Metazoa > Arthropoda > Insecta > Lepidoptera > Erebidae > Callimorpha > Callimorpha dominula. Next base: position 9,453,083 of record OX457004.1, on the reverse strand, counting down.
TCATTGTACTGTCAAATATGATACCAAGCGACGTAATAAAACGGTATGATTCGAAGAAGTATTCGGTCGGTTTCCACCAGAGATGTGCGAGGTAGCTGAGCGATGCGAGGATGCGTAACGAAGCTGTGAAACGATGTGAGTGTTTCCACCAGAGATATGCTACGCCGCTGAGCGGTGCGAGGATGTGTAGCGTGTATGTTTTTCCACTGATCCATGTTTTCCGTACAATACACATCGACCTCTAACAAACACCGTCTAGTGACTGCTAGCAGTTTCTCGCTCTCGTCCATCCCTAGCACACATATCTCGTGTATATCCCTCGCACCCATCCCTCGCTTGTTTTGTACGTACAAAAACCTCGCTACGCTAAGCCGTTTCCACAGTAGCTGCGCTGAGTGAGGTTAGGTAAATGAAGCGATTCTATTAGTTCCTAACGAACACATCCCCCGCTACACATCCTCGCACATATCTGGTGGAAACGCAGCCTAATGGTTAAGACTTCGGACTTGCGATCAAGTAGATTAGAACCCCACCCAGTATGAACCCACTTCCAACACAAGTAGTAAGCTTAGCTGGAGGGTTTACCACAAACACTAGTAGTCTGTGACCCACGTTGCTAGTATTCTTCATCGAATCATACTGTTTTGTAAGCCAGGCATAAACCTTTTTACACACGCGACGATGTATCCTAGGCGCATTTGCAGATGCAGCCGGTTTGACTTAAGCAATTGTCGTGTTTAATAAATTGGATACTCATTGTATTGTAGTCTCTATCAGGGAATTGCACTTAAGCGATATCATATCATTTGATCTTCAAATACTTGGTAGAAACTGTATGACAAAATCCAATCATATTTTATTAAACAGTGTAGTATGCTTTACTTAATGACGGATTCTTTAGCGTCTGACCGGTGACTATAGTTTTGGGCGATAACTAAATATACTTAAGGACACTAAAATGGTAATAAGTTCATGTGACCTATTCACATGAACTTATTACCTAATAAAGGAAAATAAATTAACTTGAATTCTTGCATATATACCTACTGTTTTATTCGTTTCTTATATAAGTACATAATTTAGTTACATCTTCTATTTTTTATACATGAATTAATTGATTTTGTGAAAATTTCTTTTAGTTATTAGATACTAGAAAACAAATATTACAGGAATTAGTCCTTTTTGGTAATTTCTCTTATGGTAAATTTTAACGTAAATCCACGACTTTTAGTAAATGTACAAAGTTTTTTTATAAATCTAAAATCACACACAGGTCAATCAATGAAATCAAAGTATACATATATTACTTGGGTACTCCTTTTACTTTTAGACGATGAAGAGCTTGTTTTATTGCCTGCATTTTTCTAACATGGTGCCTAAAAAATAAGGCTTTAAATTTTAAATATAGAGTTATTCAGGTAAATTTACTTCAGCAATATGATTTTGTAATGCTTCTAAAGTCTATGTAAATTTTTCTCGAGTTATTAATTACATTACAACTAAAATAAAACGGTATTACCTGCTCATAATTAGATGTTTCTGTATCCAAAATCCTGGGTCTTAAATCATGTCGATATTCCGTCTCCAAATCCTCTTCGACACAATGTACAATGATTACCAAAGCAGCCAGCGTAGTCAGTAAAGGCATTGCAGATTTCCAAATCAAACCCATATTATGTCAACAAGAAAGATGAATTCCGAACGCACTATGATAGCACGTCCACACGTCTTGATACACAATTCTGACACTGCACTTAATAAGTTCTAGGACCGCAAACTACTTCATGCAATAATTATCGAATCACAATTGGTAACCGAATGAAACGAAGTATCAGAAAACAGTAGATGAAGGAATCCAAGATAAGGAAATAGAAATAGAACAATAGAAGTCAGCCAATTTTAAATGCCGATATCGTCTATTTTTCTAACCGCGTCCTCTAGTGTACGAAAATGTTCAATTTTTACTTATTTTCACATTATGATTGTCTTTTTTTTTGTAAATAATCCCACACCCGCAGTTGTTGATTCTTCGACGACGCAATTAGAATATATTACTTAATAATACATGCGAGATTTCATTTCGAGATTCCCGCGCTTTTTATTTCTAAACGTGAAAGTGATAATTGTCGTTCTGTTCGCGGCACACGTTTACCCGCGGCGGCTTAGCGCGTTCGAGTGGTATCTCCGCAAAGCGGCTAATGTACGGCACTCCCTCTATGTAGGTATTAACCATAATTTTTACTTTTCTTTTACGCTTTAGTATCAACATCATTTTGTGTTTTTCAACATTGTCCAGTGGCGTTTCAAATGTTCGATTAAACATCGATAAAATCACTGAAGCAGGGCACTGTGATTTTACCATGAAGCTGTATTCTCGAATAAGCCTATGAATACATCTTCCTATCTTAACATATAGGTATAAATGTTACTCTAAAAGCCCGCACTACCTTAGTTGTGCTACCGCTACTACGTAGATTTACCATCTTAAGATTTGCCAATAAACCTAAGATTTACCAAGTGTTAATGGTAAAAGTCCGAAATGTTCCATTTGAAACTTTTACCACTATCCACTCTGTAAATCTTAGGTTTTATCCCGGAGACACTGTAATGTCGAAAAACAGACATGAATACCTCGTAATCCTAAATACCACAGAGATCGATATCGTTACAAGTAAATTTGTTTATAATCGTAATTATAGCTAAATTATAAATGCAAATGATGATGGTCTTAGGTTGAATTTTTGGTTATCGTGCAAATCTTGAGATTTAGGTACCCGTAACTTTTACAGCAACATATACATATAATATCTTCATGTTTATCACCTTTCTGTTGCGCTGTTGCCACTGGAGAGTTTTCACCTCATTTTACACTGCCTTAACCTTGACATTTCATAAGGCGTGTTTAATTTGCCTGCTTGATCAAGATTCTTCTTCATCGTTTTACTTTTAATTTTTGCACAAAATAAATTGACTGAAGTTATAGATTTAATCTTTTGAAATCTTAACAGTAGGTGTTAGTACTATAGTAATTATTGTTCTAAATATATCTATACTCATAGTGTATATTATTTGCCTTACGCTGTTTACATAAACGGGTAAAGTTAGTTGCACAATTTTAACCGTCTTTAATACGACATAAATCATTGACGTCTATCTAGAAAAGAAGTTCGAAAGAAACATTAATATAAACGTTTAAACTAAATATTACGAGTATAATGCACATTCTTTTATTTAGTCAGTCACTGTTTCGAATCACGAGACGTTTGGGGTTGAAACGATAGTTTAATAAATAACTATAATCATATGTATATCAAAGCTTTAACTATGGAATCAAATAGTGTTTACTGAAACGCGGCTGACATAGAATTCGAAATTCGAGAAATTTGCGATATCTCGAATTGCAAAACTCTATGGCCCAGTTGATACTTACAGTATGATACCACTGGTAATTCCTATTAATCGATATGACACATGAACAGAAACCAAACTGTTTTTCGATGTCCTAGAATTACCAGTGGTATCAATATTTCTATAAAGGCTGATTCGAATGTGAAAGATAACTTCCAACCTCTTGACATTTTAGAAAAAAAATCATTACAGTTTGTTTATTTGTTACGCTGTCACGGCTTAACTACTCAGCCGATCATCATGATTGATGAATTTTGCATACAATTTGCCAGGTTTACAGAAAAGAACATAGGGTACATCATCATTATGCCTGCCATCACTTAATTGCCCGCGCCGGACAAAAACTACAAAAATCTCGGATACATGGGTGAAATCGAGATTCTTTCCCGGACACCTGAAAAAACGCCGACTCCATTTAAATTTCTAGTTGTTAAAGATTCATCTATCAATTATAATTTTCTCCTATCGCAGAGTTTCCGGGTTTAACCCGGACACTTTTTGAAAACCCCGTCCGCTCTAAACTAGGACAAATGTGGGGAAACCCGGACGGATCATCCTAATCATCGTCAAAAAAAAGTACTGTCGCAATAGAAACATGAATTTATTGACAAAATCTACACCTACGAGAAGCCGAGGGCGAAAACTAGTTCTCTGGTTTTAATTAAAACTAAACAGCAAATCGTGCCATCGCTGGCGACCTGACGACAGGTGTGGCGAAAACTTAACCTGGAATCAACCAACTGGTTCAGAGCATGCAAGTTTAAGTACCTCATAAGTTAAATCATTTAAAAAAGTTTTTAATTTGGTACAAGTTTAATTAGTATTGCTTAAAATGAACATAAATAAATGTCTATAATTTGTGAGTTGCTTGCTTGTAAAAAAAAGTTTAAGACTTTAATTTATGCATGAAAATATTCTTTAATCTTGAGTAAAAAAAAAACCGGACAAGTGTAAGTCTGACTCGCGCACCGAGGGTTTGTAAGCAAACAAACTTGTAAGCGTCCATCTCAGGAATCAATTCTCAAAGACTTGCCCGTCTTTTTCGAAAGACAAACTTAACTTTGCGGTTGCGATGTACGACAAAGTGAATAATCCAAACGCAAAATATAAGTTTGTAATCACAAAAGCTTATTTTTTATGTGATATAACAACAAATTAACGACTTTCGGATTTTTTCCTTCACTTGTGCTGTCAGACCTTGCTTCTTACCAAATTTCATGATTCTAGATAAATAGAAAGTACCCTATAGCTTTTCGACCCAAAACCTATAGGGTACTTCCGGTTGACCTAGAATTGTCAATTTGTTTTAAAAGCAAGGTCTTACAGCACAAGTAAAGGGAAAATTTCGAAAAATAAAAGAAGTTGAAAATTAAGGTACATTTTGGTACTTACAAGTTTCGCGAAAATCTAAATTTGCCCATGTCTTTTTATAGTGTTGACTCAGGACCTTGATTTTTATACACTTAATAGTGACTATAGACCTCAGTATCTGGTATAAATTTCAACTTGCTAGGTCCACCCGTTCCTGAGAAAATCGGTGGTGATACACGGACAGATAGACGGATAGACGGACAAGAGAGTGATCTTATAAGGGTTCCTTTTTTTACCTTTTGAGGTACGGAACCCTAAAAAGAAAACAAATGAATAAAATTCTGGTGGATCTTGAAGAACCATATGGAACCTTATTTCTACGGGCTGCATGGTGCAGCTCACTGAGATTTGTTAGTGTGATAGCCCGGTATTAAAAAAACTAGCTATTCCCCGCTCGGCTTCGCTCGCGTGTACAAGTATAGATTTATATATTTTTCGAAGAACCCTAATTTTTTTTTCCAAAATAAAAGTAGCCTATGTAACTCCTTCTAACATCAGCTATCTGCCAGTGAGTCCCGTGGAAATCGGTCCACCGATTAGCCTGACAAAAATTTTGTATGCGTGTATATCAGTTTATTGGTACTGTGTAGTAGTTGTTTATGGACTCATCTCGCGTATAGTCAAGGTAGAGATTCCGCCTATGTAGGTACCTACCGTGTAAACATTCGGACTTTATTCGGACGCATTTAGTAAGATGCAGTTATTGTGACATTACAAACAAACTCTTCAATTTTATTTATTTTATTATGTTATATATAAAAAAAAAATCAAAGTTCACAGAGAAATAAAGCAATCGCTTAGCATAAATGTAGGAGTGTGGTATTGTGTGACGGACGTCAACCTTGATATTGGACTTTCATGAAGAGTAGTAGTAGGCACTACCCATTTACATATTTTTTGCTTTTTAATTGTACTTTGGATGTGGAGAGTAAGTAAGATAAAAAGAAACGTTATCACTGGAATCATAATCAATAGAATTTAACCAGTAGCTGCAACACAAAACATAGCCTTGCAAGCCAAGCAACAGTTTGGCGAAATTATGTAAAATTTAATTCTTTATGTATCACATTTGTTATAAATAAATAAAAAAGAAGTAAACGATAAAATTATCTATTTGCCATGATACGTTATGAGATGGCAGATTTAAGCGCACAAAGAGTGCGTGGGCAAGTTCTCAAGCCCAAAGCACTCCAGTGCTATATTTACTCGAACCATTATTATCGAGGCATAAGACTTCTTTTAACTCATTATCAGATAAACCTATTTAAATGAAATCATGTATAAGCCGTAAGGGTCTTTTAGTACACTAAATGAAAATTTTCAAAATTACAACATAATATTTTTAGAAATGAACACTTCACACAAGTCATTAATTTTAGTGGTGACTGACTGACAGACCATCAAAAATCGATTTCTCCACTTCTGGGCCACCAGAAACATAACATTTGGTACATGGTTAGGGTTTATGAAAGGGATATACCTTTAATCTTGAATGTAAGGTGAAGGTTTTACTTAAAACAGTTTCTGGTTGCTAGGTAACAATTTTCGTACCCACTTAAAATACTCGTTAAGTTCATATTTAACCATTCACAAGAGTTACATTGTAACATAGTTGAACTTGACGCTAAATTCTGATTCGTTTTAATGTTTTTAGTAGAAAAGAACTTGCCCTTACATTCACACTTATGTTTTTGAACTGATCAGAGTATTATGTGAAACGGAATGTGCTCACGCGTCGCGCCGCCTCCCCGGCGGTATGCGCGCGCAACCCGTGACGATAACATGCGAGAATATAGTAGTAGATTGTTCGTCAAATACTTACACATCTAATAAGATAGATTTGTCATTAACATCATCCTACTAATATTATAAACGCGAAAGTTTGTAAGTATGGCCCTTTGGCACTCTATTCACATAGGTAACGAATAAAAAGGTATGTTTTGTTTTTTATAATATGTGTGCCAATAAACGTTTTTTTCTTTCTTTTCTTTCTTTCTTTCTATGGATGGGTGGATATTTGTTACTCTTTCACGAAAAAACTACTGAACCGATTGCGATGAAACTTGGTACGTAGATAGCTAGAGACCTGGATTAACATATATTTTTATTCCGATATTCCCATGGGATCGGGACTTAAGCGGGTGAAACCGCTGGGCGCTGCTAGTTATGATATAAATGGAAAAATAACATGACATGTAATGTCATAACGTGACGAATAGCTTTTGTCGGTTAAGTTAATAATTAGTCTTGATTCTATTTGCACGCGCTATAAGTTTTGCGTTTGGAACATGGTTTGACTGCCTCCCCTGTGTCTAACGAGTGTGACTGACGTTTTTTTATTGTACAGTACAGTCCCTAGGTATATTATACAGTATCCACTTTTTCACAAGACTTTGATCACACTATCCAGTATTAAAAATCGGGAATTTCATAGGCAAGACTTAGAAAAAAGAATGTTTCTTAATGGACCTACGTGTCAAGGCGTTGAAAGCCGAATGTTATCACTGTTGACACTGCTCCTGAAAATATCGATACAGAGATAGATATCTATAAATTTTGGAAACTCCATCTTCTTATATTGTCACTATTTTCATAGTTCGTCATTCTTATATTGCTAAGGGCCTAAATCGATGACTATAAAAAAAGACAGGAATCAACCAAAGAGCATGGTTACATAAAGTACTGCGTAATAGTTAATTCCCCGCAAACGCTTGTTAGATGTGCATATCAAGTTAATAGTGTGTATTTCGTAATAATATTTATGTTCGTACATAATTATAGCTGTTCTGTCACTGTAGAAAATAAATAATTAGGCGAGACGAATAATCTTAGGATTTATTGGTTAATAATTGAAAAATAAAAACTTCCGCGATTAGTTAAACCGTTTTTATATTCTTTCTTCCGTTGATAAATCATTGTGTAGTGAAATTTTCCGCATAACGTTGCGACAAACTAAGAATTTGAATTTTCACGCCCGCTTGCACACCGACATGGCATTTCTTTCGATCTGTTTTCTAGCATTAATCTGTTAAACTTAGTTGTGCAACTTGTGAACAGGAGATGCTTATTGCATAACTTACGCGAAGTAACTCAACCATAATATAAAGTATGAAACCAGTTGTTATCGTTTATAGAGCTTTTGACTGTTCGTTAATACACGTAACACACGTAGAATGACATGAAGATGACTATAATTTTGTAGTCAGTGTTTAATAAGTTATGTTCCATACTGTATTAATAATATTTCTTGTTGTTTATTTAATATAAATTACACACACACGTTTTGATATCAGTTCGCGGCCAAAACATGTCCATAGGAGAAGGAGCAAGCAGGTATATTACGATTTTACAGGTCAAAACACAACTACTCTCGTTAAATCTCAAAATGGGAAAAGTGATAGGCTACACTTTTGTATGGCTCCGACTGCCGTTAATTTAATGATTAATTAAATAACGAAATGGTAGTAAATGTAGTATAGTTTTTATGGCGTCCTACTCCACGGCCATTTAGTATTTTACGGCGGCCATTTTATATTAGAGAATTAGTCGAATCAATATTCACATTACTGACAAAAATCCATTCTGGAGTTGGAATGCTCGAGGTTGTAGAGAACGTCAGAAACAACCCCAAAAACTTGTGAACAACATAGCCGCAGTCGTGTAACAATCGATCGTACACATATTTTGTATACGCACACCGCAACAGCTTTCATAGATAACGCTAAATAATTATGCTCATAATCTCATGTCGTTGTATAGGTCATTGTTAACGTCATCATTTCTCACGCGGTGACTCTTACTTTCCACTAAGATCAACTGCACATTGCACTTTTTACCAGTCCCTATTAAACTGCGGCTCAACATTTTCGCCTGCATAAATATAAAATATTTACTAATTAATAATACTAATAATAATACAACTACAATATAATAAATATAACTATATTATATACCAGCATTACCACACTCGAAATCAAGAGACATAATATTATTGGGAAAAGTACGCATAGGCAAGTCCGAAGATGATTTAGAAGATCAAATTGGAATAGAATAAGAGTAGGTTTAGAGAAGTATTACTTTGCGATTATTGTAAGTCCAATCTTAAATGATTAGGCAATGAACTACTAAAACGAACATAGAAAATGATTTTAATGAAGACCATGTAAAATCGTACAACGTACTACATTACATGTCATGACGACTTCCTCTAAAAGAAGGAATATAAGAGAACATAATAGTAGGAAGGCGAGGAAGAGGAAGAGGAAGACCGAGAATAAATTTCATGACAAAAATATAAGAGAAATTCAGTGTTATATCGTATGAAGGAGACCGCACTAGACCGAGTGAAGTAGACAGAGAGCTGCATGTTTATTGCGACAAAAGTTCATTCTAATATCTAAAACATCATCACCATATATACGTTATCAATACCTACTTAGTTACTTTCTCAAATCAGTTTTAATATTAAATTCAGTGCCCGTAGGGCTAATGATACAAACCTATGTGCTCTCCAAATTTGCAAAAATACATTCTCCTATTACAATCCACTGATAATGGCCCGCCAATATAACGACATCTCAAGAGCCAATAAATTATTGAACATTTGTGATCACAACTTTAACAGTTTCAATAGTATTCTGAAAAACATCTTTCATAACGATCTCTGTTTGGATCCTTCACATCCCAGCAGGCCTGAGGCATTCAAACCTGACCTGATGCTCAGATATTAAATATTAATGTATTATAGATAATTGTGTATAGTGCTTGTTAATAGATTGATTTTCCTGTGTGTACATACTATGTACGTTACAATCTAGATCAAATCAATGTATTTAATATTAAAGATTTTACGATTTGTAATGTGGTTTGTGCATTTATATAAACTAAAAAAACATATCCCTGTGGGCGTTGCCAAGTATCTGCATACTATAAGGTATTCACCACGCCTGTCACTACAGCACTGAAGACATTTACTTTATCTACCAGCACAAGAAATAATTTGCGTGCGCTTATACTGGTGAGATCGTAGTGTTGACAAAAAGCTCGTTACAGAAACACATCAAGCAATCTGCAATTGCAACCAATCATTCGAATATCGTTCCATGATATTTTACGCTATATTTAAATAGGTAATCACATATTAACGACGATAAAGATTCATGATTTGGCTAGTTGATGACCTTGTCTTAGAAGCCTCTCCGATCACAAGAGGGACCATACGGGCTGCGACCCCGGTCTCTTCGAGCTACTGCAGTCTCAGTCCTGTTTCCCCATGCGGTATCCCTCACCCTAGCTGCCTCGCTCTATCCGTTTTCCTTAAACCAATTTACCTTCTTCCTTTGTCCCGTCTGAAAACGATTACATTCCCAAGAAGGTTTGGCGTTAGGCAGGTGGCCGGCCAAAACCCTTTGCAATGTTACACATTGCGCCGACCTCAAATAAAATTTGGAAAAGGGCAGGAAGATATGATTTGGACTAGATCAAAGGAAAGCGACAATTTTAACTTTTGCATCGCAGTATAAATAAAAAATATATAAAACAATCCCCTTTTTACTAATCGCTAGATATTGTCTATCCCTAGTCCTACATAGGAATAGACAAGAACTTAAAAATAAATAATAAAATTTCTAAGTCAATCGAACCTCTTACGATTTTAATTGATATTATTCAACTTTTAAATAACGATCTCATTATTTTTGACGTAAATAGTGCCATAAGAATCGTGTGTCGAAATCGGAACGTCAATTCATTTGATGAGGTATCAATAATTACACTACAAACTTTTTACAGTTAGAGTAACAAAACTATGTAATACATAGTGTGTATGTCTTATATAAAAAACTTAGTTTAGGTTAAGTAAGAATAAATAATATTTTGCGGTGGGCCCACTGCAACCCTCTTGCGTTAATGCCTTGTCACCGTGAAGGTTTTTTAAGATGCCTCCTCAAAAATTACCGCTCACGATACTATATCCCGGACACCACCACTTTCAAATTTGACGTCTATCGGTCTAGCTTTAACGCTACTAGCGGCTGTGAAATCAGGGACTTTTACATACTTGTGTGGTTTCTTCCGTAGCTTGCTCCAATACTCCACAAAAAAGCATTTTTTATTAACCGACGAAAAAAAAGGAGGTTCTCAATTCAATCGACCGTATAATATTTTTTTTTTTTTTTTTTTATGTCTGTTCAGCCCTCACTCCGTTATTTATGAACCGATTTTGATTATTCTTTTTTTGTTAAATAGGGTATACCTCAAGGGTGGTCCCATGTCAAGGAAGCCAATATCTGATGATGGGATCCTGAAAAAATTGAGAGAAACCCTCGAAAATTGTAGGAACGGATAGTGTTTCTGTTTACTTTTCATTACTTTATCAGGTATTGCGTTTAGAAATCATCATCATTTTTCATCATCATCATCATGATGATGAAAAAACCATAAAATAAAATCTTTTTAGCAAAAAATTGAACCGACGAAAAGAACTAAAAAGCAAAAAATAAATAAACCTTAAGTCTTAAGTATTGAGCTTATTTACATAAACTATCTAATTTTATATAAACTTATTTTGAGTCGGCGCCAAATAAAATTTTGATAATTAATCAGTTTGTTGTTTGGCGCCGACTCAAAATAAGTTTATTTATTTTTTGCTTTTTAGTTCTTTTCGTCGGTTTAATTTTTTGTTAAAAAGATTTTATCTCCGTCTGCCATTGTGCCTGGTTAAAACGGAGCTCAATTTGGTGTAGCAGTGTTCATTGTTTCCTAAACCCAGTATTACAATTTTACGATGGTAGTAGAGTGCCGATGGCATTTTAACGAGTTTCTCGATCATTTAATTTATTTTCAAGACATTTCTAATAGTAACACAGAAGTAACGCTACATATGCCGTCATGTGCAGTTTGTCGTTGATTTTGTTTATACTATATTGTCAATATTTGATTACAAGCCGTGGTGACAACACACTAACAAAAATTTTACAATTGTCAATTGTAACCTCTCCATAAGATATTCATGTTTACAAATAAAATCACAATAAGGCAATTGTGTTCATCTGTAGACACTATACCTTTCCTTCGTAATAAATAAAATGAATTATGTAGTAAATTGAATAGGTAGGGACATTATTTCATATTGGTTAGATAAATGTTGTCACGTTCTTTAATCATCATTTCTGTAGTTCATTATGGGTTTCTATAGAATTTGAGTTATTCAACAAAATAATCGTGTGGCAAGACACCATCACTTAAATCGTGATGCAGAATATCTACTTACTACTTTAATTTGGTTAAACAACTGCTTTCGCCACAATGTTGTTGAATCTATCTATATTAATGAAAATATAAATGCTGTTCATTGGTAATAGAATTACTTAAAAAACGCTGGATTGCTATTTTTTATTAAACGTATTTCCGCATAAAGGTTTTAAGGTAATGAAAGATTTGAAAAGTTGCCAAAGTTGGCAAATCCGGAGAAAAACTTGTTTTATATGGGAATACTTGTTCGGGCGGTTCTGTTACTTGTAAAAACTCCGCGATACAATTAAGCTTTTCTCATCCTTGACTTTAGTGCACTCCAGCACTATAGAATATTTGATAAAAATCTCCGAAACGGCGTACTGGATGTTTTATCAGCGGTTTCCACATTGTTAGTTTGCCGAAGCACAATTTGCACGTATTTGTAAATACATCACTAACAATGTTCACGACATTGTGAAAGTAACATTTATCCGTCCGTTCATAAACCGCAATAAATATGTAAACACGTACTTGGCTTAATGAAGTAAATGATTATATTAGATAACCCGAAACTCTTTCTCATAGAAACAATGCAAGAAGATGCTATAAGAGAAACAATTACATGAAAGTAAAAGTCTGATTGAGGGTCTATTGTTCCTAGTTATGTTGATATTTACATATACGTATATTCGTTATGCTTACAATAGCCCTAGTATGCTGCTAAACAACCGTAATTTTCGTTAGCTCGGTTCATACACACGAGTTTTTTTGTTGTATGTACTTAAGTATGCACCGGGTCGATATATATTTATTTTTTTATGGTATAGGGGGCAAACGAGCAGACGGGTCACCTGATGGTAAATGACTACCGCCGCCCATGCGGCCCATGGGGACCTGCAACTCAAGAGTCACATGTGCGTAGCCGACCTTTAAGGTGAGATTAGGGGAAGGGTGGAAGAAGGGGAGGGGGCGGGGGAAGCTTTCGGTAACCTCACTCACTCGGTGAAAAGCAGTTCAAGCATTGCATTGCTGCTAACCCTTTCCATTTTTCTTTCCTAAACGAAAACTGTGTAGGATTGCGGGGGGCTTCGATTTTAACGTCGATCTTCAAAGCTGACTTGTTTTTATTGCAGATGGGCTGTCTCTACGGTGATGACTCGGCAAAACAACATACGAATGACCGACGTTGACGTCACAGCTTTTATTCCATTATGGGACATGTGCAACCATGAACATGGCAAGGTATGTTACATATTTTTAGTATCTACGATTACGAAAACTTCTTAGCTTTGTCTATTGTACTCTAGTCTCTTGATCAAACGTAAAGTACATGTGTCCAGGAGACTAGGATTCTAGGATAATGAAGATACTTTATGAAAGTAAATGATCATGTAGTTGTGTCTTCAGTATAATAAAACTAAGTTTCAATTAATGGATGGTGTAATTGTTCGTCAGTCACTCGTAGGTATTTTTGACGTGAATGACTTTTCAATTCGATTGAATTTGAAACCAGCTTTTGCCCGAGGCTTCGCTCGTGAAAGTGTACATTTTGTCAATCAATTCATGTATCACACTTTTTTTCTGGATGAAAGATATGATGAAAATAGATATAATCGGTTGAGTAGTTAAGGCGTGAAAGCGTAACAGACAAACAAATAAACAAACATTCGCATTTATAATGTTAGTTAGGATTAGGATTATGTGTTTGGTAAAGTCGTTACCAATACTTGATAAGTTTGTTCAAAATTTGAATTACGTTGCGTTAATAACGTTATTTATTGCCACTGTCTGATTTTCGACTAGACTGTCTTTATTAAATCTATGTAGAGGGCTTGTTTCTTAAAACGCTGAAAATCTAACGTGTATTCTTCAATTTGTTAAATTGATGGTCAGCAATAAATATATGAAAATCTGTCGTGTCGACTTGTAAGTCAAAGTTTATTTATATGTACCATGCAATAAGAAGTTTCATTTTCTTCTTTTAACTTGTCGTCAAGCCCTGACCCTGTGTTGGCTGATACTATTTCTGAGTGATTCTAATTTATCTCCTAATTTTGCCATCGGATCATCATTTGGGACAGAAATACATATACATAATTAATGTAACATTATTTAGTTAACTAAGGAATAAGTGCACACTGCGGAACAATAGCAACTGTTGTACACATAATTGGTTTAATAAATATTTTACGTTTTCGTGTGTGGGTCATACCATTTAAACAATTAAATCATGCTAATAGTACTTAAATGCTAATTAAAAATGTAGAGCTTGTATGAAAAGTAGGTAACGAATTTCGTATATTTACATAATGTAGAGTGTACTAGGTAAACATTGAATTACATTAAAACTTAACTAGTTTAAGATGTTACGCATCACATCAATACACATAGAGCTACATATATTATGAAAATACGCACACATTGACCTCTAAACTTCTTTATTTTTAGAGCCTGAAAGTAAAGGAATTTTTCATTACGTATATTTATATTATGTAATTGTCAATCAATACATACGAGAACATTATATTGCCCTTTGTGTAGGTATGTGTCCTGTCCTGAACAGGATGTTCCGGCTGTACATACTCGTATATGTACCTACATGAATCACTACTTCCATCTTTGATACAGTCATCATTAAGGACTTTAATTCCTCGATATTTAACTAGTGATCTACTTCTCCAACAAATCATTGGGAGAGCACCCGAATCAGAACAAAGAGAAAGTAATAGCATGTGTATACTACTGTCCTACTGCCGGACATATCGCTCTCAGGAAAAGAATTATAATTCCACTTTGACTTGAGCTAAGATCTCACAAACCTTTAACCTTGAACAGAATGTTGTTCATTCTGTTCAGATCTCTTCTTAGATCTTTGTTATCTTTGCAAATTATCTTTCTTGTGCATTACCGACAGGACTGAAACTACTATTATTTTTTAATATATTCTTCATCTTTGAAAAGTGAAAACCACCGACGTGAAACTTTAATGTAAATATTGTTTTTTATACTATAAACTGTTCAAATAAATGCTACGAATTGTTAGTTATTACATCTATTAAGAGTGTCTTCGTTTCTGTATCTCCATTGAAATGCTGTCACGCCTTTTTGACTTTTGTTTCATATTTAGTATTTATAAAATGTGTGAAAGCACTCTCGCGCTTTCTAAAGACGTAAAATTACAACTTGAATCGACCCTAATTGCTCTTTTGGTTTTACGTCGGTAGTGCATTGGTTAGATTGGAAGCTGATCTTCTCGATTTGGAATCCGGAGGCTTTATCACACCAAAAAGTCGAACTAAACGTTTTGACAGCTCCTTTTTGGTTCCAGTCGCCAAAACTGCCTGCGTCTTTTTTTACGTAAGTTGGAAAACAAACGCCTTTTTTTTTCTTTACGTGTGGAAACCCCCTCGGCTACCACCTCACCGACCCAATACTCGGTGTTGTAGTTATGTCGGCATCGAACCGACTAAAACCACACGGTGTTCCGTCACAGGTGTCTATGGCCGGGGGCTCAGGTATAACTTAGACCCCCGACAGACTTCACCACCTGTCCGCAAAGCAGGTAGTCTCGCGTCTCGCAGTCGTGAGTAAGAGCCGTGTCCCCCTTCAGGTCATTAGGTGTCCTACAACGCCTGGTACGTCCTCTGCGTGATGGGAGAGTGCTAGTCCTCTCCCGTTCTCTTTCCGCCGCCTCTTTGGCGTACATCCCCTCCTCGCAAAATAAAACGGCGGCGTGTTAGACAAATGCCTATGCCATTTAATAATAAAAAAAATGGTAGTTATGGATGATAATTTCTTTTTGTTTTTTTATATTTTATTTTTATTTAACTATAAGTAAAAGCAAAATTAAAGTTATGGTTATAACAATACGCACGTCATCTGTTCTGCAGTCTTTTCATTATTAATTGTCAGAATAACAGTTTATTTTTTCAATTGTTACGTTAAATCCAATAACACGTCATGTATGTTTAAAGTAAATAGAAATGGTCTATTGTTCTAGATAACGACAGATTTCAACAAGGATTTGAAACGTGGTGAGTGCTATGCAGTCCGTGATTTCAAGATTGGCGAACAAATTTTTATATTCTACGGCGCTAGACCCAACGCGGACTTGTTTCTCCACAATGGGTAAATTGAGAAACATTATTGTACTTTTTGTGATAACGATTCGTAAAAGTTTATCCCTCCTGACTGTTGGAACTGATAAATCTACTTTTTTTATTACTAATTAACACACGACTTGGCTGATGACAAAATAACTGCAACATGGCGCTACAATGTTGTTTAACCACAGTCTTCAGTTGGGTTGAGGTGCTAGATATAAAATAACGATCATGTTCCTTTTTACCCGACTGCGCGATGCAAAGTTTTTTTTTCAGCAAGGTTTGTTTATCAGCCTATATATGTATGTATGTATGTATGTATGGTTGTTCTTGATTCTTACGTCAATCGATTTATCTCAATCTTGCGAGTGTCACTAAAGGCATGACAGCAATAAAAAATATTTGGCGACAACCAGACGCCATTTTTTTTCTTTTTCACAAAAAAAAAAAAACAAAATTACGATAAGAAACGAGCATTGCCCAGAAGAGACGAACTGTGATCGCCTAAATGTTACTAAAATATTGTCTATACCTACTGAAATACCTACTATAATCACCAATCAATGATTTCTTCTAAAATATACGCGGGTGAGACCGTAGAGCACAACTAGTTACATATTATATGCGACTGTTTATAAAGAAGAAATAGTACCTATCTATTGTAAGAATTAAAAATGTCCTAAAAAAAATCCGGGCCCCAGCAGAGGTAGATTTGGTGTTTTTTTAATTTTTTTGAAAATCTGCCCCCCAGTCCCGTGGGGGAATATTCCCAATTCACGAACTTAACCTTCATTTTTGCCCAGTTGATTTTTCATCCAAATATAAAGTAATCGGTGCATAAATATATATATATATATATATATATATATATATATATATATATAATATATATATACTGTTCAAATAAATGCTACGAATTGTTAGTTATTACATCTATTAAGAGTGTCTTCGTTTCTGTATCTCCATTGAAATGCTGTCACGCCTTTTTGACTTTTGGTTTCATATTTAGTATTTATAAAATGTGTGAAAGCACTCTCGCGCTTTCTAAAGACGTAAAATTACAACTTACTTACCGATTGCTTTATATTTGGACGAAAAATCAACTGGGCAAAAATGAAGGTTAAGGATAATAATAGATATATATATAGAAATAGAGATATATATATATATATATACACGACCGATTATAATATTGAGGTACATACATACACATATACACACACACACACACACACATATATATATATAAACTTTTTAACTGGCGGTTGTTTTGGGGTCTAGGGATCATAACTAGACCTCCTGTGAAGAATTTTCATGAAAACTCGACAACTGCTACAAAACCAATAGGTAGACTTTCTTCGAAATCTACCTAAAAATTAAGTTTGTGCGTTGTTGAGGTTCTTTTCTCGAACCTTTTGTGCTTCTTTTAAACTTCCACTATCATTATGCATATTATTTATTTGCAAAATGCATTTATTTTTTCTATTACATCATTATTACTCACTAGCTTATAATTAGCGGTTGATTTATAGGTTCTAGTAACCAGTTTACAAAACTTTTTTTTGCGATTTTGAGACGAGTAGGTACCCTAGAGCATTTACTTACCGTCTTACCTTAACAGAACAAAACTGAAAAACATTCGTATGTATAAAAAAGTAAATAAACAATCATTCACAGAACATGAACAATAAAACTTTCTATCAGATACTGAATAAACGACAACAGTCTTAAGATTATTATTGTTGTCCCATGGCTTGCGTAATATATCAAAGTAAAGGCTTAGCTAATTGGTCGAAGTCAACGACCCTCTACCACATACTCCCACTTCATTAATAGATTTCCCTTCTATTCAGTTCTGTTTTTTAAATATTAATAAATTCTCTTTAGTGATTGTATTATTCATACAGTGTTTTAATATCCATTCAAACGTCATCCTTTATGACAAATTTATAAATAATAATATTTACTGTTATGTCTACAACAACAATACCGGTCAAAGGAACATACGAGTGTTCAAACCTTCAATAACTTGTGCGTCATGTTTTAATGTCATTTTCTTAAGCTAATTAAAACGCCTGTGGAAGTCGTAATAAATTTTGCACTTCAGGAACTTTTTTCGTAAAAATGATGTCACCGCAAGTAATTCATACCAAAATTTCAGGAGTTTCGTATAAACCCAGATATCGCTTGAACACTGAACCTAAACCCATTACTCAAGCTCAAGTGAAAAAGTTAATGTTATAAAAAACCAACGGTTTTTTTTATTTTTTAAATACTGAAATAGTAACAAATTAGGCATTTGATTGACTGAGAATTTACTACAAAGCTGCACATAACGCAGTATTTCCTGATTCATCAATTTTTCGTGTAATACTAACAGACGTATTATTTATAATCTATAGCTATAGCTGTACATCGCGGTTTCGCCTTAAAATTAGATTATGTTATACATTTCGCCTCGAGTACTTACAACTTTTTATTAAATTACTTGACGTCTTAATTTTTTGTTGTTGTGTATATTATTTATTACACTATGCAACACATAAAAAGTCACCAATACTCCGAATAATAGTTCGAATTAAGAATACATAGAAAACAACGGAAACAAAATAAAGTTTAGATATCACATCCCAAAAGACCGATAATTGAAACCTTACTTTTTGGTATTCTGCAAAACTTGTTTTGAGACTAGTCACAGGTTAATCATAAAAATATATAAGGTTAGTCTAGTTAGTCTCTAACGCCCAGAATTGGGTTAATTCTAAGTCAATCTATTCCTAAAAGTGAAAAATCATATTTCTCCTTTTTTTAAGACATGTTATGAAGATTACTTTAAGATTACAATTAAAAACAAGACAGGTGGGTGCCTAAAGTGTGTTCTTTAAAATTCTATAAAAATTTTACAGGTTTTCACAAGGTTGCTATTAAATAGATGCGTTTTTGTGTTCCAAAAAATCACGTACTACAACTGTGATTGGTTTCTCAAAAAGATTTCAAGACTTGGTGAAATATTCTGACATATAATGATTGTGTCCGACTGTTTAGGGGCCGTGGGCTACTGCTGGGGCTGGCGCTAGCCAGCCAGTAGCCCACGGCTTCTAAACAGTTCAGTTCCAGAAAGACCGTCCAGTTGCACATGAAGCTTAACTTTGTAAAGAATTTTGTGAAACGTATTCAAAGAAACAGATTTTGAATTGTGTTTGAAAACGCTTGGATGGCCTTTGTCGACGTTACAATTATTTTCACGGCAATCACAAATCGTCTGATTTCAATGAAAAAAAAATATTCTGGATGGTCAACACAAATTAAATGCTTGCAATATATTTATATGCAATAAAATGGGTTTAGTAAGTGATGAACACCAAGAAAGTTTTTACTAAGAAATTGCAAAATTTAAGCAGTGTTATCAGGTTAGATGGGAACCAGGCCTGCTTGCAGACTACTTTTAGAGGGTCTAGCCTCTAGAGGGTCATTTCGATTACCGACTAGAATGGAAATGGCAATCGTTCCAAACAAAAAAGTTTCTAATATAAAATAAAATGTCACTACATTGTACAAGTTTTAATAAAAATCAATAAGTGCTTTTCACTACTAAATCTGATGTGATGTAACAGCTTTATTTATACATCTCAATTAGCTTTAAGGTTATGAATAATAATTACATAATATGTAAACCCGGTGAAAATAAAAAGTATCTAATTTGTTGCGTAGTGTTCTTAGTATTGAAAGAAACAATCCCTGTAGCATTTTGTAAAAATGGGATCAATCGTGTGAGCATAAGTAGGTTCCATTCCTGGAAGTTTATGTGGATTGTGGAGAATGTTATGTTAATTAAAATTTCACATAATATTCTTAAAAGATTTTTTTGCGATAATCTCAAACTGTTCTATACAACTTCGATATCTTAAAACTATTTGTTGTTATAACTTTTCCTAGAGTAAGTTTGAAAACTTTATCTTGTAACATTACTACCACGTTTGAAATAAAAACCGTTACTGTGACTAAAATTTCAAGTTAGATATATAGTATTAAAGTACTATTTATAAAACTAAGGCTATAAAGTTCGCTTTAATCACTTATTATCAACTATATTATTATATATTCATTATTTGAGTTAATCGTAACACCTGTTTACATTATAAATATGCTCTGAGTATGACAGACAGACAGACCGACACACCAGGTTTATCATACAATAACAATAGTTTTTTTCCTTCCTCTCCCTCCAACCCTCAAAAGATGAAAACTTTATAACGAAGACTGTAAAATATTTGTGCTTTTATTTTCAGATTCGTTTACCCGAACAACCAACACGACAGTCTAACTCTTTCCCTCGGCGTGTCTGCAAGCGATCCGCTGCACGATACGAAGTTGTCCCTATTAAACAAACTCGGCTTGGCCGGCGTTACTCACTTCAGCCTGTATACTGGTGAAAACCCGATAAGTGCCGAATTGTTAGCTTTCATCAGGATATTCAATATGAATCAAGGTAAAGTACCTACTATTGGCTTATTTACACCAAGTTAGTACCCGACTACGTAAACTGTATTTGTTTTAACCGAACCCATTAATAACCGAATTAACCTATCGACATTACCTAGTCTGTGACCGAATACATAGATCAATTACTTTACAAGTCCATAAGCAGTTGTGACCCAAATGCTCAAACGAATCGAATTCGGTCCACAAAATATGATCATTCCATCGACTGCATCCCAAAATCATTCACCTCAAAAGTATGCTTTAAATAAGATAAAAGTAATAGTAACGAGAAACCAGTATCTTAAGAACACAATGTTACGTATCTAAATATTGTTATTGTTAAATAAGTAAATATGGTTGTAATTGATTATCTCATTAGTAAGGTGGAGAGTTTAAAGGTGGGATACGTAGAAATACACACATCAAAAAGTTCACTCAGTATATCTTATATGCCGAAGGACCATGTCAGGACCTTTAGAATTTACATTATTTTGTTTCCACATATTTTCAGTTGGCATTCTTGTCAACTTGGAAACAATCAAACTATAGTCTAATATTATTAATGCTAGTCAGAAAACCAGAATGCGAAATATTATCCTTATCCGCAAGTTCTTTACTGCATAATTATTCTCAGTGTCAAAATATTACTATTAAGTTTTTTGTCAATTTTACGATTTTCCAAAAAAAAAACAGGGCAAGTCCTTCTTTCATTTAAGTAGGTTATTTCATTCACTCTACTACGCATATAACTCAAAATAGAGTTACATTTTAAGTGACTACGTTTTGGAGTCTTAATTTAACACAGGAATAACGGTCAGTATTTCAGCAGTACACTTCCTATTTTTCGAATATTCGCCAATTACATTAATTCGAGCATTAAACATTGCAGAGGAATTAACAAAATGGTCAAAGCAAGGACTCCCTGGTGACCTGGTGTCGTCAGACGCTTCAAGTGCCGCAGCTGTGGGTGCGGATATCGATCGACGCGGTTACACTTACTTGTTAATGAGATGCAAACTCATCGCCGCGTCGTATAAAAAGAGCAGTGACAATGTTGCTTCTTTACATAGGTAAGCTGTAGGTACAATGAATAAAATTATAGATTATAAACATTTCATTGAACGTTTAATTTGATACTAGGTGGCAGCACTTATGCATGAGTCATTATTGACTTCTCTTGCACTTGTAAATATTATCTTAAATACAATGGTTTTCTCTGAATATTATTAAACTAAAGCTAACATTTAGAAATTGTCTTTCGTTTGATGATGTTAGGAAAACAAGCCCAAACATAACACATACAGATTATACAGGGTGTATATGACAATGGAAAACTTCCTTAAACCACTGAAAGGGCATGTCTCTAGTATGCAGATAGAAAAAGAATTTTGAGAATTGAATTTCCAGGTATTATTACCTCCGTTTCTTATAAAACCAAGTGGAATGTGTAAAGTTAAAGATTTTAAATCGTTCATATTTTATTTATTTTGGAATTTAGCATTTCGTTACCATTCATAAAATCTCACATCGCAAACTTTTAAAGTTAGTTTTTGTAGATTTTCTCAATAACTGAGTGAATAGTCCCAATTAAAAAAAGGGGGATTTTTTTGTTTTGGATTCATTATTTTTGTCATCTAAAGACTTTGAACATGCTAGGCTGCCTTACTATATTTTCAAAATGGTTTTACTTTTTTATTTTCAGGAAAAATATTAAACTGTTAAAAGAATGCGAAGTACAAATACTAGAGGGTGCCATTAAGTATTTAGAAGAAGTTCTACGTAAACTACCCACCGTAGAAGATACAAGTAATAAATAATTTTGTTTTATTTAAGGTAATCTATAAGGAATAAATCATGACAGTATTTCTTTTTATAGAACATGAATACAAATCAAATGTATAATTTTAAATTTGGTGTACCGCACACACTGTAACATGTTTGTATTTATCGTGTCGCAATCAATTCAGGCAATTTAGTAAGTAGTAGTGTATATGTAGTGTAGTTCACGCTAAAGACACTAAGGCGATGATGTTATGTTTTACTTTGCCAACAAAATGAATAGAAATTAGACCAACAAGGCCAAGAAAGTGATATTAGTGTATTTACTAATTAATAAATGTTATGTTTGGAACTCAGCATTTACAGAGGCTGATAATACGATGAGTTCAATGCCATTCTAAACAAGAACATCATATTTTCGTTGTATACAAGTCATATATCCCACAACTAGATCTAAAGGGAGCTAACTCAAAAAATCAAATGTTGAGTTATGCACTCCATCGAATTTCTTATCTCAATACCTACCGACCAATAAAACAGATTTAAAAATATCACCACTACTCGACGCTAGACGCTAAATAAAACATTTTTTCTACAATATCTTTCTTCTAGCTGCATATTAAAACCATAAATTTATACAGAAAACTTGTGCAGTGCACAGTAAGACAGTAATAAGTTTTTCGCCTTCACTTAGAAGGTGTAGTGATCTAGTGTGTAAATCTAGGTGTGCAATATTATAATCCTTCAAAGGATAAGTAAGCTGGTTCTACCAAAAAACTCATTAGATTTGGCTTATATTTATAGTTATGTACATCTATATATGTTTAACCAAGCAACAGATATCTAAAACAATGAGAAGCCAACTTAAAGGTATAAAAATACCAAATGACAATTAGATACAAGCGTGATCAAACATGTTTATTTTATCTACGTACAGGTTATTAATTATATAAACAGAGACCGTTCCTTAATCAATATTTTTAGTGATGCTTTTAAACTCTGTGTGCGGTACACCTTTATTTTATTTACTTAAACTACACATCGAATTTTAAATCACTGGGATTTTTGTTATAATACATAATAATAGTGTATTTATTGTTGTTTTCTAGTTTGTACTTAAGTTTGTGTGCAATTATTTAATATACTTAATGTGTTCCTATATTGGTCTCGTTTTCTTACGTTGTAACGCAGAATGATATAAGTCTGACAATATATTTTTTTGTCTCAGATGACAAATTTAGCTCGGGAGAAATACTTGTGACATTTTTATATTTTCTTTAGAATTATAATATATGGGAAGTCATGGCACCTTGACCTTGACTCTTTAACTAGTTCTAGAGCTCTGTTTTAGAAATCAGTAATGAAACTAGAGTTCATTGACTTGAATTGTTTTACTTTACTGTTAGAACAATTACAGTTAACACCTAATTTACATCTTATACCTAACAATGACAATAAAAATATATTTGGAAAACGTAAGTAATGTCGATGGTTCTGTGAAGCGTTTGATTCTTCTCATAAAGCATATCTATACATTTTTTATGTTTGATTGTTGGTTTAAACGCGCTTATCTCTGAAACTATCAGTCAGATTTGAATAGATCTTTTTGTACTGAAAAGAGTCTTCATTACGGAAAATTATAGGCTATGTAACATCAGCGAAGTGACCATAAACGTAACGGCTAGCACAAGATACAAATGTGACGATCAAATCAAATCATTTTATTTTGCATAGAATGTAGGTAAGTAAATAGAAAAGATGTTACATTGAGTATGAAGCCGGGTACATTCTGTCGATGTATCGTTTGTCGATAGTATCTTACTGTGATAGTGTATCACTTCACTACAACGCCGCTATTACTGCCCAGCGAATCCTAAAATCACAGTAACTTTAATAGCGCCTGTTGGTACTAAGATAGTAAAATATTGGTTTAATAAGTCTTTGGCATGTCTTTATAGAACTGTTCTATATATATCATAGAAAAAATTACAAGCAAATTGTAAGACCTTGTTCCGGCTTTTATTAACATTTCATAGAAACACACAGCCCAATACAAATTGTCATATTAATGTATACAAATATTTGTACTGAGCGGAAATCAAACCCGTGACTCCTCACCTCGCCGTCGAATGCTCTACCGCTGCACCACGTACGGAATTATTGATATTTGTTGTAATATAATATACTAGCAGCGCCCCGCGGTTTCACCCGCGTAAGTCCCGATCTCGTTTGAATATCTGGATAAAAAGTAGCCTATGCGTTAATCCAGGTCTCCAGCTATCTACATACCAAGTTTCATCGCAATGGGTTCAGTGGTTTTTGCGTAAAAGAGTAACAAACATCCATCCATCCATCCAAACTTCCACATTTATAATATTAGTGGGATAATAATAGTGTCCCTAGTTTAGCGCATCCGTATTGTTAACTTTGGTCTGGCACCCGAGTATTGCAGTACCTGACGTGTCCACGTATCAACAAATGTAGCACTCGGTTCTTGGGAGGCATCGAAATGAAAAGTAAGTATGTATTAAAATTATTATATTTTAATTTTCGAAATATACATAAATATGCATGTTTTATTGGCCGTATAAATAATAGGAAATAAAAATTAAATGTCGAAATATAAAACTAATTATTAAATAAACCTTAATTTTATATTTACAGTTTTAAATTACTATTATTTGTTTTCTGTGATATCAATGTACTTACAATTTATAAAGTTGATAAAATAGCTAATTTAAAACGAATGTCTTGTTAATATCAGCTAACAGTAAGCTCATTGCCATTACCAAAAGAAGTCAAAATAAACTAATGAGTTGGAAAACAAAATAAACCAATGTTTTAAAATAATATCTAAACAAATTACATTCAATACAATGGTCCAATGGGCCCCTATCACGAAACATAACAGGTAGGTAAGTGCCAGCACGTAGCGTGGCATTCAAAAACATCTTCCGTCTGTAAATTGTTACAACAAAAAAATACGTAAATGAATATTTGAGACCCAAACACCAGCATGGACATCTAACTAAAAACTACAAAGTGAAACACGGATAATGTTATTCATATCCATAACTTGAAGTGTCAACATACCACACAAATGTTGCTAGCTTAAAAATATAATCATAGCTCGTTGTATTACACTATGGTTAAGCCTATATAATACTTATTTTATCACAACTTTGAGAACTGCATGTATAAATAGTGCAAGACAAACGGAGGAGGTTTATTTTAATGTCAAAAATACAGATCCTCTCAATTTGTCCGAGTATTATAACTATAAATAATAATTAGACTGCCAAACAAGTTTTACCTATCTTCTTTCTAATTAAGTCTACATATCAATAGACTTGATTGGCATTGAATGGATGACATTGACAGCTAAATTACTTGATTCATGAGATGTGACAAAACTATGTTAAGTTTTGTCACATCTATTATTGTAGGCAAGCATATTAAAGGTGGTACCTGTATACTTTCTTGGTCATAATTAATGGTCTCATTACGAGTACCTAACCAATCAATTTTAAAATGAAAAAACAATGGTAAACCATGAAATCTGGTTCGAGGTACAGGCGTAATTAAGGTATTTAATAACATCATATTGCAAATTTATCTAGTTTATAAGGAAAACGAACCTTAATTCGCAATAGTACGTTAGATCGTGAGTTTTAGTTTCTAGCGCAAAAATAGAAAAGTGTAATGATACTTATTTAAATTATAACTTAGTAATAAATCTCTTGACGTGAATTGAAGTGTCTACAAAACCAAGTGTGATGTTTAAATTAAGAATATTGTGAGAGTGAAAACACTCGGTCAGTCGCAAACAGCTATGCGGTACGCGTGCACAGCTTATGCAGATTGGCAGTCGCAATTCTTAAGTTTGGTTAAAGAAAAATGAAAATAGAAAAGAGGTAGATCACAATATAACTTTCTTTCTTTTTTCTTATGATGAAGAGTTGTATTTGAGGATTGAATTCATCGAAAATCACCAAAAGTTTACTTGCGAAATAGCGGTCAATTTATTTTGCATGTGTCGCTAAGTTCGATTTAGTACCGAAGTGGAGATATTCTAGATACTTTATCGTAACTTGTTTATTTATATATAAGCATTGTAATTGTACCTACTTGTATTCAACATTCGGTAGAAGTAAATTACATTTCAGATTATAACAGTAAAAAATTACCTATTATGAAATAACATAACTCAAGAGTCCTAATTGGCACAAATTATATAATTTGTCCCAATTTGGATTCCTCAGTTGTTTTTTTACATAATGCAAGTTTACAGGTTTTAAAACATAACTTCTGCACTGGTGGAAGTCGTGTCAATAATTTATTCCTATCTTAAATTCTAAAACGAAAGTCGATCAACTTGAAAACTAATTTTTTTTTTAACATGTTTCGCATAATAGTTTGTTTATAGTTTAAACTTTCAATGAGATTTGTTACAACTCATTGCTAAAGCATCTTCATCGCTCATTAAAACGATCAATCTTAACCAAATCAGAAATCTATCCTGCCACATTAAGAAATTAAGGAAATAGTTTATAAGTTTATTTTATCCGTCCCTTATGAGGCACGTACGCGTGATGCGGTGTTCGCCCTTCTCGTCGGCAGCCTCGCGCGGCCGCCAGCACGCCGCCGCATAACGCTGCGATCAACACCCCACAGGATGCCATCATGGCCGAAAGTGCTGATGTCTTCATACAGGTTTGGCCTTCAGGAGGCCCTGGAAAAGAATATCGTATTATTAGCAAAATATAATAAAATATTGCCATCGTGCTAGGTACAGAATAACTACTGTGAAGAATAAATATAGGTAAAGTGTTTACTAAACTTGCTTCAAACTAGTTAAGTTAGGTTTTGTAGGCAATATAACTTTATATAGGAATCAGCTGACTTGAAAGTGTCCTATAGAATACGTTATTTTATTTTTTATGGTACACTAAAAATAGATTACATATCTTAAAATCAAGGAAATGGTATGTACAAAGGCGAGCTTAACCCAAACCTGAGTTTTCTTCCAGCAAACCTTAGAGTGAATAGAGAATGGTAGAGAACGGCAAAGTCATATTATGTACGTTAAACTAATTAGAAATAGCAATTAATAGATATAACTTGGATAAAATAAATATCATGTATACGACACGTATACTCATTATGAAATATAAATACCTATATTTACACATATTTATAAAGTAGTATATATTAAACATATAAATACATACAAACATATATACACACATATACTTATACATATTATAAGTCTGATTTATTGTTGGGATATAGTTAAAAACGTTAGGTTTTATCTGTTAGGAAGTTATATGTATTACACTTGTTAGTGTCACCTGTGCTAGCAGCCAATTCGGAGTCCTCTTCTCCCTCCTGCAGCACTCTGAGCGACTGGAACAACGATATATTCTCAGACAGGCGAGGTGCGGGGCTCGAAGTCTCTTCTCCAGGTGTTGTTTCGATGGAACGACGCTTCACGCTTTTCATGTTACGCCAGTGGCATGGTTGTGACTAAAAAAAGAAGGAAATATGTGTTTTAAAAACATAAAGTAGGTACTTATCTGAAATTTGTTTCTTATAAAAGAAATAAAACTAAGATTATTGCATAGTTTCAATGCCTTTTGTTATGGCATATGGTATTGTTATCTTTTCTAGTTCATTTTGTATGCCTTTTTTCAATATGTTAAGTAATGATAATGTGGGTTTATACCATAGAACAATAATAAAAAAGTATCGTTTAAATCTAGTAATTCTCAAAGTAGGTACCTAAAGGTTTTGTAATAAGGAAGTATGTCCTTGGATACTCACCGGACATCTTCCATGACACATTCTGACGTCACACTCGATGTATAAAGCAGGAGAACCAGTAAAGCGGAATGTTTTCATGTAGGCATACACCTGGGTCTCGAACACTCCTGATTCCGACCACGAACCACGGAAACGAGATATGAGTTTGTCGTCTACAGGGCAACTGGAAAAGGTACATTATATCTTGATTGTAAAGAATATTTCCAATATAACTATTGTACCGATCGAATTTAATGAAAGTTAACTGTAAACAAATAATATTAAAACCGTATAGGTACTTAGACATAAGCCGTCTTATTAGAAGACGGTTTTGAAATGGTCTCCATTTCTCAATTAAACCATACAAAACAAATTAAAAGGATGAACTAGTTTTTTGTCCATGTTTTAATTAGGATGAAAGAAGTTAAGTTGTGTCCGGCCAAGTACCGTCATTTTTAGGTTTTCGTAGGTTTGAAACTTAAGGACGTCTTATTCTTGAATTGCGTTTGAGCGTTAGACCATAAATGTAAAATATTTTTAGTTAATCAGTGAGAACTGTAACCCTAATAGAATTTTTACACTTTACTTTTTATTTTAAAATATCATAACAACGCACTTCTTGAAATATATTTATTGTGCTTTTTCTTTTCAAATGGATTACAGGATCGGCCGCCCGCCTTGACGGCTATAAGGGAGGACAGTGTGTCTGGTTTTCACTTTGGTTAAATAGGTAGATACGTAGGGCGCTTCAGAAGTTTTGTCGTGTGCTAACTAGATATCATAATAATTTGATTTGAACTCATATTCATAAACTCTAACTAGTATTGAACTCTAAACTGAACTACCATACTTAAGACTTGATTCTTGGCTTTTTCATCAAGATAACGCCCCAACACATCGAGCCGGCAAAACTACAAACCATTTGCACCAAGCTGGAATTAAATTGCTGGAACAATCTCCTTATAGCCCGGATTTAGCGCCATGCAACATTGCACTATTGCGAAGGGACGCAAGTTTTTGAGGAGATATGCGGCTGTGTTCCAGAAGGATACTGTGTTTAGCACCTGGTTTAAACGTATGAAGACCTGCATTACTGCCAGTGGACTGCCGACAGAAGTGAACAGTTAAACAAAACGACGAACTTTAAACGTCACATTAGCACGTTGGTGACATTAATTAATAAGGAGCTGACAGAACTAAATGTTTAGATTACCGCCCTCTAGTGGATCTATATATGTATTATTAGCGTGACGGCCACGAAAATGCTCCATTGCTTCCCCATAGCAAAAGTGCACAAACGTGCCTAAATAAGTTTTCACTTCACAAAAATGTCACAAAGAACGACAAAACTTATGTAGCGCCCTAGTATGTATTGAAAGTACCTATACCTATAAAACTTACCCATATTCGTCAATAAGTTGTATCCGTTTAGCAGCACCGTTGTGAGCAAAACAGTCATTTACCACGATGTCGAACCCATCTGAAATACACAATACAACTATGTAGAATTGTAGACGTAGCTAGAAGCAACTGAAAGTTGTTGCGTGATACACTCGCATTTAGACAAGTTTAACAGATATTTGTAACCTTCAGTTTACGACGATATGATACAACTATCCGGTATCTTTAACACTTGAAGAATGTACGGTTTATTGCGTGTCCATTATTGGTATTCCTATACATTCCTATAAAGTGTGGGAGTTTTCTCCTTTGAATAATACCTACGTAGGTAAAAATACTTATTGTTATATCACATAAAATAAATAAAAGTTTTTGTGATTACAAACTTATATCTTGCCGTTGGAAAGTTGACTTTGTCGGAAATTGATGTATGGGAGAGTATTTTTAGAACCGCATGGTTAAGTTTGTCTTTCGGAAAAACGGGCAAATATCTTCGAGAACCAATCGATTCCCGAGATAAATTTACTATCTACATACAAGTTTTTTGCTTACGGAACCCTCGATGCGCGAATCAGACTCACACTTATCCAGTTTTTTTTTTCTACGAAGACACTGGTTTTAAATACACACTTCTTATAACAAGTAGAAACGAAAGTTTATTACTTATTAAATAAAGAAGAAAAGCGCGTGATTGAAATTGCTCAAAATATTTCCGCATTGCTTTCAGACATGCGATCATTTAATAATTAAACCGTTAAATATCGCCCTTTGAGTTACGGTATTTAATTGTTATCGGTATATTTGGTTCACTTGAACTTCACGGTACAAATAATCGGTCATTATTGTGTTAAGACAGCAGATCAGTTACTTTCCTTGAAAATCGATTATAATGTTTTCATTTAACTTAATTATCAATCGGAATAATAAAACAATCAATGCTGAGTCTGCAGGCTACAACATTATCATTGTCGCACTAGCCATGTGCTCGCGTTCATTACGGTATCACTGAAAATTCCGTATTTAGTTGTCCCGGTCACCAATATGCAGAGGCGGCCCTAGGGCGGTGCGAGCTTTCTCACGAATCACTCTGTCTATTAGTGAAAACCGCATGAAAATCCAAAAATGAAATAGCTTTATGCTAAAGAAGTCAAAAAGGGATATGAGAATAGATCGAAAAATAACTATGACATCTACGCGACGTTATGCCACAGAGGAAATCCCAGGTTTCCCAAGCGTTTGCTTTCTAGTTAGCTAGCGCCGTTATGTTCATCGACCATTGGTGTTTTATCCGGACTAAATCATGCGTTTAAATTGTCTGAGGTATCAAAGTTTTGCGTCTAACATCATTCTTCGATCTGTAAGACTACTGTAATTTTTGAACATATACTTCTTGTTGTGAAGCAAGTCTTCACTAACCATAAGCACTCCTCATATAGATGAGCAACGTCAGCGGATCTCCTACCCGCACTGGGCCGGACACTCTCGCGCCTGTTGCACCATATCCTGACCGGATCTCCATGTAGCACTCAGGTGGTTGTAACGTAAACACTACTGGATTCCCTGTCGCAACTCTGTAGACAAAATAACATTACATTTTACTCTATTATAATTTTATTATATTTAGCTACATCAGTTCGGCCAGTTGATGTCCTGCTCTTAGTTCCTTCTCCAATCACAGGACATGGACGGGTATGCGACTCCGGCCTCTTCGAGCTACTGCAGTCTCAGTCCTATTTTCCCATCCGAGACTTGCGGTATCCCTACCCTAGCTCCCTCGCTCTATCCGTTTTCCTTACCCTAATTTAACTTCTTCCTTTGTCCCGTATGAAAACGATTACATTCCCAAGGAGGTCTCGCGTCAGGCAGGCGCCGGCCATAGAAGAAACCAGCTAAAATCCTTTAAATATTACACATTGCGTCGACCCCAAGTAAAATTGGGAAAAGGGGAGGAAGGTGACAATTTATTAAATCAGTTTGTTTCAATAACAGAACCCATGCGGAGGTCATTTCTTAATTATTATTTGAATGCATATCGAAGTGTCTTTTACTCATGATATATGTATTGATTGCAGTACATTACTGTTAACATAATAACTTGGCATTTGAAAAGTATCTGCATGATTTTAAGTGACATGTTCTCTTCTTGCGAGCTCTATCTACTGCGCTAATGAAGATTCTTACTTTCATGACTTACGTACTTTCGAAACTAAACGAATAAAAATTTTGACGTGATAACGTCTTATAACGTCCGTAAACCGACTTTACAGACAATTATTTCAGACATTATTATTTTCAATGTGAAGCTAAAAGGTAACAACTATCTACTACTCCCTACTACTAACTACTATCATTCAAGTCTCTTCCTTGAAGATGATATAAGAAAAGTTAGTGATTTTTATTTACAAATGACATGGCACACATGATCAAAGACGGAAATTTTTACTAAAAATCAGTTTAAGTCAAATTGGACATGGCCAATGGAAACATCAATTTTAAGAATTACCATTAATGTACATAAAACCAGGCAAAAGAATGACTATATATACGTACTTAAGTATATACATTATTTAGTCCTTTAGTAATACAGTGCTAAAGAATTACTTTAC
This sequence comes from Callimorpha dominula, assembly GCA_949752705.1. Classification (NCBI taxonomy): domain Eukaryota; kingdom Metazoa; phylum Arthropoda; class Insecta; order Lepidoptera; family Erebidae; genus Callimorpha; species Callimorpha dominula. The sequence continues at coordinate 9,420,898 of OX457004.1, read as the reverse complement.
CATCATCATCTGCCTACCCTTGTCCCAATTTTATTTGGGGTCGATGCAATTACTTTACCATTAGGGAATAATATCACTGAAGAGGAAGCACTTCAAATTCTCACATTACTATAGAGTAGGTATACCTCAAATATGTATGTATGTAAAAACTGCTTTATCTTACTTCTTTATTAATCATCTAAATAAAAAAGTGAAGTTGAAGATTCATGCATCTCTACCGAAATGGATTTATCGATTGCTGTTTGTTACTCCTTGAATCTGTGTCAACAAAATCATGCGTGCGCAACGCCCAGCACAATCGATCTGGCATGGGCTGCGGCAAGCATTGTGGTTGACAAGTAAAGCAAAATAAACATCTACTGGTTTCACTTTTTTTCTATTAGCAAATATGAAAAAAAAACTACTAGTGTATGCAGTTTCTGCCAGCTTCGACTTCAATTAATTTTTAGGCCGCATACGCAGCTAAAGAAGGGGCCGAGCTGGCGATGATTTCATATTAATTTATAAATACGTCACTTATATGAAGAAACTTCTCAACCGTAGCCCCCACCATTATAAGTGTAATAAATAAGTGTACAGGAAAACTTTAGCATTGACTGACAGACACTGGACAGACAGATGCTGGACATTCCAGCATAAACTGATATGCTGGACATTGTCGGTCAGTCAATGCTAAAGTTTTCCTGTCCTGTGGGTCTAGATTTTCTAGAAGCATAAAATTTTGACCACAGAATATATAATAGTAAGTGCGGGGCTCCTAATTACACAATGTAAGTTAGCACTTGCACTAGCACTGAGGGTTATATAGAATATAAATGCATCCCTTTTAAGGCATCGATTGCGTCGCGTCGTGGCCATGGACGGGCTATAGTAGTTACGACCCGTTCATATCTAATAACCATATACTTCATTAATACAACTAAAATGCCAAGGAATACGTGCCACTATCCTGATGACAAACGCTATGGTATTTCGCATCTGGAATTTAAACTATACTGTAAATATACCCTCTATAATATAAGTATAAATGTATACTCACTCGACATCTAAAAAGGGAAACGTGACAGTCTTCCAGAAGTCGTACCCGTACTCGCAAGTGACCTTGAAGTGTTCGTCCAGCTCCTCTTCAATCAGTGGATTGTACTGGACCGTTATCGTGTTCCACATTAGGTTCTTCTGTCAGATAGAACATACAATAATGGACCTAATCACTTCGGTGTTCAATGCATAAAGGTAACTACCATTTTATATTTATGGTTAAAGTATACCTATATAAAAACAAAAATCTTCCAAAGAATTTACGTTTTAATATGCACCTAATGTAATCTTTTAAGTTTATATCAAATCAAATCTTGCAAAATATTTATTCGTTTCACCAATTTGGACTAAAAAGAGGAAAACCAGATCGTTTCGACGCTACGTTCTATTTGTAATTTACGTTTTATTTTCTTTTTTTCTTGAGTAGGTACTATCTGAATAATACTATCGTCGGCTCATAGCAGACCATAAAACTCAGCCATTATGCCATTTATAACAAAAGTTACACCATACTGTAGAGTATGGCGTATATATGATGGGAATATCCGTGATATTCCCATCATATATGTTCACGGCGTGGATATTACACAGCATATTCGTGAAAAGTAATGCACAGTTGCCATAACCACGTAAGTGCTTTGCATGGGTGTCTGCTAATAATAGCAGTACATTTTGTTGGTAATGAACCGAGAACAATACCTATTTCATCAACTTAATATTATGGCACTCAAACTGTACCTAATTTATATTAGACTAACTTTTTCCCACAGCTTCGCTCTCGTTAATTTGGATTTTGTCTGTCAATTCCTCTACACCACGGGAAAACAGAGTATTTTACCTTTTCCGTACCCCTGCAAAATTACATGATGGTTGGTGGCTAGTAATCGAAGCACAAATAAACTCACATTCGCTTTTATAATATTAGCACAGATAAGATAATAGTTACTTCGATATTAGTGAGGATATTATTGACGCAACAATTTACTTAACTGGTCTATTTGCAGCCACTACGTTAGCTAACTACATGTTTTTGCAATTTAGTTAACAAAAACGTTTGAAAGAAAACTTTAAACGAATAGCCCTAACGGTAGGCCAATGTTTACAGCAAAAAGAAATTAAAAATAAGTAAAAGAGATAAAACTGGTGAAACAAACAAGAAATGCCAACAAAGTAACTCACAGTAGGATGCTTCCTGCTGTCGTCGTGTTGTCCGTTCCGTCCCAATGTTCCGCATCTGTTCAACTGTATGTAGAACTCGTAATAGTCTCGGCCAGTCCCGTTAATGTACATGCAGTCCGGGTCATATGAATAGCCTGTTCAATGATATAATGTTGAATACATAATACAGTCTCTATTAAAGTGAAGAAAACAATAATAATAATAAAGAGGAAATAAATAACAATATTTTCCTCCGAGTTCCTGATTAATCATTGATGCCGTCGGCATACCAAAAGAAAAAATCGTGGGCCTTACAGGCGAGAACTTTCACCGATAAGTATGGAATGGAGTTTTGTTCGGTTTAATAATTTTAGTGTGATTGACTATTAGTGGACTGGGTGACCTTAGGTATAGTCTAACACATTAAATTATAAGATGTTACTATGTCCTAGTGTAAAGTGACGTTTGAGTATTCAGCATTATTTAAGTAACTGACTGTAAAAAGAATAAAAACCATATTTACTTTAATTTGATTTGATGCCTGTGTTTTTTTTTTCATAACCAGACGTCTGATCTAAAACTAGGTAGGTAAAGCCTATACTATGGTAACCAGACCGCTAATAAACTCACTTATATATTTCTAAATACGTACATATTATAGATAAATTACACCAAGCCACAGAACAAATGCTCATGCTCATCACACAATTACTTGTCCTAGGTGGGAATCGAACCCACGACCTCTGGCTCAGCAATCTTACAATGCAATCTGAACAAAGAGACACGACTTTCTTCTGTTATTTTTCTAATTCTTTATTCACATGGGCAATGCAATTGTATCTCAGCTGCAAGTAAAACTGTAAGAACATCCAATAACATCAGTTACTAAATAAAATCGACTTTAATTAGCTAAGCTCACTTAAATTATGCATCAGTGACCTGCTGACTTATAATGGCCGCAAACTCTAGCTTGTTCTTCCGAAGACAACAAAGAGCTTCAACAGACTAAGCTAAACCGGGCTATTCCCAGAAGTACTACTCCTTATTACTACTAGTAAGAATTCTGGCACGTTTTTTCCCAGGTTTACTACTAGTAAAAATATTGGAACTTTTGAATCCCAGTTTTACTACTGGTAAGAATATTGGGATTTTTTAATCCCAATTTTACTACTAGTAAGGAAAGTTACGATCTGTCTGTCCTGTCGGGGATGATCGATCGAAAAATAAACAGATACTTTAAACAATATATATGTTTATTATTATTTTGCTATGGGCATTCGAGAAATGTACGCATGTAGCAATGGTTTACACAAAACAATATTTATTTAAATACAAATTTAATGAGCACTAAACAAAAAAACTTACATTTTACGCCTAATCGATACGAATACGATGGATCGAAAAAACAAATGAACATCGGGAGGGACCACTTCTTCATTAGTCTTTTTCTAGGTATGACTTTTTTGTACGCTCCAGTTTGTTTCACCGCCAATACAGTACCAAAAATCCTGCTTGGAGGAAGAGGTACAATGCCTATTCTAAGCGACAAATTGCTGTTTTCCGAAAAAAATGCGAACGAAGTCGAAGGCACCCATCAGGGACATTAGTTACTAAGTATCTTATATTGTAACAATGATATATGTAAGCATGTTTATACCTTAGGCTACGATGGAATTGGCATAATCTTAATGAATAAAAATTCAATGAAAAAAAATAGAAAAAAAAACATGAGGGTATTTGTGTTAGGTCGGCTTACCATCGGTCGAACTGGAGTTAAGTTAAAGGTTTGGCATCGCAACTTACAAGTTTCGAAACTTCGGTTGTTGCTACAGCAAACACACCAATTTTAAAATGTCAATAAGATCGCTTGTAGGTACTTTTATTTTATAAGCACTATTGATGTCTGTCAACGTTCATTTGTTTTGTCAGCGTTCATTTGTTAAAAAAAAAAATAGGCTGTTTAGGCGTAAAATGTGTGATTTATTTTTAATGTTCATTAAATTTGTATTTAAATAAATTTGTTTTATGTAAAACATTGCTACATGCGTCCATTTCTCGAATGCCCATACCAAAATAATAATAAACATATTATATATTGTTTAAAGTATAGATTTTCATTTGTTTTTTCGATCGATCATCCCCGGCAGGACAGACAGATTGTAACTTTCCTTACTAGTAGTAAAATTGGGATTAAGAAATCCCAATATTCTTACCAGTAGTAAAACTGGGATTATAAAGTTCCACTATTCTTACTAGTAGTAAAACTGGGAAAAAACGTCCCAGAATTCTTACTAGTAGTAATAAGTAGTAGTAATTCTGGAAATAGCCCGCTAAACCAAGTAATGACGTCAGAATCGACATGAGTTTACAGTTTCTTATGTCATCTGCTCTTTACTTCAACTATGAGGTAAAACGGTCATTTGAAGACAGAGACATGGATATGTACCTCCAAAAAACAACTGATTGTGATACAATGCGTCACGACTCACGACTAGCTGCAACGTTTATAGCAATTGAGCCCCACCACAAGTAATTCACAAAGTTGACCTAGCCACAGCAATAAGCACTCGAAAGTAAGTGCTTAGAAACCGAAACCGTCAAACGACGTACGTTTTTTAGGTAAAAAGGTTACTAAGTTGACTAAAACACGGTCAAAACTTACAAATAATTAAACCGTAGTACGTGTTTATTTAATATGACAGTAATTTGCGGTAACGGTAGAGAGAATTAAATGTTTGTTGTAATAGGGTAATACGAGTACATACTAGTAAATAGTGTACGATTATAAAGCTTGTACGTTTTATGTGTGACTAGCAACCCCCCCGGCTCGCACGGGTAGCACAGAAACTTCAACAATCATCAACATAAATATTTCAATCGATTTACACAAAATCTTAACAAATTATACCATGATTATATATAATAGACAGAGTCATTCAAGAGAAAGGTTTAGCTTCCTCATGAATCACTCTGTCTATTAGTGCAAAACCGCATGAAAATCCGTTCAGTAGTTTTTCAGTTTATCGCGAACAGACAGACGCGGCGGGGGACTGTTTTGTAATTAATATGTAGTGATAATCTCGTAATAGCGCGCGTTTCTCTCCGACTTGGTACATGTCATTATCATGGCTTCCGATATCGGAAAATCAGCAATTGTTATTCATCGTCAAAATGGTTTACAAAAACTCATAACAGATCTACTGGTATATATAAAATAGTATATAAATATACACTGCAGTTATGTTAACGTATATTTGATATACGTTAACATAACTGCAGTAACGTATAAGTAAAATGTACATGTAATTGCTTATTTAATTAAATCAGATAGAGAGGTTTTAAAGAGTAAACATATTAAGTATTATAATAATAATAACTTGACACATCTCACACACGGCCGTCTGATCCCAAACTATACGGTAACCAGACTGCTGATAAAAATATTTACATATTTCTAAATACATACCTATAGGTAAATAACACCCAGACACAGAACAAATGATCATGCTCATCACACAATTATTAGCCCTGGCTGGGAATCAAAGGACAAGGACTTAAAAATCAGCACATTAATAATGTGTTTTTGATGTACCTATCGCAAATTCTCAAAGGCCGCAAATCGAATTAATCTAATCTTTTAGCTTAAACTTACTAAATAACTCAATTTACAGTCATAAAAGCTAAGGGTATGAGAAGCAACCATGTCACATAACATAATAATCAAATAATATCATCTAACATGCTCATGCCCTTGTGAACTTATGCGATCAAAATCGCAAAGCCGAGTGGCACGGAACGGTCATATACCGTCATGTGTATAGTTCCACACATGGCCACAATGTGGTAGTTGCGCAGACGCAAGAGACGTTTGTAACAATGACAATGTAATGACACTTGTCTAGTCTCGCGATTTAACTGTTCCAGTTATCTGCACAACCGGTATAGGGCTGATGACCGATTACATTGCACGAACTACGAATTTCCCTTGGTAGTAACTGAAGGTATGTTACATAGGTACCTAACGGTTATAAAAGACTTCCTCCTTGTACATGCGAAACCTTTGGACGTAGCTTGTCATGGGAACGAATCTTCATCAGGTAACTAATAGGCTCATAGGTGATTACTGATTAGAAATGTATAAAAAACCTTAAAGATAAGTACCTACTCGTGCTTGGGTGTAATGTAACGTTTGTGTGTTTGATTATTTGGTTGAACGTGCTAATCTCAGGATCTACTGGTTCGAATTGAAAAACTATTTAATAATTAATATTTTAATGTTGGATAGCCTATTTATCAAGGAAAGCTATATAATAATCACGCTAAGACCAATAGGAGCAGAGTATCAATGAAAAATTTTGCAAAACTAACCCTCTCTTATGTGACTGTGTACTTAAAATAATAAAGTTCAAATTTTCACACTTGAATACTCCACACTTAGGTAAGGTAGACTGTAAAGTGGACTGTTTTTTCCGCGCTATTCTACTATTGAGGATTTTTCATGCGATTACAATCCTAAAAAAAAACACAAATCGCCTTATTAGGTCATTTTACCGGTGCCTGTACATACTCCCAATACCCAAAGGTTCCCTTCACGGGTTCTCGTCCCTACCTATTACCTAGTACCTACTACTACTGTTATCATCTCCCCTGTGATACTGTGTTACTGTTAGAGTCAAAAATGATTTTGTTATTTAATAGTAGGTACTGTTGACTGGTAAAGAGGTTTCAAATGTAACATTACTATCTCCATATCATAAGGACCTCTGGTGGGAGCACGAATAGTACTGCAAGTTAGTATTCTCAAATATCTCTCTTTTGGTAGAGCTTTGCCAGTCTCAAAACTTCTAATAAAAATAATATAGACTGAAACGATTACATAATATTTTCATACCGCGATGTTGACATACATTTATTGCGTTATAATAATAATTATAATGAATTGAAACACCTCACACACGGCCGTCTGGTCCCAACCTAGGTAGAGCCTGTACTATAACTGGACTGCTGATAAACATATTTATATATTACCAAATACATTCATATGGATAAATTACACCCAGACACAGAACAAATGATCGTGCTCATCAGGTGGGAATCGAACCCACGACCTGGCGTAGCCATCAGGATTGCTATCCACTAGACTGACTAGACCAACAGGCCAGTCAATTTATGCTCCATTTATCGTTGATTCGGGAATCAATATTAAAAAGTACAATTTATTGAATATATGGCATCACTAATGTTTATAATGTTTGAATATACTGTCTTATAAGGAGGTGTCGTCTAAACCAGCTAATGTAAAAAACTGTAGAAAGTGAAAAAATAAATATCCTTACCTGCCGAATATACTAATCCTGCAAAAGTCCCGTTGAAGCCGACCCTAATCTTCATAAAGTCATCTTGACACTCCGCCTCAATGTCTGTTAAAACAATAATGAGTTAATAGGTATTTCTTATTCTTACCTATTAATAATATATAATAATAATATAATAATAACTTTATTTTCTCTCTCACACAGGTATGGTTACGACTAACAATTTTTAATCTAGTTGTTTATGTTACATGTGAGTCTCTGTGAAAGACTGGTATCTGTACTAGGTACGTAGACCTGTATTACAAATTACCAGCCTCTCCTAACTCTAGACAGAATGGTGCTTTACAGAAGTGTACAGTACAATTAGATAAAAGATCGCAGTAATATCATTAGGTTAAGTGCGTGAGTTAAGTGTTGAGGTAAAAGAAACATCACTTATGAGGTGGGTCAATATGACTCAAGAGGGGACTTGTAATAGGCTCTCGGTTTCCTCATAGCTAAGGGTCTTTAGCCAGCGGGAGGTAGTGGTTTTACAAGCAAATTTTATTAGCTGATATAAATGTAATTTTAGGTTAACTTTGTTATATATTTATCTACCTAGGAAGCCAAAGAATTTGCCAGCAAAGGATGTCGACCGTCTATTTTAATTTGCAAGACAGACTTTATGCTTCAGGCGTTTATTTGAAGGTAAGGGATTATAGGGGAGTAATATATGCTGCTTGAGTATAATGTTTAACAGATATAGTTGCCGCACAGTCAGGACGTCAGAGATTTTATAGAGGTCTCTTGTAGGGTACAATATAATATAAACCTATCGCAGTCTGTCTGTCATACGTGGACAATAGTATCACGAAGATCGCAACTATTATAAGCCGGCTAGTTTGAATACTTCAATAAAAAACTTATAAAAACGGAAACAAAGGGTTACACAAGTCCGGCGCCACGCGCCTCTGATAGACATCTTAATTTATCCGTTTGCACAATACTTGTTAGGCACGAATGTATTAGACAAATTATTTGTAATGGTTGTCTCGCCGTCAGAATATATCGTTAATTCACACAGTCGTTAGCTTGTTTGAGAAACAGTTACACAAGGACATAAAATTAAGTGATTCGCATTTTGGACTTACGACGGTCTTTCTACTGTTAAAGTGCAAACTTGTGTCTCAAGAGCACTTGCGGATAAACCCTCAGGCTTTAAAAAAAACAGTTGGTTGATAAGCTTCCATGAACGCTACCAGAGCCGACTATTCTATTGATGGAAACAGTCTCAAGGATATACCTAAGCAAACTATTAATCATCTATGAGAGTGTGTCTAATGTGTATGAAATTAGCCTTTATTATTACGAGCACTTACATTGAACTCTACTGCCATTAGTCCGATGTTTTCTATACTCGCGCTCCCATGCAGGAGGCTCGCGCCACGCCGTGTCTATCTGCGGCGAGCGAGGCTTTATACTCACGGGAATGTAGCTGTTCTTGTCTGCTAAGAACACAACCTGTAGGAAAAAAAATTAAAATTAGATTATTCTTATTAATGCTCTGTTTACACTCTAATTCGTATACTGATGTAATAGTTTAATAATGATAAAAAGAACAATAACATTCATTCAGACTATAAGTCTATTATTTATTAAAATATTATGATAATAGTCGTATTCCGTTTATCATTCATAGTTGTGAAATCCGCCCTTAAACTCATTAAAACTGCTTTATCTGTGAAGCGGCACAATGTATAATTATGATATTAAATCTAAATGACTCATTTTGTATAAACATTCTTTACATGAAGAGTGCATTGGCAAGAAGGCAGTCACGGTGGTGATGCAACGTCAGATAACCCTGAGATAACATAAGTCGTAACTACCAAGTTCCGGCACACGCGACTTTTGACTACCTTCAAAGCATTTTACAACCTCCGCTAATTAGCTACATAAACAGCTACTATCTGGTAAAACAAATAAGCATCCTAAAAACCTTCCTATCCTACAATCCATTCCGATTACTTTAATAGTTAATTAAATTAATTATTCCGTGTAAATACTCGTATATCACAGGACACGATTCCTGATTGAATGAATCTATCAACATCGATACCTAACTTCAAAGCATATTAAGTGGTTTCTGTCACTAAAACCACAGGTTTTATATCTAACTCCTCATTGATTAGGAAAGGTATGTGATGAATCCGAAACGCAAAATACCCGATTATGTTATGAAAAGTAAACCGAAACACTATTCGTGCCCACAATTTTCGAAGGTTTCTGTCAATTTCATCAAAATCTCATGGACATTGATTGGCATGGACTTCAAAGGTGGTCCTTGAGATATACCCTATCTAACAAAAAAAGAATCATCAAAATTGGCTCATAAACAACAGAGTGAGGGCTGGACATAAAAAAAAAATTATATATATACGGTCCAATCGAGAATCTCCTCGTTTTATTTTCGTCGGTTAAAAAAGGCCTGACAGGGAACTTGAGTGTTTCAACTACCTCAATAATTTTTTAAATAATTATTAATTAAAAGAAAAATTAATAAGTCTTTAGTATTGAGCTTACCTAAACTATAAAATGTTATCTAAACTAATTTTGAGTCGGTGTCAAACAACAAACTGATTAATTATTTAAATTTTATATGTAGGTACGTAGAAATAGAGAAGGCTCTTTTCAACATTAAATAAAAACTATTAACAATAGAGGTCAAGTACCGGGCGTTAAAATTTTTTTTCGGAAAATTCCGTCGCGTCATTACGAATCCAACAAGCTATCACGCGGGTTTTAATTCGCAGTATCATGAATTAACACGCTTTTCAACTTGCTGACTAGACTAAAGGCAGTGTTATTATAACGAACCTACCAATAATAACAAGAATATTTTTAACAGTACAGAACATTACTAACTAAAAGGAGATGAATATAAATTTATGCGTTGTTAACTACTTGGGGACTTTGGACTTCAATATATCTTACCGACAGACGCGTTGAGATAATATTGACGCGCAATATAAAAAAAAACCAGGAACACAAATTCTATGTTTACCTTCCTTTCCACAAAGAGGAGCGGAAAAGCTTTTGCAAGTTACGACTAACATCAATAAAAACATTCACAACAAACTATGATAATACAACGACACCGATGTACAATTTCACAGTCACGAATGACCTTTTGAAAGTTCATTAAAAGTGGTGAATACTAATAAATAGCAATAAGTATGTCAGGGCGGTTCGCACGGCAGCCATACAACGCCGCGTACCGACGCATTATCAAATTGGGGCAGTGGAGTGACGGTGCTGTCGGCGCCGGCGCTTATGGATCGTCACATCACTTTGACAAATTGATTTAAAAAAACTAAACTTAATTCAGCCATCAATATCGAGGCCATATCAAAATACTCCATAATTTGTCAATAAAAATAGAAATGATACGAAAGGGAGCACTTCACTTTCATAAACAATTTTCAGCAACTGACACTTTTCTTGTCATTGTGGTCTGTATTGGTTGTGGATTCGAAAACCAGTGGGACAATCATGCCTAACTAGAGGTGCATTAGATATTCTCTCTACCATTGGTGTGCAAATCTGTATATCCATATCTATAAATATAAAAGCGAAAGGATACTCACTCACTCATCTACTAATCACAAAATCTGAAAAACTGCTTGACCTATTAAGGCGAAATTCGTCCATAAGGTCGTTTAGGAGTAGGATACATTAGCTAAGAACAACCGACGCGGCCGAATTAAGAGAGTCTCAGGGCTCTCGCAATGTTATATGAAAGCCACATGAGATCAATAAACTGTACCCACACATTTTGTATGACCATATCATGATATGTATGTATATGTAATATAAACATGGACTGAGTTTAATATTACAGCATCATTATTTATTTTTTTTATGGTATAGGGGACAAACTAGCAGACGGGTCACCTGATGGTAAATGACTAACGCCGCCCATGGGCACCTGTAACTCAAGAGTTACAAGTGCGTTGCCGCCCTTTAAGGTGGGAATAGGGGAAGAGGGGGAGAGGGGAGAAGAGTGGGAAGACGGGAGAGGGGTGTTAGAGGGGAGGAGAGGGGGAGAAGGGAAGGACGGGAATAGGCGAGAGGGAAGGGGTAGGGCCTCCGGTAACCTCACTCACGCGGCGAAAAGCAATGGAAGCATTGTTTCACTGCCGGTTTTCTGTGAGGCCGTGGTATCGAGAGGAGTCGAGCCGGCCTATACGTGCCAAAGCATGGCTCTCCCACGTAAAAAACATCATTTCTAAATTGTATTAAATTTAGCTTCTGCTAAATTTAACTTTAAGGGTGCATTCACAATTTATTTCTAATTTGGCAAGAAAGGTTACATAATGGATTTTAATATGGATAACCTATATATTATTGCTCTGTCCATAAGGAAAAATTACATTTATTTATGCTTAACAGACTTATCAGAAACATATTATACACATCCATATTTTCACGCTTTATTCGATAGACAATAAAACCCCATTTATTACAATCCTTATTAACCGAAACCGATTAACCGAAAAATGTTATGAAATCTTTATTCATCATATCATAACATTTAACTCATTTCTATAAATGAGTTAAATGTTATTGTTACCTGAAATAAACAATAATAATAATATACCTACCTCTTTATTATACACGTAAACATTACAAAGAGTTAGATAAAGCATGCAGCTAATACAATTTGCGACCTTATCGCACTGTGACAATATCTTACAGGCAACCATGGGATGAAGAAAAACATTGGAAAGCTACATTATGCAATATGGTGCATGTTCAGTGCATTATTTAAGAATATAAATGAAATATCTTATATATATAAACAATTTATTTCTCTACAAATGTATTTCAAGTTATTAACACTGAACTTTTTGGTTACCTAACGTGGACGATCGGTGCTATTTGGTCGAAACGTCTGGATTAGGTACACATTTAATGTTTAAAGAAGTCGCGAAAGTTACAAACAATTAGAACGGCGCTTAGAAAAGAGATGACAACATAACGTCTGTCTCACACTAGATCAGGTCAGATGCTGATATCACGAATCTAAACAATATTAATAATACGTCACAAAGGGAAGTTTGATCTAGGACACGCGACTCACTGTTGTTCATGGTTTAAATGCAATGTGAGGCAAATAACTGGTATTTTGCCGGTGCGTACCGCGACATACGCGGGTCAGAGATGGCTATCATCAATCTAATGCTTGCTTCTTGAAAACACAACATAAACCGTAGAGCTCATTCTCACTCCATTCTCACGATGTAATTCGATTACGTTAATTTGTTTATGTACATTGGTGAGAAGTGGTTATGGAAGAAAAAATGTTGGTCAATGCGGTTAGGCAGAAAGAGCGCATGTAACAACACAAATAATAGTGGCTACTGTTGTACTAACTACTATTATTTATTAGTGCATTGTTTAAAAAAAGTAGTGCTCAAGCAGAACTTATTGATAAGTTAACTTCCACGTGCATAATACAAATTAAATCTGGGCCGGAACTACAGATGATAACCTAATCAGATTAGAAAAGCCCTTCGCAACTTCAATATTGTATTGCACAAGTCCTCCGTGAGGCTATGGTTTGGCCTCCTTCATTCAGTCGGATACTGCAGTACTAGTGAATTGAGCAACCTGCCAGCGAGCCTACTGTATCCATACTACAACAGGGTACTCACGCGTGTAAAAGAAATAATAGCTCTTATTAACCCATTGTATTTGAATATATTTGATTAGTGAAATATACTGAATTCAAGGTGTTTTAAATACCGCGCTCAAATAATACGTTACTCATTCTGTATTCTTACTTTTAATAATATAAAACTTTGTTTAATAAACTTAATGGTACTACGTATCATTTTAGCCTGAATTTATAGTGTATTTTATTTCTTACTAGTTTCGGCCGCGGCTACGCTCGTGTATAAGTTATTTTGTCTATCCCTCTGGGACAGTAGGTACTTGTTTCTGGATGAAAGGTATGTCTATGTCCAAATCTCCTGGCGACATGTTAACAGAAGTTCATGATGATCGGTTCCGTAGTTAAGACGAGAAAACGTAACAAAGAAACAAACTCACTTTCCTATTTATAATATTAGCATATTAGCTGTTGCCCGCGACTTCGTTCGCGTGGAAATTTTATTGAAATCTATCCCACGGGAACCGTACTTATTTTCGGGGATTCTAGACTATAATCTATCTCTGTGCCAAATTTCATCCAGATCCGTCCAGCCGTTTTTGCGCGAAAGAGTAACAAACATCCTTCCATCCATCCAAACTTGTCCAAATCCAAATCCTCACAAACTTTCGCCTTTAAAGTATTATTATAAGATTAGTTAGGATTTTAAAAAGAGAAAATACAGAGACACACTGTAGCCTATGCATTCGTTTATAAACGAAGTAAAACACAAGATTTTCTCCAACTACTTTGCTATGCACAGCAATCGTCGCGATGCAAACTTAATACCACGGTAAGAACCCTCACACTCTAATTTTACACATTAAGGAAAAATCTTTTTAATAATTAACTTTTGCCCCCAACCTATTTAGTGTGAAATCACCAACTATAATGAAATTCCATATTTCGATTCCGGACTCTTAATTTTAATTGCTCTACTTAAAAGTAGGCCTGATTACATGTCAAACAAAACACCATGCCATCCGCGTTCACTACAGATTGACCGTAGAACCAATGCCACAAATAAGTACAGCAATTGCGCAAAATGAAAGGAAAAAGATAGACTGAGTCGAATCGTGTGTTCTTAGAAGAATTCCTTCAATCAATTTATCAATAATCGTACAAATGGGTGTAAATTGATCTATTATGTTGTCCCTTTCACCCATTTTCATGGATAATTGTGCAAGCACGATGACGATTTAAAGTTTTTACTTTTTTTTGCCATTCCTACTTTGTAGATCAATTCATGAACACTTCCAATGTAATGTCACAAAAATAAAAATTAGTGTTTAAATGGACACTTCGATCGTGCGTTGATGAAAGTATACTGTACATTATCGTACATTACCTTTTCATTTAAGAATAAAAATTTGAAGTTACTTTAATGGAACCCCAAAAACTTAATGTATTTTGCTTCATTGCATTCACTTTCTAAAAACCTTATTAATGACATATTCAAAAATGTTGACAGCAATAAAAAATATAAAAAATAATTTTATAGTAATAAAAACCTACTATTTTTTTATTGTAGAGAAAGGAGCGGTCTACATACAGGTAAGAAATAAGTTTAACTCTGCAACTGAGCAGAAAATATTCTGAAACCTTTTTCATACTGTTACATTATTAAATTGTTATTACTTTTAAATCAATAACAAGATATTTTCATATTCAAGGAACTTAATTATAAATGAACCCCAATAATTACTCTTGGTGAAACCAAATATTGTGGTCAAACTAACAGTTCGGTTATATAAAGAACCATTTAATCTAAAAATCTTGCGAATAATTGAGTTATAAATTTGATGCAGTTAACAAATTTTCAGAGCCATTAAACACGATGAAAGAGACAGGCCTGAGCGGTGGCGTATTCTTTTATATCTTCTTTGTTCGTATAGACTAGGTAGGTACATGACTCGCCACGATATACACCAATATACACATAGTCTGTTTCAAGGCCGCTCTGTGAATGTAAGAAAGTAAAACCAATGCACTTGTGCCTCGTTGTCACTTTCTTTGTAGATATTTGTGTAATCATTGCATCTCATTGAATTTCTTAGATTATGTACTTTTAGCGTATAATATAATGAATTTTGTGCGGATGAAGACAAATGTCGTGCAAATTGTAATACGATTATTCTGTTAGGCTATTTCTCTACATGGAGATCAGAAACGTGGTCGGTAGACGAAATGCCCCGTGACGTGGGATCAAAAGTATAGCTTAATGCAGATGTAAAATATAATGCACGTCTGCCAATTCTGCCTTCAGAGATGAACAGGCGTAAGTAAAAAAAACTGTCAGTCGTAGGGCTGCACGTCAGAAGTGAAAACACACACACACATATAGCTGTATATATGTATCTGACCGTGACGGACACGCGAGTTCAGTGCTTTTTCCCCATACCGAAAGTGCCTAACGTGCCTAAAGAAGTTTTCACTTCAAAAGTTGTCAACGCTCTTCTTTTCTATTTATTATTTACATTTTCAGCAAATTATAAACCATCTCGAAGTATTTTCGTAACTAAAAAATCCCTGTCTTTTATTAGTATACGGGGGTCATACTGAAAGTTTTTAGAAAATAAAAAACGGCATGATGTAGAAGCCTGTTAATATTTTTATTGCTTTTCGAAATAGTCTCCGTTCCTTTCTAAGCACCGTCGCATGCGATGGAACCATTGACTGAAGCAGTGAGCCCACTCTTCTTTAGGGATCTCTTCTACAGCTTTTTCAAACGCAGCCACGGCATCTTCAGGGTTCATAAAACGAATCCCTCTAATTATTTATTTATTTTTGGAAATAAATAAAATTCACAAGGTGCCAGGTCAGGACTGTAAGCAGGATGACTCACTAGTTCCACACAGACAAATATACGATAGTCCGTCTGGCGGAGTGAGCTGGAGCGTAACGAAAGTAAATCATTGAGCGAAAATTTTCTCTGGTCAAACCTATTTTGATGCACGATAAACACTTTTTACATTACCGCCAATTTGTAAAAACAAAGACAATACATTATGAAATAATTCAACATATCTACAGATTCCCAAAGAGTTCCTAATTCAAAATTTAAATAAATTTTTCATCGGCTGCTTTTCTTACTGGCCTATTCTAAAAAAATTCAGTGTGAACCACGTATGTACAATATGTACATGTACATCCTAGTGGTCGATTACTAATTAATAATATTTAAGCTTGAAATATTTATAATTTGTTTCCATTACGTCAGCTGCTAGCGTATACAAATATGTATGTTTGTTACATACATATTTGTATACGCTCGCAGTATGAACGTAAACAACAATTGTTTTATTTTATCGTTTTAATATATTAGGTTCATATAAATATTAGGTTACTTTTAGCAAAATCTCAAAGCAACCCGTGGGCAACATGGTGAACAGGGCAGTACAGAATATTCTTTTCACTAGTTAAGGTATAGATTTCCATATGCCTAAAAGTTAAGGTGTAAATGAATACCGAGCTGCCGATCAAATAGTAGAAGATGCAGTAGATCTGAATAAGAACTACAAGTTGTCATTAGGTTTGACCAGATAGGTTCCTAGCCTACCTAGAAAATTTTCCTTAACTATTTTTTTAAACTTTTGTGGGACGACTCTAAAGAAATAATCTATCCAATAAAAAGAGTCACTAAAACCTTTAAGTTCTAAACAATACAAAATAAATATTTAAGGTTTACTTACCGGATCTTGTTCACTGCCATCACTTTTCAAAGCCTCTCGAGTTTCATTCTGTTGAAAATATAGATTGTTTAACACAATTCTTCAGATATGTCAGATTTTGCTTTTTACCAAATTTAATGATTCTCAATGGGAAGTGCCCTATAGGTTTTGATTTACCTGCGATGTGTTCAAATTTGTTAAAATCTAATGCTTAATGGCCGTATCTTTTGATTACGTTGACTTAGAAGCTTGATTTTTTTGCAGCTACAAGGGACCGCTGACATAAGTATTTAATGTTAATGCTGTTAACTTGATGCCTTCTCGGGTTCCTGAGGAAAATGGTCTTAACAGACCCACACACAGACGGATAGTGTTCTATCTGTCTGTCTGTCAAATTACTGACTTTTGGATTTTTCCTTTACTTGTGCTGTGAGACCCTGCTTCTTACCAAATTTTATGATTCCAGGTCAATGGGAAGTACACTATAGGTTTTGATTTACCTGCGAAATGTTGAAATTTGGTCAAATATGAAGTTTAAGTGGCCATATCTTTTGATTGCGTTGGTTTAGACGCTTGATTTTTGTACAACTTCAAGAAACCGCAGACATGTATAAGGTATTTTTTTCAACTTGATGCGTGTAGGGGTTCCTGAGAAAAAGTGTCTTGACAGACAGACAGACAGACAGGCCAACACAGTAATCCTATAAGGGTTCCTTTTTCCTTTCTAGGAAAGGAACCCTAAAAACTGCTTATGACTTGCTGTGAAGACGAAGAATAAAAAGAATATTAAGTCTGTCAACTCACACTAGGGCAGATCAAGATTTATAAACAGCCGATTTGATTGTATTTGTATTAGTAATAAAAGTGGTCAACATTACCTTCATAGTAGAAGACGATGATGTTGACGATGGGTCAGGAGGATCATCCCCAGACCCTTCGTGTAGCTCTGATGATGCTGAGGAAGAGCTCGCAGAGGACCCCACTGATATCTCTGTCGAGTCTGAATACTCAGCCGAGTCTATGTGTGCAAATGCCGCGTCCGCATGCTGAGAAAAAGTATAAATAGTAAATTAATAATGTGCAGTATTTTTGTAGCGTATAGCAAGGCCTTAATTAATGATACATAACATGTTTAAAAAAAAAACTAGAAAAGGATATAAATTCTGTCGGGGGTTTAGGGAGTTCCTTCCTAGGTCATACCTGAGCCTACTGCCGTAGACGCCTGTCGTGAAACACCGTTTGCGGAACATTATAGTCGGTTCGATTCCAATACAACATCTTCGCCGACTTCTATAGGTAAATTTATATATTTTTTTTATGGTATCGAGGGGAGGGGAATATATAAAATTTGATAGTTTATGTAAATAAGCTCAATATCTACTTAAGACTTAAAAGGTTTATTTATTTTTCGCTTTTTAGTTATTTTCGTCGGTTAAATTTTTTGTTAAAAATCTTTTATTGCATGATTTTTTTTCATCGTCAGCTCAGTTACATGATGTGATGATTTCTAAACGCAAATACCTGATAAAGTAATGAAAAGTAAACAGAAACACTATTCGTTCCTACAATTTTCGAGGGTTTCTCTCAATTTTATCAGGATCCCATCATCAGATCCTGACTTCCTTGACATGGGACACCCTTGAGGTATACCCTATCTAACAAAAAAGAATAATCAAAATCGGTTTATAAATAACGGTGAGAGGGCTGAACATACATAAACAAAAAAAATATAGATACGGTCGAATTGAGAACCTCCTTATTTTTCGTCGGTTAAATATATCGTCATTCGAATACTAACTTGCGAAACACTGTCAAAAAAATACTTAAAAGAACGTATCTTGTGATTTTTAAATAAGGTTGGGCCGAGTATATGAAAAGGCGGCAAAAGATTCCATTAATTATATTATTAGGGTATCGAGTATACAGTACTGGTTACTTATTCCCGGGTGCCATGACGGTAATAACTTGATGCGTATCTACGTGTTCCACATAGTATTTTTGAAATTCCGGAAAAATAAATAGTAATTTAAATATATCGAAATCTCAAAGGCATGACCATATCTACATATTGGTACGTGACGAAAATTCTTTGTACGCATTTTGAAGAAAATTTCTTTTAATTCTACCTATCACGGACCTCTGCTACTGACATACAAGCCCTTAAATTGAATATAAAATGACGTGAGGTGTGTTTGGGACACCGGGTCGGAACGAAGTTCCTTTCGCTATATATATATATATTTATATAATATAAATAAATATTACGATTCTACAAAAAGCTACCTCTCCCAGGTAGGTACTATATATACATATATATACCTGGGAGAGGTAGCTTTTTGTAGAATCGTTATATTTATTTTTGGAAAAATGCATTTTTACAGGAAATACAACTATGCAGTTGAGCATCAAATGCAAAACTATATCTGTATACAAAATTTCATCTAAATCGTTGGAGCTGTTTCCGATATACCCATAATATAAATACAAACATAAATAAATACATACATACAAGAATTGCTCGTTTAAAGTAATAAGATATATTTGATGGGTTGAAAAAATTGTATCAAAATATAGTGAACATTGTAAAAACTCGATATTAAAATTGCGCCATCTGTGAAATTTGCCTTAACTAGCGGTCAGAATTTTTCGTTTCGCTAACACTTCTTCTGAAATGTAACGTGCGATAGGGAACTTCGTTCCAATAATCTAGTCTTTGATACCGTTCTTGAACAATTATCATTACGAATATTATGTAAAAACACATTTTCCGCATTAAAAATGCTTTAGAAATTCTAGAGTCACACAATAGAAATAAAAGTAGAAAAATGAATAGAATTTTAGCAATTTTTGAAATAACACCATAAAAGTTGTGTAGCTTTTACCCAAGGCAAAAAAGATTCCCATATTAAAAAAGTTTATGTTGTAAACTCTATTTTATACCCTATGCTTTGCCACTTATTAAGCTAATAAATAATTTTGCAAAAATATACTTACTCTCGATAATGCAAGGTAACTGCACACAATAATAAATCTGAAACAAAGAAAAAAAATTTATTTGTAGGTTGAGATTTACATGCAGGCACAAATAATTTCAACACACATTATTAAGAAGATTAGCTTGTCCTGTATTTACTAACCACAGATAGAAATAAAGAAATTTATTCAATAACATGTTACAGGCCGAATGAAATTGAATCGTGATACATTGTAATGATTACTTATATCGGCAAACAAATGTAAGTAAACGTGGCTAAACTTGGCATCGTGACGGTCAGTACCGGCGGGCGCATTGTTCTTTACTACAACGGCTTCTATCTAATGACGGGTCAAAAGACACGGCAGGGTAATGACAGGCCACAGGATTGGATTGGCCACAGAATGGAGAGAATTGATAGCAATACAATCACGTACATTGCATAAATATTATATTACACTATTCCAATTCCTATCGTACGTTCTATTCGTAATGTTCACTGGCAAATTAAAGGTTAAAGAATTAAGTGTTTATAAAAAGTATAACCGACATCAATGCATCTAAATTATGAAACAAATGACTTACAACTACCTTTTTCCCTTTGGTATGTTTTTATTTATTCAGCCTTTCCAACAAGAACATCGAATCAATAATTGAAACCGATGAAAACTGTAAAGAATTGTCGCTGATGATAGTAATGATACATGAAATAATAATAGTAACAGACAATTTGAGAACCTCCTCATTTTTAAAAATCGGTTCTAAAGATAACTAGATGACGAATTTACCATATTATTAATTTAATTTGCGGGTAAGTAGCATATATATCGTCCTCCAGCGCTGACTTGATCAAATCTTTTCAGTTTAAAAATAAAAAAGGAACCCGATCTAAAACATTTCAGCATGGCATTGGTTTGAAATAGATCAAGAAAAATACTCTAAGACTAAATAAATATCTCGTACGTTAAATACAAAATTAAACGCAGTATTTTTTATTCTCCTTTAATAGATCCGTAGAAGCAATATCGTACACACACATCATTACAATAGGGCATTAAGTCGACAAAGCAAAGCAGTCTCCAATGACTAATGCTGATTAGACTTAGGACTAATAGTCCTGACGAATCGTAAGTCACGACAAACACATTCTCATTTCAATCAAAAGCTGTTACTAAGTGAAGACAACAGTTTCAGCATGGTTTCAGCTGTTTAATCCGAGCCACAGATAATGAAATGAAATCATATTTACTACTCCTACAATCATACATGCCATCATAAATTCAATACACTATTGTGACCTCAGGTTAAACTTTTTTTTATAGTAAAATACGCGATCAAAACAATCGAATTAAGATCGAATATGATTTTATTACAATAATCCGTTATGAATTTATTTATCGATGGTCAGTAATACCCTTTGTTCGTCTCGATGGTTACATTTCTAATAATGTTTGGTGGTCTGAGGGTCGCTGACCCTGGCAGTCCCCCGTATCCTTAGGCCAGTAACATCTGATTGAGTCGGCTGACAACGTCGTAACGTGCCATCGTTCGACAGGAACCAGAAAAAATGTAGCGAATTTAAGTTGTTAAATTTAATCTACAACGAACATCTGCATTTCTTTCAACCAGCTTTTTATTTTACTTGAATTATTACTATCATCTAAAGTAAATTACAAGTAAGATGTGATTTTAAAAAGCAAACTAACTGGCTCGACAAGAACTGGCTCATTAATTATACTTTAAGTTGATGGCGATTAATCTGTCATCGACTGACATTTCATATTTGCATTTTTTTAACTTACGAGTATATGGATCACATACAAACTCATACAAAGATTCAGGTCTTATGTATATGTATAAAAGAATAAAATTTTCATAACACGACACACGTACAACAACCGAATACTTTCAACCAACCCTTAGCACGTATATTCAAAGTGAAGTTGGTTCGTCGTTGGAGGTTTAAAGTAAATACGAGGAAATCTTCTTGATGAGTTTTTGTAACTAAATCAAATATATAATTATAATAATTTATAGCAAATGATGACAATTTGGCTGACAGTGATAAATCTAAAGATGTAAGTTTTATAAACAACTAGCAACCCGTCCCGGCTTCGCACGGGTAGTAAAGACATCTTCAACAATCATCATCATATTTCAACTAATTTACACAAAACGTTAACAAATAATACACCTAAACCTTCATGAATCACTCTGTCTATTGGTGAAAACCGCATGAAAATCCGTTTTGATAATAATTTTCAGTTTATCGCGAACAGACAGACAGGGCGGGGGACTATATATGTAGAAAAAAAATTATCTTTACTCTGTGTATACCTACGTACTTCACTTACACTTCTTACGTGTGCCAAGTTGCTGATATGGAAAAAAAAATTAGTTAATTATTTTTTTTGGTTTATATCGAAGACGCCTTAATAAAAATGAGATGTTGAAATCAAGTTCCTAATGTTTTTTTCTCAAAAGTCTATGCGATTAAAGATAGGCACTAGTCCGATCTCACCATCTGCTCGTGTCATACTGCAACAGTTCGTGATCGGGAGCAATCATTCGATTATCGTTAAAGTTATAATCGCTATTCGTTTCGTGATCAAGCAACAGCCCGTTATCCGTGTGTCCGGAGGACAACATGATGTAACGTTTATAAAGTCTTATGTCCACTTTGTAATATATACTGTTAATTCTGTTCTAAATATGTCGCTAAAAGACTTAGTCAAAATTCTAAGCCCTAATTCGCATTAAAATTTACTATTAAATTTGTACTACAGACGTGCATAAGTCAGCAGTAAAAGAGTCAAAGCTTCCTTCCCGTGTCCACATTGCCAGTGGCTGTTATTCACACAAAAATAAGCAACCAATTAATCAACCCCTCTCTTAGAATACAATATATAGCACTAATATGTCCATTTTCGTTATGGTATTTAAAAAAAAATCTTGCTGTTTTTCAAACTTTTGAAATTTGAAAGCGATGTCTGGCTTCCGACATGGACCGTAGTGAAATAAAATAACTTGTAAGGCAAGGTTTTTCGTCAAGTTTTCTCTCAAAATTAATACTTTGTCATATTCTTAACATTAACTTAAATCTTTAAAGTTAACATTTTAATGTTAGTTGTTTCGAAATAAAAACGATCCAGCGTATTTTAGTTACTTGGACTTGATCTTTATTCTATAAAAATAGTTATTGTATTGTAGTGTATATTTAGAATAAAGATGCATTCATTTTAGGTAGCAAAGACGAATGACATTAGGTACTCGTGTCAAGTCGTGTCAGACTACTCGTGATCACAGTTCGCTACAATTCAACCGTAGCGTCTGGCAATATAATAGAGTTTACTGCAATCAAGACCTACGATACGATTTAGAAAATTTTCAAATTGACAAAAAAGCTCGTTATATTACAATTATGTACAAATCTGCTAGTTGCTTTTTATATTTATTTGATGTCATCGCATCGCCAACTATTGCGACTTATGGCGATAATAAATATTCGCTTTTTTAATAGTATGTTTGTGTGTCTGCATCGCGTCATTAGTGATTTTGTAGATCTTGCTAGACGTGATAATCGTTTATATCAATTTAAAGTTGTCTGAACGGTATAGAGGGTCGTCGACTGTATTGTGACTGATGAAAAATCGTGTGTATGAAAAGACGGTGAATACTACACTACTGATTCGCGTCTGAAATGCTACAGAAAGTAGTATATGTATGTGATGAAAACGAACCATAAATATCGTACTACAATGTCAAAACATACTTCTGTATACATATATATTTCTATCTAATAATAACTTTTAAATGGCAGTTCTTGTATATAGATAAATATGTATATTTCGTGTACCTATCTGGAAAACGGTTCAGCCGATTTGGATCAAATTTTGTATTTAGATAAGGTTTTGCTTTTTATGTACATAAAGGTGTATTTCCTGAAAAATAGGCCCAGCGAAGATCGATCGCCCAGATACTATATTTTGTCATACCTATTGTACTCAGAGATTGCACAATACTCTCAATGTTCAATACAACGATGGGTTTAGGGTGTTGCTGAGGCTGCGCTTCTGCCGGCTTCAGGTAACTTAGCAGGCGCACGAGTATCTTCGACATAGTTATTACACAACTACGAGCTTGCAAAAGAGGTGTGGATCCCTGTTAAATATAATTAATTTCAAATATATTTTGTAACACAATATTATACCTACTGTCTCACATTCCCATGTGAGACAGTACATGTACACACATCATTGCTATATCCCTATAGCAATGACAAGCTGTGTGCACAATCAATACTACTATTTGTTATTAAAGTGTTGTTGTTGCTAGAATGTTACCATGTTCTCAAGGCTTTTACTAATGTGAGTCCTGGTAGCTCAACTTTTTATTATTTTTATTATGTATCTTATGTATTTCTTTCACAACAATAGTAAAGACGTGGTTCTCGATATAAATGTGGCTTGTCGTTAATAATTTCGTGGAATACAGAGCCTACGGGAGGTTGCCAAATGTTCGAAGAACACGATAGGTCACAGGTCCCTGCGATTGAATTGGTATTCGTTTAGTTTCAATTACAATTTGGTACAGTTTACAATGAAAGATCGTGGGCTTTACACGCCATTATTCACAGAGTGCTTAAGCACTAAACCGTTTCTCTAAATTTTCAAAAACAGAATAACAATTTTCCTACTTAGTAAAAACTTTAAACTAACTATCAAAGACATAAGTATAATCTACACTTAATTAACCTTTAAAAAACACTCAGCCACTTTTGTTTATGTCTATATATCTAAATGCAGTGGTATCTTCTAATACATTAATCTCTTTTGTATTTTTAACATTTTTTAATATTCTTCCTATATTTGAATATCAGAATATATTACAGCGATCACGAACCTATTAATTATTATTTTTTATTTGGTACTAGTGACGGGCAAATTACGATTACATATAAATACCAGCGGTGACAATCACGCGTTGGTAACCCCATCAGCCACAGCCCCAACAGCCTTAAGTAGGGTCACTGAGATCCATTATTAGGGG
Organism: Callimorpha dominula; assembly: GCA_949752705.1. Classification (NCBI taxonomy): domain Eukaryota; kingdom Metazoa; phylum Arthropoda; class Insecta; order Lepidoptera; family Erebidae; genus Callimorpha; species Callimorpha dominula. The sequence continues at coordinate 9,396,001 of OX457004.1, read as the reverse complement.
TACCAATGGAGCTCAGTGACCCTACTTAAGGCCAGGAACGGAATTCTAGGTATGCAAGTATTATGTTGGTAACAGTGAGAGGGAATTATTATAATTACTAAAGATCGTCTGGTGGTAAAATTTCGACCGTTTTACGTTTCGACCAGTATAACTTGAACTGTCATTGTATAGACTTGTGTACCTTGACAGTTCAAAATATATACTGGACATGTGTTTCGTCTTCTGTTCCTAACATATAACCTCTTAAAAATGCAGCTTGTAACATACACAAGAAACACATGCTTTAAACATTACGCTCTGTGTGGCGACTAACTAAAGACATAAACGAGTTCGGTTGCTACGAGCTTTGCCATTCTACGAAGTTCCTCACGCAATATTAGTACCTGCTACCTGAAGATGTGATGTTCGTTTATTAAATACCCTAATTTCTTTTTATAACTCTCTAGTTATGAGACATTTTTCTCGATGAAAAATGTTTGCATGCTGACTAAAATATTTTCCAGAAAAAGCTTTGAAATAAAAGTTCGTATAAGCTTTTACAATTGACGTTACAGTCGACGGCATCAATTCAGTCTAAACCAATAATAATCAACTGCATACATACGGCACTTATACGCATATTTTCTAACTAAAACGTAGCTTTACAGAATTTGCATCGATTGTAGCCTAACATTTATAATTTATTATATAAAAAATATTTACATTAGTAAATCATTCTTCACGCTATTCGAATTTAAAACGTACCTACATCAAAGGTGATGGCCAAATTGCAACAAAACGGAAGCTGATTATATCATACGAAACAGTTCCTGATAAAATTAATTATTTTGCATAATGTGTGGAGTGGATCTCCCAGTTACATTCGGGGTTCTTCGGTAATGATCGGAAGTGCTCGGCCTCGCGCCGTTTCCTACATCTCGAATCGTACGGCCTCATTACCGCTTCCTCACACAAACATTCACGTGCATGCTCATTTAATACGATATAAGTAGGTCATAACTAGAGATCGGATATTCGGATGCATATTTACCTAAAGTTGAGATATTGGCTATTATGGAAAGCACTTTTTTATCAAAAGAATCCCGCCATTCCAGGAAATTCAAATTTAAGTGTACCTATACTCCGTGAGATGTAATAAACCCCAGTTTGACACAAATGACACTTGCTCTGTTACAACGTATAGTGGTTGCTTTTCCCTACTTTTATTGTCAGTGATTTTTGGCGAAGCCAAAAAAAAACCTTATTACTTTGTAACAAGTGTCAAATCGGGCCCATTAAACCCCAGGAAATGTAAGAATTTTGGAAGAGTGCGAGTGAGACGCCAAATTATACTTGCTTGTGCGCAAGTAGCGACGTGACAATACAACTGCATTCGTAAATAAAAATATACTTAGAAGCCGCTTCCATAACTTGTTATCCAAAAAATTACTTTAGGTAAATATGCATCCGATTATCTGATCTCTAGTCATAACTCATAATATACGCTCAAGGACGATCATCCCGTTAGTACAGTTGGAGAAATTATATTAAACATTTAGTGCCAATCTACGCTCCGTTAAGAACAGATCTCTGCAATGTAAGTGCAAAAAAAGCAAGGAATCTTAATACCAATAGTTGTCTTAACATATTAAATAGCGATGTAACGGTTTGATTGCTCGATAAAACATACTCGGCCTTTAGACATGGCAACACTGAGTGTATCGGCATACACATAGAAGCCTTGAAACGGTGTCTATTGGCAATGCAGCTTTACTGAAGCTGCTAAACATAGACAGTTGTAGTGCAGACTTAAATTGCCAAATGAAAAACTTGTCATTTTCAGTCATAAGTCATAAACTCATAAGTACTCATAACACATGAAAAGAAGTGTAATTTTTATTTTATGCCCAGCTGTACTCCGCAGTTTGACACGCGTTAAATTTGTATGGTTATCTAAAACAGATATTTTTTAGATACGCGGTTACTTTAGCAAAAATCGTGATAGACATCACGCTACAAGTTTAGTTTATATGTATTTCCGAATATCTTCAAACAACCTTATAATGCATAAATATTAGCAGAAAATATACTAGAAAAAATTGAATTACAATTAGATAACATTTGAGCCTTAGTAATTTTTAGTATAATTAAAAGGTTAGAATTATATTAATAAAATATACAATTAATTTTTATTACTATTTAAAATTTATTTAATTAACTAAATATTAAACTACAGGCCGGTACTTGACCTAATTTAACTCACGAATATTATTGTAATATTTTTTTAATAATGTGTGTTTTCAGTAACTCTTGCACTCGTTTCTGACCCCGGTATTCCGGTCGTGTTTTGAAATTAAATGTTGCCGCGGGGTTGTTTGTTCAAAAACTGGTCTAGAAATGTAGGATTCTATTTTGTTAATGGAATTGGCGTTTGTCCTCCAACTCACTTGATGATGAGGTGACGATGAAGATAATTATAATTACTTTTAAAATTATTTAGGCAATTCAATCTATAAATATAAATGTTAATGTAATCAAATCTCAAGAAATAGTTATTTAAGCCTAGGCGATATCGCAAGTCCAAATAACACATATCTACATCTAGTTTTGTCCCGTAACGTCACTAGACCTTACGTCGAGTCTGTTTTTATTATAACATAATGTTTTCTTCCTCCAGTGAGATCTGAGAAGGGCTAGAGATGTCTCTCTTATTATAAGCGCATGGGAAGGTACTAAATCTATGATTTAGAAACCTGTAATGAAAATAACTTAGGGGACAAAACAACATTATCAAAGAGGTATTTTCCCATGGACCTAGTTTTAGCCTCTCAATAGGTCCACGAGGGACCCTATTATACCAGCATACATTATCGTGACATTAAGTAGCAAAAAAGAAAATTACGTATACTTTGTACAAAGTAGCTAATATTTGTAATGGGACCGTAATATGTACAAACATACCACTTGCATAAATTCGTTTTGCTGTTACTGTAAAGGAATTATCTTCATAAATAATAATTGGACACGGGTTGTTTGAGAATGCGAAAATAGCTTATTTTTATGTTTTATTTTGCAGTTTATTTGTATTTGGTCCAATTTGTTCGTATACTCACTGTTTCTTATATTACAAGTGTTAATAAGTAAGCAATGTTACTTTAACAACAGCCATGTATGCAGCCATTCATGTACAAAATTTAAGAACATTATATTGTTTATTTACACTTAAAATATTATGCCCAAAATATATTTTAAGAAAACTAATAAGTTTGCAATCCTTCGGCAGTTTTTTGTTTACAAATTTTTTAGTAGCGACGCAGATAAACGTCCTGTCTACTTAAAATTGACATAATAATATAATCTAAAAACTACATTATTTCACAGACGAATTTGTAACAGTGCTGAACTGATTTTTATAGGAGTGAAGATGTTTCTTACTTAATAGCACTCTTGTAACCCTGATTAACATAATTATAACGCCAAGTATTGTTAAATTCTGTGTAGTTGTTAAATTCTGTGTAGCGATAATTTTATCCTCTGAAATTGGATGTTCTGTTATTGTTTGTAGATAATACAAACCTATAAATTTTTGTCACTAAGCGCAATGCTTACTCAGCAGCTACTTAAAACCTGCAAGATATGTCACTTAGGGTAGTCCCAAGTTTTAACACATTGTCAAGTTAAACGGGGGCGGCAAGCGGAACGCACCGTTACTACACGGGTGGCAAAACATAAGGCTCACACCTCGAGATCGTTGCATAGCACGACACTCGGCTCTGTGACCTAGCAGGTGACGTCATCACACATTCATGAGTTTATCTACAGGAGCATCTCGCTTTTGACGTAGTATACAAGATTAGTAAAGACGACAAGAGATTTAAATTAACAGATGTATGGACTGACTGTTTTATCGTGGTTGAGGAACTCTGAATCTACTTTAACCATAGTGTGTGAGAGAGAAATTCCTTCCACCTTCTTTTTGTTGTTTGTTTGTTTCTAACATTTGTTTACGTGCTTGAGTTCAGTTCCTTTTATACCTAAATCATTTGCAATCTTTACCCCATTCAGCAAATAAAGAAATTGTATTTGTATTTAAATGTAAAACTATAAATAGGTTATTTAAGACAACGGAACTATTTGTGTTGATTTTGCTTTTGCTTCATTTTGCCAAAAAGATTCAATAGCCGTAAGATCGATAACGGAAGTTATATTGTTACGTAAAACAGATTATTGAGATCTTTCATGTTTATCATGTGATCTTTTAGGTATCATCTGTTAGGCAACACACAACATTTAAATTTTTTTTAATAATGGTTTTCAATGTGCTGAAAATATAGGTATCACTGTCGCTGCTGGTTGATAACTGATTAATCAATTTACAATCGCAGCTGATCATCATATGTCATGTCATGCTTTTCACTCTCTGCTGCCTCTAGGTACCTTAATGTTCATTCCAGTGTTTGTATGTTGTATATTATATTGGTTAAACAGTGATTACAGAAAGCTGTTTGAAACAGCCCTGTGAAGTAGGTACACTAGGTACATGGCAAATTTATGCCATAAAAATAACCATTTCTCACTTATTGAAGAAAAAGATTAACTTCACGCCGGTATTATTTTCTGTAGAAAATATTTATATCTGCATATCAAACTCTTTTTTAGTAATATCAAGTTGTGATCGAACTTTTTGAAATTAATATCGTAAAAGCTAAAATTCTTCAATCATTTGCAAGCAAGATAACAATGATTTCTAACATTTCCAACGACTGCCTGAATAAATGCATTCTAACACTATGAAATGGGAACAATAGCACAATAAATTATCTTGCGGTAAACTGTCAAATCTTAAGACGAAAATATTAGCTTCGAACCTGTAGCAGCTGCTCAAATCGTTACTTAGAAAATCGTCTTTGATGCAAATAAGCTATGCCTTTTATTCCGATCAAGCGTAGCGGGGTCACAGAACTAGTACAAATATAATTTGGTTGTAGCGTTGCCAATTTATTTATTGCTATTTATTTATTTGTTCAACTGTACAATGTACATTCTTTGGCAAAGAAAATTCTTCGTTTTATCTGAAAACTAAAGAAGTAACCAACTTTTTCAAATGTTGCTAACTTTAAAGACGAAGAGAGTCATCTATTACTACTGTTTTATGTAGGTAAGATGTCCTAACAAAAACGGAATATGGCATGACATATGTGAAAATTTGAATCATCAAACTTAAGTTTGTAAGTAAGGTTCTAATAAATCTAAATAAGTTAGATTTCCGTGGTTTATATATTTAAAAAAACTAGAAATCAACGTTAACGTATTTTATGACATACTAGCAAGGCTTCGCACGGAAAGCAGAGACATCTTCAACAATGATCAACATATTTCAATAAATTTACACAAAATCTTAACAAATTATACACCTAAACCTTTCTCATGAATCACTCTGTCTATTAGTGAAAACCGCATGTAAATCCGTTCAATACTTTTTTGTTTATCGCGAACAGACAGACAGACAGACGCAGTGGGGGACTTTGTTTTATTATATGTAGTGATTAAGTAATAACTAATAGGGATTACACATTATATGTATGTATATAATTAATGCTGATCTTTTAATCTTAATAGCTGAAAATCGAACTTGCAAACTGTCGATTGCGACACAACCCTATTACCTACCTTTAATAGTTGTAGTAAACAAAGCATTCCAAAAACTCAAAAGGGAAAAACTATATAGGTATAAAGACTATGGTTTGATTATGTGTATGATAGACATTCAGAATTCATTTAAAAATATCGTTTTGCAATTTGTAATTATTTCAATACTCTCTGTACCGGCATGCGTTGCAATGCCTTTTTAATATAGATTTTATGGGCTACAAACACTCGCGGGCGTTCTCGGAAGACCTAAAGTTGCCAAAGTTTCTTCACAATCAATAGTTTAAAAATGCATAGAGGCCAAACATACGTACACTGATTTTCATTTATATAGATTGATACTACCTACGGGTTACAATTGATTAATCATTGTAATACTGCTAGGTAATCAGTTAGTTAAGCTGAACTCTATCCAGTAAAAAGCTTTCATTTGTTTAAGTATTTAAATCATACAGAAATTAGCAACATTAAAAAGAAACCGTCGAAACCTATTTCACGCACTATGTTTCCATAGTCTACTTACCTCACAGTTAGCATCATTTTGCACTAAACGAACCACAGACACTTAGGTTCATTCGGTAACACTACCACTAAAGTATAATAAGTTTGTACACTACTCGCGTCAATTAACAAAAGCGTGCGTAACTTCGCGGGTATCTCTTAGAGGTGATTTTCACGCGCGCGGTTCTCGCGGCGTCTTACCATGAAGTGGTGATCCGTGGTCGTCGACTCAGCCTCCTGCGTGCCTCTTCATCCGCGTAATGTCTTGTTCGTCGAGGGGGGGCTTAATCACTTCCAAAACCATTTGAAAGCAACAAACTCCAGGTGCACATTGCCCGCCTTCACGCTCAATCCATCGCGACTAATGACAGTTTAAGCAATTAACCTGCTAATGAAATCACTGCCAAGTGGCTGCTAAAGTTTATTCTTTAGCTTTGGAATGCTACATTTTAATAATACGGTGCTAGCATTAGTGTGATTAGGTTTTGATGTCACTCTATTTGGGGTAGTTACGAGTAGAATTAGTGTTAGATTTGAATACATATTTAAAATTAAATATAGTATAAGGATGTGCCTATGTATAACTGACTTGTTGGCCTAGTGGTTAGTGACCCTGACTGCTATGCTACAGGTCGTGGGTTCGATTCAAACCTGAGTCTCGGTGTTCTTTGTGTCCGTTGTTTGTATGTTTGTAAAGTCCCCCGCGACACAGGTGTCATTCCTAATGCGGGAGTTGTCCTTTAAAAAAAAAAAGAAAAGAAAAAGAAATAATAGCGTTTGTCTTGTTACTATATTTCTTAAACTTTTATAATGATTTAATAGTAATTATTGTATGCTGCCGCAAATTATGTATCACTAGCATTGTAGATAGGTACAATAATATTATCTACATAAAAGAGGTATACAGAGCAAAAGGAAGATTTTCTTGTGTGTTCTCCTGCCAGTAATTCTGGTGAGCAAATTCGTATTTAGTCTCATATTGTGAAGAAAAGTGTGATTTCGATAGTGTATTGGCTTATTATCGCTTGCTTAAATGCCTCTGTTTGGAACGAGATAAACTTAGAACCTAACTGTAACTACAATTTCTTGAAAATAGTTTTATTTCAAAAATTCTTATTGTAACTGCATGCATTTGAGCAAGCGAAAATAAGCCAAAACCTAACATGTAGGACATGGCAAGAGCTGATAAAATTTAATTTAGGTTAAACTGCAGATCACATTTAATCTATGTGTAAGTATGTATTATAAATTAGAAAGAAGAATCATGTAGAAATAAAGCTTCCCAATTTCATGATGGGTGTCTCGAGTTATTTATTAAAACAAATAAAAACTCAGAGGCAACTTTAGTTGACTGAAATGATTCGTTGGCCGTGGTGAATACAATATAGTGGGAAAATGGGGATTAGTAAACATTGCATCAAATTCATTATATCAAAGTTAGTGAGGTAACGGCTCAAGATGAAAGCTTCTCTCCATTTGAAATAAAAATATTTGTATGATCACAAGAAAAAATTGTTTAATAAATTATATTATTACAATTTTAAATACAAAAGTAACACGAGTTTGCAAAATATAGTTGTATTCTAACTTGTTGAGGTTATTCATTATGCTTTATCTTCTGATTACTTTTATATCGTTGAAAATTTCATAACATAGCAATGTACATGTAGTCGATTATTTCGGAAGCGCTGACCTTTTAACTTAAATAGTTCAATTACATGACAATAAAATATTGAAAACACTTTTAAAAATATACCTTTAGACGTAGATTCACTTATTCGATCTGAAATTAATAGATGCATTTACAATATTACATAATTATGCTGTTTATGATACTAGGAAGTGTCAATATAGCGCAGAGTAAGGTACACCTATCCACTATACTTTTTCAACCGCTGACAGACATTCATATTCTTGACATGTGCTAAGCAACTGAGATCTTTTAAGGCTATCTAAAACTTGATACTTTTAGCATCGGCAACCGTAAATTTTGCAACTGCATCGCGTTTTGGCACTCCCTGCGTTCAATTGTTGCATCGTAATCGCAGCATTTAGCGACTGCATTGATACTGCATATCATCGTTTAGCGACTGTCTACGGTCAAATATCGGTACCAAAATCGCGTGATTTAGCAACTAGGTGCCATATAAGGAGTGCGATCAAAGGTTTGGCGATTAACCGTTGCATCGAGCTTTCGAAAAGCGTCTTAATCGTCGGTCGCAATGCTAAAACTATCATGTTCGCGTATAATCTCTTATTTTCTTTTTCACACAAGCATTCGGTCTAACTTTTCTGTGTTGGTATCGTACCTATAATAATAAATTTTATTGAAGAAAAGCTTACTCACTAGTAATTTATCGACGTTATATGGCAATGAACGTGGCTGTACAGAAGGAGCTAAGATATAATAAAAGAAAAAAATAAAGATGTAGACTGCTATTTATCATAATTTCCCACAGATTAAGTACATATATCATATCAATGTAATTAAAGCCTATAGGATGTAGAGATGTAGACTTTACTACAATTTAAATTTTTCTCAATTACAAAGTTGTTAACATTATATTATTGAAAAACGTCCGACCGTCAGCTTCAATCACGTATTACACTTCAACAAATCACTTTAATTTTCAGGATTTTTACTACAGAACTAAATAATCGAAAATTTCGAAGTCGACTACTTTGCAGCACACTATTCGATCAATGGAACTAAGAGAATTTTTAGTTCCTTAAGGTTCGTTAGGTGGCTGAGTTAGCCGTTAGGTGAGGACCACGGTTTAACCAATGAAACTCTGAAGACGTCTATAAGCAATATTTCAGAAAATCAAATGTAGAAAAGTGTATCTCAATTAAAACGAATTTCATTAAAATTTCAGCCAATTTTTTTTTTAAGCGTTAGTAGTCGCCGAGTTAAAACAGCTTAAAGTGTGACTGTTCAATTAACTTAGAGCGTATTTGGTTCTTCTTCTGTGAGGTAATCAATGTATGTACCTACTTCTTCTACCTCTAACTTTATTGTCAAAATTGAACAACTTATTACTCCTTTCAAACTGTTTATCGATCTAAAACAACTATATATGAACATAATGAGATGTAGTTTGTGTGTAAGTTAATATTGATCAAAATAATATCCCGAATATTCTTTCCATGCGCACCAATAAATTGAATCCCACCACTAATGATGTTAGTGTGACCACACCAATTGTAATTTTCATAGGTCTGCAAAGAAAAAGAGGTTATCATTTTATTTCACTCTAACAACAATACTCTTTTAATGTTAATTGGTTGTTACTCTCAGTCAAATTATTATATTACTATGTAACCTATAATTTTGTCACATAACATGAGTTTGGTGACACTTGATTTTATCCATTCACGCAGTTTATGTTTTGTAAAAATGTAAATATAAAGTACAAAAATAAACACGAATTCATTAATTTTTAAAAACGAATTTCAATTTTTAAACATAGGTACTTTTGTTTTTTATTCCACCTTAATAACTTTTAATTTGAAATATATATATTTCAAATTCAATATGTTTATAAAAACTCAATATCTAATACCTGTAAACGAGCAATTCTTGTATATAATATATATATATATATATAATCTGAAACTCGGAAACGGCTCCAACGATTTTCATGAATTTTTGTATACAGATACAGTTTTGCGTTTTAAGTTCAACTGCATAGTTGTATTACCGGTGAAAAAAAAAATTACGATTTTACAAAAAGCTAACGAGCGAAGCTCGGTCTCCCAGATACTATTAATAATGCATGACTTGAACCGGTGCTTAGTAGATATTAATTACAATGAATAGAAGCAAAAGGACTTATGGTACTTCCATACCGAAAAAAGTCCTGTTTTCGAGGGATAGGTACCCGAGTTGATTGTCAAAATCTACATTCACTTGACAGTGGGCAAAAGCTAGTTTAAAACAGACAGACAGACGCGGCGGGGGACTTTGTTTTATAATATGTAGTTATTAAGTAATAACTAATAGGGATTACACATTATATGTATAAATATGATAATATTAATCGTAATAGGTGGAAATCAAACTTTGGGGGCTTTGTTTTAAACAAAAAATAAAACAAAAATTTCTTCAGCTTTATTATAGTAGTATAGACTAGCTATGCCCGCGACTTCGTTCGCATTTATGTCGGAAAACAGCAATACGTCGCTTATAATAGTTGTTACACCTCTTTCTGAAAGGGGGGAATCCTTCAGGCAGGATATTACTGTATTAGCGGTAAAACAATCTGAAGCGTACAAAAAAAAGATTGTTTTGATTGCTTAGCTCACCTCACCGGGCTATTGGTGAGGGCGTATATCAGACTTAAACCGACCAAAACCACACGGTGTGCCTTACAGCGCCTATAATGAGTGAATCGCCCGTACCGCGACGTTTTGCCTCCAATAATCCTCACAGCGCTTCCGGCGGGTGGCAAGTGGGTTCCGCCTACTAACTGGGCGACGCACATGAGCACGAGTGCAACGGTTCCGCAACCTCCACGCGCGTGATGTTCTCATCGCAGAAGATAGCGATAAAACAACTGCGATGACCCAACGCCTCGATTCGTCCTACCAATTGGTAGACTCTCGCTATCGTCAATCAGTCAGTGCCGCTTCCTAGAAACTATGGTCCCCTCGGTATACCTAACAGATTACTCTTAGCCAATACTAAGGTCCACCCCTACAACAAATAAATGTTTGGTTCTGACCTTTAGTTTAGTCACGGTGTAACAAAAGATTTCATACTAATGTAACCCAAAGGAAAATCTGATCTGGAAATTTAAAAAAACTTCACCGGCTATATGTCAATATTGCAGCTTAGATGTAATTTTGTTGGAGATAGTGTGTGGAATCTTCCTATTCTATAACCGTATTTATAAATGTATGTGTATTCCTTACAACCCCCGGAAACATATTTGTGAATTTATTCCTTGCGCTTAGTGGCTGTGAGAGGGCAAAATAGCTCGTTGGCATAGCCGAGAATTGGACCTGTTACAGTTTATTATAAGTATAGATTAGTATCGATATTCTTACCCATCAGCATTGTGGAAGTAGATAGCACTTCTAAGTGTGTAGTACACAAGCTGCATGTAACAGTAGATGAGATAATAAATGGCTAATGCAGTGGCAGTTACTGACAGCTGTACTAATTGTACCACTTCTGAGACTATCAGCCAAGACTCATTGCAAGACTGCAAAAAAAATTAAAAATTAGTAAAACAACCTCGACTGGTTGGAGCCAGCGCGTCCTCTAGGGAATTTAGGACGCATTTACAAATTTTATTGATTTTACAAAAAATATGTGATAATTATTTTGTTATGTAATAAAATTCAAAAAGCATATGTAGAGAGTGGAAGGTCTAAACAGTTATATGAATTATATTAATCGGTTTCTATCAAAATAAATTGTCAGATTTTGATTGAAATTTTGTATTTAATACGTTAATCTAATCTAATCCGCTCTTTTGACAATAATTAACAGAAATATAGCAGGGAATGAAATCACAATCATGACAATAAATAAAAAAGACAGATAGAGGGACTCTAAAAGTGGCATTGAAAAACTTAGTCAACTCATTAACGTTCATAACATTGGGACATTTCTGTGTTTACTGCTAACTTACGAGGCATTTTTTTACTACCAAAGCCTTTTCTATAAAATACATATATTGCTTCTGCAGTTTGCTTTCATGATATCTACTAATAAATATAAAAAAGTGAATTGCCGAACACTAAGACCAACAGACGACAACAACACTAATCGATTCTAAACTCTTTCCATGTTTCTGATTGCCCATTGAGATAAAAATAGAACTGTCATGTAGTTGACAATGATCCTATTAAATAAGCAACAATCTATCCGCTAAGGCTTTATTTATAAATTTGTTAGATTAAGAATTCTATATAACGCTACATTAACACGTACCTACCGTAACAAAAAAATCTCACTGTGATATTGTAAGACATAAATATCAGGCCAAATAATTGGCCACAGCACCGATATACTGATTTTCCTGGTTTAAGAAAATCTAAGACTAACTAAACCTCACCTATACTTCGGAGCAAATGTTCCACTTTTTTGTGTAGACTAAAATTTTGAAATTCAGAAAAAAAAAATTACTCATAATAAAACACAATTTATTCTTCCCTAAACATCAGCAAATCATATTATTACTGAAGGAACCTGATCTCAACCAGTGATTAGCGAATGAATGGCCGGCACACTCCAATTTAGCGGTCAGCAGACATACAACTTGGTTCACTTTACTGTACTTGGTCTTAACCTAGAGAGATCTCTATCTACGTGCCTTAATTGAACATCAACAAACAACCTCAATTGAGTTCATCAAACAAGGTTTCGTTTAGTAAATAAAACACCTAATAACTACAGACTTCCTTTTCCTTTTATATTTTTTAGGTAATCATGTTGTGGAATTGTTTAAATATTTTTTTAATTTTGTGAATTTTGTTACAGATTCAATTAATAGTATTACTATTGATTTAGATAATGTAGAATAGGTAGTAGGTGTGATTGTGATACCAATCTCTATCAAATAGGGAGAATTTTCCGACCAGATTATGTAATTGAGGTTTATGTTGGGATATATTGCTCTTATATGTACATATAACTAGTGTTTGTCGACAATCATCAATAACAAGTTATAGGTAAGAAATAATATAGTTAATCTTTTTGAATTGGATGAACGTCCGTAAATATTAACCTTTGATAGTTAAAAGGATTCTTTTTCTTTCCTAATTCCTGAATTCTTCTTCTTTCCTAAAGACTAGGCTTTTTGTTCAAAAACAGTAAAGGTATCTGCAATACTTGTTGACACGAAATTGCAGCAACAATAAATGCAACTGCAATAGTTTGTTGCGTTGCGTTATTTGAAATGCTAAATGTCATAAGCGACAGGTGCTAAGAGAATTTTGTAGGACGTGGAATGGTACATTTTTATATTGTAATTTTATGATCTATCTATATATTTTTAATTAAATGCTATTAACATTTTTATTTAGTTAGAATTCACACAAGTTACATCTCTTGTCTGCACCCAAAGTAATATGCAACTGTGACAGGCTGTCAGATTGCGAAATACCTATTTATTTAATAACTTTATATGTATTTTGCCTCCCATTTGACAAGTTGCAGTATACTTTATTACATATTTTTATATTAGCTGTAAAGTTTCTACAATAAATAAAATAAAAAGATATTTTTTAGTGTCAACTTATACAAATAAAAGCAAAAAAATTAAATGTAAAGCAAATAAATGTAAATGAATCAAATAGTTTCATTCAATAGAAGTGAGAATGTTTCTGTGACAAGAACTGAATGTCATTACTTTTTTGTATTTGTGTAAATGTTGATTAAGTATGGTTGAAAACATAGACACCTTAATAGTTGGCTAGTCAATAATAGATGCAGTATTTGTAAGGATTAGTTTCAGACTTTCACTACGGGATACTTTAGTGTTGAAATCAACTGAAGAAATTTACAAAACGAACGATGAAAATTTTATGTCTTTATTCAACGACTTTTGAATGAGTCAAAACTTAAAGGTGCCGACAGTTTTTGTTACCTTTTCGTAAAAGGGGTATTAGGTACTGGTTTGATAATGAATCATGCTCAAAACTAGCACTTACATGGTGCATACAATACAATAGCTTTGAATGAAACCGCGGCACGTTTATCTACGCCGTCAACATTGATAATTACTTATGTCTGGAATGCACTTTATTCTTCTATGTACCTACGTTACGTAATTCGTAAATAAGTTTAAAACATTACATAGCTGTGGAAACCTTGGGCAGTTGGAGTACAGATGCTAAGGGGTTCGTTCTCGATCTGGGGCGCAGGCTGAACAAAGTGAGTGGCGACTCCCGCTCAGGGTCGTTCCTGGTGCAGAGGTTGGCCATAGCCATTCAGCGTGGGAACGCAGCAAGCGTTATGGGCACCTTTGCGCCGGGAGCGACCAGGGGCGGGTTATTTGTTTATGACACCGAATCACAGATACTGTGATGGACACATTGTAATTAATTTAATAATAGTTTTTTTTTGTAATATTAACATTATTAATTACGATTTAACTATAATATATTAATAATTCTGGAATGTATGTTTTAGTTATATTTTAAGTTAAAACGACATTATTTACGTTTTCTTTAAAACAGAAAAAAACATTACATACATTATTAAGTACACTACACAGTTTTAAAAGATATTTACTTTAACCAAATTTTTAAAACGCTACACTAGAATTAAATTACCTATGACAATTCACAATAATTGAAGACTCTAACTTTATAAATATTTATAACGTTGACTATTAGAGAATTCCGAAAGAATTAATCTTAGAATCTAATAAATCTTATTTGAAAAACTGTTCCTACATTTTTAAGAGCTTTAGAGTTTAAAATAGAGGTGAGCAAATGAAATAATTGTATTTTTTTACTAAAGGTATATGTATATGTAGGTATATGTGTTGGGTTTCGGATAGGGTTCTAAGCATTAGGATATAATTACGTATTTAAACAGGTTTACGTTATTAGTTTTGGAGATTGGCATTAAACTGCACGTTCATTCATTCTTGCAGGAAACTTTAAAGAAACTAACATAATCGAGCTTTAATAGAAAGTGCAGACGCTCAATATTTCTCTTATTAACGATCGTCATAAACCATCAAAGACATGGATTTATTAACATTATGTTATGTTAGCTTTACCTTCAGCTGCTGTATTAGAATTGAAATAATTGAATAAAACTACATTGAACTGTTATATTTTTTAATAGTAAGTAATTTAAATTATTATTTACGGGGATTAACGCGATCACAAAAAGGTATTACATCCCTCTGAACCTGTCACCTGGTCACAGTCAGCCTGTGCAACCTGGTCGAAACGTCAGGCAATTCAGAGTTATGTAATACCTTTTCGTGATGCGTTAATTCCCGTAAATACGAAAATAATATTATATCATGGTACGCGAAAGCTTTTAAGTTAGTAAGTAATTTATTTTTCAGGTGAGGTTTAGCTACCAATTGACTGATTTTTTTTTTGACACAGAATTAGTTTGATTTTAGTTCCTATACTATTAAACCAGATAGAATTATTCATGAAAGCGTGTACTTGTTTATTCCTACTCCAATTAATTCTATGATTAAGATAGTGGCTAGTGTCTTTAAAAGTAAACACTTTATACCCTGTACGCAAGTACTGCCTTACACTACTACTACATACAAGTAAAGATACTATGTAGATAGTATTTTGCACTTTGCACTAGTCCAGAAGTTTCCCAGAAGAAATAAAATGTAATAAAAATGTACTATAGTTTAATTATACTATTTGTATAATACAAGTTATGTAAAAAACCTTCGCTTCATCCGCACTATCATCCGGCAAATGCTTATCACTGTACTTTATTTGTTGTTTTATGTAATAGGTAAAAAATTAATGTTTGTTATTTAAAAACTAAACGTGTCTTCAAATTCTTTTCATATTTGATTACCTAATGAGGCCTTCAAGAATTTATAATAATTCGACTTATTAGTAGAAGTATTATTTTTTTTTATTTTAGATAAATGTTATTATTTTTATGTTATGTAGATATGTTCTTAGGAAAACTACTGGTATTACTCTCCTAACAACATATCTACTTTAATTTTAGTTGATATGCCAGTAACCGCTTGTAAAGAAGGCTTGTCTCCCTACCCTACATAATTATATAAAAAATAAAGTAGACAAAACCTCCAATGAAGATTTAATTACTCAAAATAAAGATAGCAACAATACCTACTGAGAACATTTTAGGTAGATATAAAATTCATTTATTTACCTATACACATTACACATTTTAATTTTTTATCATAACAAATTTAAATGCTTATTGTTAATTAGTTATTTTAGAAATCATATCAATATCAAACTATTTCGTATTCTTATACTTTAAGCAGAATTGTATTTTTTTCTATTAGTAATTGAAAAAATACAAATACATATATCCTACTAATATTATAAACGTGAAAGTATGTGAGAATATGTGGATGTATGGATGTGTGGATGTATGGATGTATGGATGTTTGTTACTCTTTTACGCTAAAAACTACTGATCCGATTGCGATGAAACTTGGTATGTAGATAGTTGGAGACCTAGATTAACACATAGGCTACTTTTTATCCCGATATTCCCAAGGTACCGGGACTTACGCGGGTAAATCCGCGGGGCGCAGCTAGTATAAAATATATATCAGAGCCGTCTTTTATATACCTAACTCTTTTATTGTATGAACTAGTTGTCCCTGTAGTTTCACCTGCGTTTAAGATCACTGCTCCGCTCCTATTGGTCGTAGCGTGATGTTATATAGTCTATAGCCGTCCTCGATAAATCGGCTATCCAACACTAAAATAATTTTTAAAACCGAACCAGTACTTCCTGAGATTAGCGCGTTCAACCAAACAAACATTTTTTTAGCTTTATAATATTAGTATAGATGAGCTATATTTACCGAAGTGCGCGCACTTGTCCCGAATTACTCTACCATCCGTCCGATTCCGACACCGAATTCTAGAATTTTTTACATAAACATTGTAACTAAATTATTGAAAGATCTTGCACTATACACGCAACATTTTATATTAAAACTGACAACCAGCCTAAAGACATTATTTATAATTAGCAAAAAAAATTTTAGTCATTAAGATAACATGATCTCCAATCATTTTAATTACCTCATTGTTGCCTCAATGTTTTTCCAGAATATGCCAAAACTTAACTCAGTAATTAGAATAAATTCAATAATAAATTTTAAATTTAAATTTAATGGCAAGTATACTATTATTCACTCGTTATTCATTTTTACTTGTATTTTTAGTCTTTAATACCTACAATTCTTTTTACGTAAATAAAAGTCTAACAGTATAATATTTTCATCGAATCTTAGTTTGATTACAATGTAAAATATTTTGTAATGTAAATGTATCACGATTTTAGTCATAGCTTCGTTGTTACGAATATTAATCGATTTATTTGAGTTTCACTAGAGTGTATATCTCTCTAAGTCCAACATTTGTATAGTAGTGCGTATTAATTTTTTAGAATTGTTAATAAAATTATTAAAATATATATTAATCTTGACCCAAAATTTTGACGTTTCGCTACTCAGGGTTATTAACTATCCATATATTACACAAGTATGAAGTAGGCACTTACAACTTTCAACGAATAACACTAACTGCCCTCGACTACCAAATTAAAAGATCATAAAACTCACTATTATGTATGCACTTAAAATGTACATTTCTACTGAGAATGTTTGTGTTGCGATCGCGATGCGCAGGCGGCGCCGCGTCACGATCCTAGTCTCGATGCTATCAAACTTCACGAGCATCCATTACCTAAGGCTACACTCCTACGCCGACACAGCTATAATCGCCACGTTTGCTTATAGTGTAAAACAATCCCAACTCTACGATATCCTCAACTTGTTATTATCTGAAAGCAGTTCTAAAGACCGAGTGCGAGTCTTTGAAAGTCTCTTGTAACCGTTATACTCAAACTACATTATCAAAAATTTGAGAATTTTTAACAGTGTAGTGTGATCGATAAAGATGTATTGTAACCACCATACCGAGACCAAGACTCGTATTTAAAATTCTAATGTTTTATTACTGTTACATTTATAACAAATGTCATAAACGTAAAAGTAATAAAAATAGTAAGTAAATACGGTAATACATAAAAGCTCTATAACACCTAGAAAATCATTTTACTTTCACTATCTGCAATTTCTTCCGAACCAACGAAAAATGGCTTGCGAGATTTCGTATGGCCAAATGATAAGATAAGAGGAGTCATAAAACGTACTTTTAGGTACCTCTCTGCACGGCCGAGAGGCAGTGGAACTTTATTTACAAAAAAAAACTTTATGTCATCATAATTATAAAGGAGCAACTAATAAAACATATAATTGTTAAAGATAATTGTTGACATGTTTAAATACACGCGCATACATAACTCATTAATTCATCAGTCATTTAAAATCTATAAAAACAATCAAGGTCAGACTTAAATCCATCGCAAGTAACAGTTGTGTTGTAACCCCACTACTTTCAGTCCTCGATCTATTAAGCTAACCTAAGCCGGCCAAAGTTAGTTGTATTGTAACAAAATTTATTGTCAATTTTGTCATTTAACAGGTATTCCAAGAAAGTAAATTTGGGTCTAGCTAACTCAGGCATACATCCGAGCACTGGAGACTTTAAACATTACGATGCATCTTACAGCAGCTCTAAGTTCTTAGGTCCTGAGGCTAATCAAAGGGCAGGTCACCGCGTGTCCGCGGCGTTCTAACAAGACATTCTTTAGTAACGACACAAAGTTCCAAGCCCTCCTAGCGCCAGGAGCGATGGCCGATAGACGGTACGGAACACGACTGGAGCCCACTTAATCACGAATAATCACGATTGACATAAACGCCATACTAAGATACAACCAATGCTTATGATGGTCATATCTACTAATTTAAATTTGGAGTTATACTTTTTTAAAGGCGGTTCTCGAGCTTATTTATTTCGCTAGCTGTAATATTCTAAGCAATTCAATTGTGAACTTGAGAAAAGTCCAATATTTAAACGGTTACGATCAATCTAAAAGGGCTGCTATGTTTCTGTAAGTATTGATAAGCATTTGAAAGAAATATGGTTATTAAAAACTAATTGGGATTTTTTTAATGTTTACGTATATTTTAAGGCTTGTATAATTGCTTTTTGATGAATTGAAATAAAATATTGAATTAGAGTAGAAAGTGTCAATCTAAAAGTCTTTGTTCTTGTGGGCTTCTACAATAAATGTTGACTTGTTGTTGACTTAACGGTTGGAATGAGGATGATAATGATTTTAATAGAATTAAGAACGACTGATTACAAAAAATGGGAATCAGTTTCTCCCAAATACTCTGTCTGCATCGGCTTATTTTAACTGGGCCTCCGTTATTTGAAATTTCTTCTTGTCCAGTTCATAGCTATTACAGTATTATATTCAATGCTACATCATTATAACGAACGAACGAACGAACGCTTGTACGAAAATGACGTCCCAAATTTATTATCATAAATGGCAAACACACTTTCTAAGCTGAAAAATATGCCCGTAAGTACTTTAATAAATATTTGTTTTTTTTTTTGTAATAATTTGAAGTGAAATAAATACCTTTTTATCATCATAGAAGGAGACTGCCGGCTCTATGTCCGAGTAATAGCAATATCCCGGCATACAGTTATCAGAAGACTAAAAAAAGTTATAAAAACGTTTTGATTAAAGTTAAAAAAAAAAATATTAAAAAATTGAGGGAAAATTTAGTTTAATCACCATCCATATTCTATCCAGGAGATCTTATATATCAGTTTACGAATGCCAGCTAAAGAAGATAGTTTTTACCTGTGCGAAATCCCAGCGGTATACCATCAAAAGAACTCATAGATCAGTGTCAATATAAGGATGAAAGCTAAAGAAAGTAATATTATATTTGACCAAACTGATCCTGACAGATAATTTAAGCATTCTAAGAGTTTAGAGAAATTTTATACCCAGAGATCCAGAAGCGGTCTTTAATTATAATGGAATAGCAATACATAGTCAGTGAGATGAGCGACACTTGTAATATACAACTATATGAGGACATACGACCCGGAGCGCGTAGACATCTCATGGGGAGATAGGTACATTATTCAAGAATGAGTGCTGTAGATTAGCTTAGCTCGCGTGTGCATATTTATGTATTTTGCGCGGAACCAGTGGCGTAACTATTCAATCTGAGGCCCGTGGCAAATTCATCGGATGGGGCACAAGTTCAGTCTTGGTGCCTCGTCTGCTTAGGGCCTTGAGGTCGGGGCCGGGGGCCCCCTAGGGCCTTGGGCCGGTGGCATTTTGCCCGCTCTGCCACCCTATAGTTACGCCACTGCGCGGAACCTAACTCTTTATCCAAAATAGTAGCCTAAGTTACTCCTTATAACACCAGCTAGTGAAAGTCAGCCAGGAACAAACAGACAGACAGACAAGCAGATAGACAGACAAAATTTAAAAAACACTGATTTTTAGGCATAGGTATCGTGCAAATAACTGTATGAACTTAAAAAACTATTGTTTTGTCATTACAAACAGACACTTCAATTTTATTTATTTGTATTGCTGATGTTGATTACCTTTGTGTCGTAAATTTTTCTATTTTCTGCTAGACTTAATGTAGGCAAGGGTAAGGGTGTAGGTGGTGGTGGCGATGGAAAACTGTTTAGAATCTTCTTTAATTTATCACTGGTCCTGATGCATCCACATTTCCGCCTCCAAGGTTGTGTGTCGGGCTCTGATATGGTTTCGTTCTGTCGTTGATTTATAATCCCTGGTTTGGAGGCCATGTGGTTGTATGTCTGTTAAAACTGTTTATAAAAGCTCACCAGATTTTTCTGAAAAGTTATTGATAAGTAACATACAATAGAACTTTTAGGAGTTCCTAATAGCCCACAGCAGAACCTTTAGCTGCATTCAGTCTTCACACAATCGACTACAATAGCCATATAATAAATAACCTTGTGATCTTCCCTCAACGTCTGTACCGTCACCGGCGAACTCTGTGCTCCTGAAACCTACAGCGGCTCATGCAGATGCTCAATTTGGTGCGAAGGTCATTGAATACCGGTAAAACCTACCCTAATGCAACGAGCCGCGTTTTGTATGAACTCTTAAGTTAGCAGACAAATTTGAGGGGTGCCTTCACCCCACAGGACTACTAGTTTAATGCTGCTTTTCTGTTATTGTATAGGGGGACAGAGCTCTATGTGTGGAGTTACCGTTGTCTAGACACAAATGACACAAAGATTATTTATGCTTACTAAACTGCTTTTACAAACAACCTTCCAGTTAAGCTTGTAACATTCTTTAACAAACTCAATATCAATTTAAAATAAAACTTTTTAAAAATTTAATTTAAAATTTTAGAAACATGCCCTACGACTTAACACATGTTAAGTTAATTTTTGTGTCTTCTAACTAGTGCAAAGCTATTCTATAATCATATAAACATTTTATAAAATTGTACTACGAATATACGCTACTCTACTATAGCACGCAACGGACATCGTAAGTGTAGTGTGTCGAAGTACCGACCGTACGACCTAAAATAAAATAATGAAGACCAAGTGCGGCTAGTTGCCAAAACTCGCACCTCACAAAAATTTGTGCTGTGTGTTGTTCCCATGTTTTAAGTTTATTTTTTTCTTTTGACCCTAACGTAGCTGGGACAATATATAATGAAATATGGTAACTTACTTTTTTTGCAATTTATTGTTTGAGTTTCGATTATCAGCAAATAATTAGTACGTCCACTCCAATTCCATATTCAAGATATTGAAATTAATTATAATAATTCAGGTGCTGTACAAAGGACGTATAAAGTTTGAATCACCAATAACATCACATAGCACGGTTAATTTGTGATGTTATATCACAAAATAAAAACAACATAAATTGCAAACACTGCGACGGGCCAATTGTCACTTCAATTTACAAATTAGTCGTAACTTTTTTTTCAAAAGTGTCAGGTTTTGATATTTAATTATAACCAACCTCTTTAATATTAAAAACTTTGAATCCGTTATGAGGCTCTATAATCATGAGTTTTAGGTTAAATGACAATGAATGCTGCGATAACGATGTCTTGGTGCGTGCCTTAAATCGGATAATTATTACCACAATTAAACCTAACCTTTTAAAAACATGATGCGTGGAATCCAAATAATTGTGATAAGGATAGCAAGATCAATATAATTTCTTAACCACTAAAAAAACATCCACCTTCCTCGGTGTTCAAATGTAAAGTCAAATTATTTGTCTGATTTTATTAACTCCTAACCTAAAAACTTGCGCCCTCCAATGAAGTTCATCCACGCTTCAAAAAATACTAATCTCATTAAGAATCTAGGCACAGTATATGTGATATAGGTATATGTTATTATCTTGCCTTCTTATCTCGTATCTCAAAATTTAAATATATATACCTATTATTTTAAATAATGTATAGGTATGGTTGTTAAAAGTACCTACCTACTGCTTTGAAACTTTATTTCACCGCCATAATAAATGTAAATTCCACCATCGCAAACTTTAATCAAATATGTGGGTACACGAATAACATAATTATAATTAAGCAAGATGAGTACAGAATGAATTATGTATAGTTCACACCAGATTTGAAAATGAAAGTAATTAACATAAATATAACACAAAATAAGTAGAATTAATACAGTCAATTTACAATGTCGGAAACTTGGAGTCTCAGTAGCAGGTACGGCGGATGGCCTGGTAACGTATCGCAAAGGTAGTTAATTCTCAGGTCACCTCGAGAAACACCATTCACTCTATTTTAAACTTAATGTAAGTACACTGAAATTTTAAGATTTCTATTAAAATTATTAGCAATTATTCCACCATTATATTGGTGCGAATAAAATTTGTACAAGAAAAAGTATGCCAAGAAGCGTCACCTGGTTTGCGTGCTTTACATTATATATTACTTAGTAAAATGTTACAAAACTATTGATAAAATAATTTATTAAAATGCATAAATGTGCTAGAAATTGCGTGTCCGTGCCTTAATCTTAGCTTAGCTGCGAAAATTTAAATATAACTAAATACTTTTGCTTTACGCCGTAGCAGTTACGGTAAACATTTTCCTTTTAAAAACCGCGAATACCTCAACTTTTCTATTAAAAAACAATTAAAAGATGTTACCTACATCTTTTCATGCCTACGTTCATTTTACTACTTAGCTGTCCCACATTTTTGTGGTACAGCCGTCCCCATATACCGCAATCTATTAGTGAATTCATCACCTCGACCCTATACTCAGAACTTGCTAATGTCTTTAAATTATAGCTTAATTTTGCTTCGGAGATAATCGTTATGTCAAATGGCCCTAATTTACTCCGCTGTGTCATACCGTTCCGCTATTGTGCCAAGTTCTTACGGATCTCATACGTGCCGTGGTTCTTTTGTGAATAGTATGTTTTCGTTGTACCATCTCGTTTCGTATAATTATCAAGAATTATATGAACATCCCGTCTCTGTAAACATCCTACGTAAGTTAAGAAAGAAATTACGATTCAAATGCCTCGTCGGGGGGAATATATAAAAAAATAAAAAGAAATACAAAAAATATCTAAATATGTAGGTACCCAATATACACCATATTGGGTAATAGGTATGCCAATTGTAGAACTAGTATCATCTTTACCATATGGTGTGATCTTTTCGGGGTTGTTAATAAAACAAACACCAGTTTACAGAATAACACCGCAACCATGGACATTGCCACGAAAGTCTATGAATCCCTGACCGAGCTATGTCAGTAATGCGTAATAATTTCGATCAATACGAATCGGCAGCTAAAAAAAAATACCCTAATGCTGACTATAAAGATAACTATGAAAGAAATTGAAGGACAATCAAAGTCTGTAAGTTGAATGGCAATGAAAAGTTTTACAACAACCAAACAATTGACAATCTAAGATATGGGCATTTAAAAAACTGGACTTCTAGAAACTTTAGTACAAGATATGCATAGTTTAGGCCTAGATGGTCTACCAAGATAGTACTATTATATAAAAAGAATGAAAAGATCCTTCGTACCTACGTGAGTACTTACATATACATGATGTAAGATTTTTAAAAAATGTCATTGTACGGGATCATTCCTTTATAATTTGTTTAGAATATAACTAGTCAAAAAAGCTAACGGACAATTTACCGTTTTATAAAATGTAATTTTACAGGATCATTCATTTATAATTTGTTTAAAATATAACTAGTCAAAAAAACTAACGGAAAATGTACCTTTTTATAAAATGTCATTGTACAGGATCATTCCTTTCTAATTTGTTTAGGATATAACTAGTCAAAAAAGCTAACGAACAATGTACCTTTTTATAAAATGTCATTGTACAGGATCATTCATTTATAATTTGTTTAGAATATAACTAGTCAAAAAAGCTAACGGAAAATGTACCTTTTTATAAAAGTCATTGCATAGGATCATTCCTTTATAATTTGTTTAGGGTATTACCCAAAATCTACCGGAGAATGTATTTATTTTTATTAAGGTGCCGTTACGGTAATGTAACTGTTATACATTCGTAACGTATCTGGCAATGAAACCAAACCCATGTGTTACGAGCCGATTATCATTTGCGCTGCGTGCGTGTTTTCGACAGTGTGAACTCAACTAATTCATATTACCACGGTAGACAGTTACATGGGACTTAACGGTGCACAATAACTCCTTACATTTCCCTCAATGTTATTGTAAAGGGAAAATGCGACCGTGAGAAGACCGAAAAGTCCTTATGCAAAACGTGTAATAGTTGATTAAGTACTTACGTGGCAAAGACATCTGTTATAACATTACATCATAACTAACTAACATAACATTATAACTGTATGAAATATAACAAGCTTTAAGAATTGTCATCGTTCAGGTTATGTGCAATATGTACAGGGCTGGGCAGTATTTGAATTACTTGTAATTGAAATACAAATACGTATTTGGTATTTGTAATTGGTTTTTTAAATACCAATCACTGAGGTATTTTGTAATTAGTATTTCAAATACTTACGGCTTCAAAATACATTTTTACAAAAATATTACGAATCTAACCTTAGCAGCAGGAGTAGCAGCGCAGCACTAGTTAAAATGAAGATTTTATGCATAGTGTTTGTATACTCTTTAGGTTTAATTGTTTTAGTCACCATAGACACTACCAAAGAGTATACAAATACTACGTTAGACCCATGACAACAAAATTAGAGTTAAATAGTTTGTCTTAGTATATTAAGTTTATGGTTTGTCAGCTTCCTAAATGAGAAAAGCAAAGAGGTTACTACTCTTGAAAGTTATACAAATATAAAAAAGTATATTTAAAACGAATTTGTGCTTATAACTTTTAGCTTTCATTTTATTCTGCTACTTTTTAGCCATTCTCCAAAAATAGCTTGTTTGTCTGATGCCACATTTCCAGCGACACGACGCGCGACATCCAGTTTCGAAGTCACCTAGGACAAAGCCAAGTTGGCATCCAAAAGATCGGTATGTTTAATAGAGCGAAGCAGCGACGATCCTACTAAACACACACGATATTGAACCCTGAAGGCTAAAAAGAGACTTTGAGTCCTTTTCCTTGTGTTTTATCGCTTGCAAAACCGTGCTCCGAGAAACTGTTTGACATGATGCATGCACGGCAGCATTCTACTAACGTACAGGTCCCTGCCGTTCATCTTCACACCTTGGAACCTAAAAAGTCGTTCATAGTATGGTTCACGACAAGAAATTTCTTCCTCGCCCCGGCTATGGAATGAGTTTCGAAGTTCTGGCGAGCGACTACAGTATGTGATTTTTCATGAAAGGAGTTTACAGGGTTACTCTACTCCCTTGGTGTTGCAAGTGTCTATAGGCGCATCGACATGGTATAATTTTTTTTTTTACATCTATTGTTCCTAAAAGTAGATTCTTCTTTTACTGATTAATGGTTCTTAATGTATTTTATAATTTTTATTTTGTATTTTAAATACAAATGGTTAAGATACTGTATTTTGTTTTTTATATTTCAAATACACGACATAAAAGTATTTTCTATTACGTATTTTAAATACATGCGAAAAAGTAATTTGTACTTTATATTTTAATTAAAGCAAAGCATGTATTTTGCCTAGCACTGAATATGTAATAATATTATATTCAGTATTCTTTATTTGCAATTCCACAATTTAAATTAGGTGGTAGAACTTACAATCATGTTTCATTGTCCTGTTTGGGGACAGTAAAGTTTGATAGAAGAGAAGATGCGGAATCAAAATAAATTGTAATTAAAATGTTATTCGTCGTAAAAAGAATGTTTATCGTAATACCAAATTATTTAGTAAGCCTAACAATAGGTACTTTGAAATACGTCAATAAAGTGTTTTGATGATCTTTTGCTTTTAGTTATAAAAATATTTTGGACACCCCCTTTAGTAGGTACCTACCTAAATTCTCAACTATAGCACAGATAACATAATACTATACTAGTAACTATAGGTAAGCTTAAGTACCTACCTATTCAACTTTTAACAGGATAAATTATAATATACTTAGTATACCTACTAGTTTATTTAACCTCCTTCTAATTACACTGTATTTCAATAACAGTGTAACCGTGAATTTTTCGCTGTATTGATTGTGAAATAGTTGTACTGTAGACGCTCAAATAGTTCCAAACAAAAACGTAAATTATTCGGCTTGTGCCGCCATTTGTTCCAAGCTTTGTCTAAAATAAATTGCTTTCAGTGTGAACTCTGATTGAAATATTGATGATTAGAATTTCCCGTAGGCTTGAGAAACAAATACCTACTTTAATTAATTAGTTGACTACTGAAAGTAGGTGGCTACCTACCTACTCTCAACTAATTATGTAGGTACCTACATGCATACCTATTTTTTTTTTATTCTACGTCTATTATTCAGAACAACACAAAGTAGTTATATCTTTGTTGCACATGTAATAGTTTTGTCTAGTGTATCTACTGTGACAAAATATTAACACATTCTAGTAATTTCTTGCTACCTGGTAACTGGTAACTGGTACTCCCGGAGCAGGGAATGCGTGTGTAATCCTATTGTACCTATCTAGGAATAGTATTTGCCTGTTTAAAAGATGGTTATAATCATCGGTATCTAATTTTTAAATATTGCTTAGTTCATTCATCATAATCAATCAAGTGATCAGGAAGTAAGACAAGACACAAAGGAGGTAGGTACCTACAAAAGCCGTTTGTTGAGGTGGCGATGAATCGGCGTGACCGTCTCAACATTAGGGATGACCGCCCGGCGCGTGGCGCGATTCGCAAGATCGTTCACTCGTAATATGACCGCTATTACACCTACCACAGCCGTGAAGTCTTATAATAAGGTTAGTGTTGTGTGGTACAAACGTCACAACAAAATATATTATAGGTACCTATGATAGAAGTTTGCCAATCTACCTTTTAATGAGCAATAATCAGGAGATACCTGCACCCCCTAAAGTTAGCACGGTTGCAGTCCAATAAGGAATAGAGGGAATAGACCCATACTTTACATATTTTATTTATTTGTTTAACGCGAACGTTGCTATCAAAGAGTATACAAACACTAGTTGATATCATGGAATCTATATAAGATGTGATCTAGTCACATTGCAAGAACTTGCGCAATATCAACCTAGATTATCGTCTTAAATTGGTACCTACCCGTCACACTCTATTTTGTTCTCATAAACAAATACTTACCTACTCATTCCACATTGGTAGCAGACAGCTGGGTCATTTACATCAAATTTTATACAAATATCTCGAGATAAAAATACACAATAACAACTGTTAATCATGCAAGGTGAAATTATATGTTAAAACAAAAATTGAAGACGGCACTGAACAATAGGTTAAGCTGAACACGAGGTCGACAGTCCAACACAATAGACTTGACTGGGGTATTTTGGAAACGCGAAGGTCAGACATGTCGTGATCCGTGATAAGCCCTTCTTATTGAACGATAAGCTATTTCACGGTACCGTGAACACGCATAACCCTATCTTCAACACAACCAGAAGAAGTACACCATTAGAAATTACTGACGTTGGAATAATGATTTACTTCTTTTATCTTTATGTGCCACCATTTATTACCGGTACGGATTAACATGTTAACATTTTAAAACTAAGCGTCTTCATCCTTACGAACAGTGGTTAACCATAACCATGTCATTAATAGATTATCTCCAAGTGAAATGAAAATGAGTTCAAAATAAAAAAATAATATATTGTTAAATTTATAACTAACTGTTTCACCAGCTCTTTAGACTCGCCAGCACGTTACTCTCTAAGAGCTTGAGAAACGGCACTTATATTTTTAATTAAATTTATTTCGAGGTCAAATCATGGGCCACATGGGCCTTGTTTTGACTAATCCCATGTTCACAGCAGTGGTAACGTGGAAGTAAGTTTTAACGGACTATTCTCTTGAGGTTCAGAGTAGGTACCTATCTCCTGTGACTAGAATACTAAAACCCTACTGTGTACCTACAATAGGGTTTAAATGCTTTAGAGGGGTGGAGGGGGGGGCGTCTTACACTAAACATCCTGTAGGTATAGGTACACATTAGATACTCCTTGTACGATTTTTATAAATTTTATTAGTTTACGGTCTTCTACTAATGCTGTCGAGTTCTCCATACGTGCTGATAATTACCCTCGTGAAGATGGAAAATAATAATTTACTGGAGAGACGATGATCTTGATCGTTAAGGTACGTTAACGATACAGAATATAATAACGAAACGGCAGTGCACTCTCAGTGAACCCAATAATATACTACCGACACATTCTCTTGAATAAAACTCTTCGCATGTTCACAATATTTTTAATAAATAAACACATATTACATTTACGCCGATGAAGCTAATCAGTGGGAATAGCCCTAGCATTCTGTGAATATTCCTCGAAAGCATATAACTATAACTAACTTAACACTAGCAACAAGCATCGTGATCAATGGAGTGGATCAGTTTAAACAGTCTTTAAAGTATATCGAGATGGACACAGTACACTTGAAACATATAAGTTATTATTAAGCTATTGTGAGATAATATAAACACACTCCTGATCATTTGACCACTGCAAAAAATCACAGATCCACGTTACCGTCGTATTATAAGATGCATAGCATAGGTACTATCGGCGTCGGTGATCACGAAGTGATTGATCTTATGGTAACTTACGAATTGGTTTATCTTGTGGAAAGGTACGAGAATTTAACAGGCATACCATTATAAAGAAATCGCTGGAAGGTCAAAATAAATAAATAACATGGACGTTTTAACATTCATCGATAAGATTTTCATATAGCTTTTAAATAAATTAACATGTTGTTAGTCATTGGTAAGATTCCAGCTAAACTTCGAAAAGGTCAAGAGTTTTTGTATTTCTCGAAAATGTCTGTCATCAAACTTTGTATATTTATATGATTTATTAACAATACACACGCCTTTCTAATGTATCTAAAATATATTTTGAGACAAAATATCAAACTGTAGGTGGAAATCGGGCTGATTCAATACCCGTGTGTAAACCCTGTGGAATGTAAGACACTAACTCCGTCATACTGTAATCTCTTGGTAATTTCATCATTTTCAATACCCGTGTGTAAACCGTGGAATGTAAGACACTAACTCCGTCATACTGTAATCTCTTGGTAATTTCATCATTTTACTGCGTGTCATCTTTGCAGTATAGAAATGGTATATGGTGAAAACAATTGAATAAATATATAAACAGGTAAAGGTCAAATGGTGCCGAAACCCATAACAAATATTAAGCATAGACTTGCTGTCGTGGAATCAAACAAAATTTATTCACGCTTTACAATTACAATTTCATTAGTACTTTGGTACGTCATACTAAGGAAGAAATAAATTTAGAACAAAGATAAATGCTTCAGACAGCGATTCGATAGTACATAATGTATGCATACGGGACTGACGACGTGTTCGATCGTGGTTGGAATTTGGTTGATACAGTTACTAACACATAACGACACTAAATTGTGCTCAATAAGTTCAATAACCTACACATACTCCACCTTCGACGCTAGGTCCTACATCCTAACATTTCATCTCCTAACTACTGTACACAAATCACTCACAAGTTATAACTAATATTAAAAATATAATTTCCACTGATATAGGAAAATACATAGGTACGCATAAAAGACACCCATTTTAATATAACATACTTCGATATAAAACTTGTACATGTCGTAAGCGGAGGTAAAATGGGGAACAGTGTATATGAAGTAGTATTATGGTATACAATAGTATACTTACATTTATTGAATAAATATATCGCCACCCAACAAAAACAGTGTCATGATACAAAAACAGCTATTTTGAGAAAATTATGACTTTTATGCCGGTGAATTGAACGAAACAGCTCAGTGAAAAAGGGAACTTCGTTCCCTTTTTTACTGAGCTGTTTTGTTAATAACGAAGTTTTTACATGTGACCAAATGCAACAATTGCTATTCAATGCTATAAAAATGTCAAAACGTACCTAACATGTGATATGACAATTTTTTTTGCCGGGTGGCGATATATTGAATAAGTTAATTTAGGGATAGATTTCGATTATGCTCAACGAATAGGACTATCTTCCATACAGTTACAATGTCGATACTTTGCATACACTGCAACTCTCATAATTTCGTAACGTCAATTTAATTGTTTTGGGACTTGTAGTTTAAAATTATTTAGATTGTGCACACGCCATTAGTGGCGTCTAAATGTTAGAATTTGAAAAAAAATTGTGATTCTTGAATCCTTCAGATCCTCATGACTTCTAATATCTCTATTTCTTCTAATAAACACAGTCAAGCTTTCGTAATAATATTGATGTGACATTATACAAATTTATTGATGTTGAAATACCAATAAAAAGCACATGGGATAAAATATATATCATAGCAAATGCATTGACTTTCCTCTTTACTCTGTACATATACTAATAAAAAGACACAAAAGAAATTATTCACAATAGACAGAATTACAAAATGCTTATAAATATCCCTCTACAGAAACTATTATTAACAAATAATTTCATAAAACTAATCATGTATCACAAGCTGCTATAAATAAAAATGAATTAATAAATTTTCCCCGTCATAATTTGTGATAAATATGTAGTAAGAAAATAATTTCTTTCCACATAGATTTAATTAATTATAGGTACAAGTGGAGTGGCTAGAGTATTTTGTACGTTAGGCGAATTATCCACTATTTTATAATTTGCATTTATCACATTCATCAAAAGCGTACAAGTATTGTAAAAAATTTTGGTGATATATCAACTTAAAATACTAGACAGACATATGGTATGACTTCAATAACTGCCCTCGCTACAGTGTTGCCAAACGTTTACAAGTATGTGGCTCTGCTTCATTCAATTATTACTTAAATAGGCAATACTTTTATTCCAATATTAAGCTATCTTAGCAAACGACAGCCTTATTGTTGATCTTCAAACAACTAAAACGGACCACTCTGGACTACGTTGTATAGAACGAATTCGAAATTAACGACGCTCTGAACTCAATCACATGTGCTGATCCGATAATTTTGTAAGTTTCCATTTTATTTCCATTTGATCTTAAGTACATCATTTCATACATCCGTGCACTTCCCAGACTCGGTTCTTTATCAGTGTAATAAGGCCCTACACAATCGCGCCACTATATACAGTACTAATCTTACGTTATCCTTGAAGCACAATAATCAAAACACATACGAAAGACTAGTTTGATTAATCTACATATTAAGATGAGCAATAAACATCTCCAGTATACCTAATATAGTGAAAGAGAAAGGTGAAATATCTACATTTAGGAACATGTCGCAAAATTATTTATAAGTTATAAAATAGATTATCCTAAACCAAACACATTTGGACAGAAACTGCAAAGAAGCAACAGATCCATACATGTACTGAACCTATTCATTAAAATGGAATGCAACTTGTTTCAACTATCGTAGCTACCTACTGTGGAATTATACATCAGTCTCAGTTTTACTGCTTGTGCGCCGACTTCTCACTACCGATCCTGGATTAACCCAGTGTGGTCCACTCAACAAAAATTTCTTTACATTGTACTCCATTCGTGCCAAATCTTCAGGAGTAATTTCTTTATCAGCTTTAGCCCTAAGTTCTTCAGTGACAGAGCTGTAATCTTCAGCGTGTGCAATATTCTTTGAGTTGTCGCTTACTTCAGTGACAGTCGCATCTCCGCATTCTACAGGAAATATGGTCTCTTTGACTACGTGATTGGCAAATTTCTGTAGAGGGAGGTTTTGGTGCACTGCTTTCTCTTGGCTTTGTACTAATACGTTTTTGTGTACTAACGTATGTCCATCCCTAGCAAACGACTTCGAATATTTACTGACAGGATGGGGCATGTTAAGAGCTAGCTCATTCAAAGTTTCAGTGAGCCTTGATAGTTTGCTGTCTCGCCGCAAAGCTCTGTTATTGAAATTGACATCTTCGTCCAGGGGATCATTAAAATTGTTTTGTTGCTCAAGATTTTTTTCAACCCATTCAGCAACTCGAAGCAGCTGCTGTTTTTGCAATAATGCTGCACTATCATCACTCGATAGTGAACTTGTGCTTTGCTCATTTGTAAAAACTTTTGTAGTTTCATTCACTTTTAAATGAGTTTGTGTAAGATTTGGATAAACATTAACTATCGGTGGTAAAGAAGTCTTTGTTTCTTCAGGCTTTCTCTCAACATTTAACACATTATCTACTTGAGGCGGTAAATCTTTTGAAATCCTCGTGTTTTCAAGGGAATGCAGTTGTGACATATCAATTTTCCTTAGGGGCTTATTATATTGATGAGTTAATTTTTTCTGTTCGTAGCGATCAAAGTTGAATATTTTCATATCATGACTGTCTGTAGGGGTTACGACAGTAAGTTGTTTCGAGTTGTCACTATCGTCGACGTTGTTATTTGGAGTATTATTAATATTAGTATTGAAATCATTCAATAAATTGTCAACTTCAGATGGGTTCACCTGACTTTCAATACTTTGAGATTTGTTGTTATTGTTTTCAGAGCTGTTGGAAAATGTGTGAGTTTTGAGTGGTTGTAATGGGGAAGACGAAACATTTAACAGAACGGGATTGATAGATTGATTTTTGATGATGACATTCGCATCTTTAATATTATTGTCAACATGGACGTCAATCAGAGTAGTTTCTACAACAATGTTATCATTTTTAATATCTTCTTTAATAGTATCATCATCAGTTTTATCTAGATCAATAAAATTATCAACGTCGTCGGCGAGATCTTTAAATATAGAGTTTTCATTGCATTTGCTTTGGCGCCTATACAAAACAGGCGGCACATCTGGTTCGGCATTATCGAGGAGAATGTTTTTGGAGCCGGCCTGCATACGCAAATGGCAAAATCTAGGCCCGGGCCCAACTTGGATATTAGATTTATGTGTGCTTACCGTTGACTTCGCAATTGATGATGTTCTACTGACAGCATCCATTGAGCTGTGGGAGTTCTTTCTATCTCCCATCTTTTCAACTTTTGTCGTGGCTGCAGGTTCTTGATTATTCAACAAATCTTTTGCAGGAAGCAAATCTATATTTCCTGTGCTATGTATGCTACTCTTCTTACTAGAAATTGAACTTTTAGTACGATCACAAAGCTTGTGATGTACTGCTGGTTCCATATTCATACTATTAGTCTTCCTGAATTGTTTCAGCTCTTCTTTTTTTGACGGAGCGTCTTTCTGTACCATTATGTCCATTACATTTTTCTCGTTTATTATAATGTTATCTATTGCTACACCATTATTTTTCGGCTTTTCAATAACTTGTTGTTGCGCCTCTTTCAAGGGTTCCGTATTTTGGGGTAAAATATACAGAGGGCTTACCACTCCATGTATAACGGCTTTGTCGTTAATGAGTTTGATGGCATGGGGTGAGCTACTTCTCACACTGAGGTTTGAATGCAATGACTTTATGTCAGAATTGCAAGTCAAACACAAGGAGTTTTTCATATCTCCTCCAAGAACTGTTTGTGTAGCCACAGAGTAGTAGCTCTCATTGTAACAGAAAGGCTTGTTTTGAGTTTTATTACAAGTGCATGTATCACAATGTTTAGTTACAGTATCTTGAATGCTGTCTTCTAAAATTTTCGACATCAGTGAAGCTGAGATGTTAAACTCGTACTCACTAGCGTCGAAAGTGTCAATTTCATTACCATTTTTAGACTGAGCTGATGACCCTGACGGTTTAGATGTCTTGGACATGACGTACTGAGACACGCGCGCTTGAGTGTCAACAGGAAGCTGTGAAGAAAGAAATCGATGAGGTAAACAATACATACAAGAATAGTTGACAGAATCTCTGATGTGTTGTGTACTTACATTGTCCAATTTCTGGGATACAAAATTATCTGGTTTACATTGCAATAACTGAATTGCTAAATTCATGTCATTTTTATATCTTTCCTGTCAATCAAATAAAAATAATTTTAAGTAAAGTACCTTAACAGTTTATACTGTTTTATATCACGAAGATCATACTTACGTTTTCTTTTTGTAACATACTGTATTCATGTTTTGACTCTGCTAATCTCACCGATAAAGTCGCAATGTCCTTGGTCAATTGACTTTTTTCTCCTTTCATCTTGTCAACCATTTGCAGTAATTTATCTTCAAGGACTTGATTTAATTTCTGTACTCTTTTGTGTGAATCATATAATCTGTAAAAATAATTTATAACCATATCTTAATCTGGCTTAGAGATAAACAATGATTAAATAGTATTATAAAGGTGTTATGCTCATGCTTTACAACAATATCCTCCATACATCACGATATCAACATAAATATCATGACAATTTATCTGGACCAACAATCATACTAATATCAAAACCTAACAAATTACTAACCTGCTCGAGCTATTGCTTAGCAATATGCTTTTCCTTCCACTACATTCCATTCTTAACTATCTTTCCATTTCAACATACTCGAAATCTTCTCATCGTTAATTCCCAAAGTGCCCGGTTGATAGCACTAGGTTTGCCCCGTATTACGTGTGTGGGACCAACAACAATACAACTCTGCCTAACTACGTATTGTAGCATATCAAACTCTTTGGTATGAATAAGGCACGGATGTGTGACACGATATTGTATTTCTTTTACATTTTTTAATTTAGTATAAAAAAAACATTATTGATACGGAAGAATAAATAATATATAAAAAGTATATAACTGTTTAGTTTGGTTTTATATTAAATTTATTTTACGTTAGGTTTTATATTATTCGCACGGGTACAAATTATACACCAAAACCTTCCTCATGAATCACTCTGTCTATTAGTGAAAACCGCATGAAAATCCGTTCGGTAGTTTTTCAGTTTATCGCAAACAGACAGACAGACAGACGCGGCGGGGGATTTCGTTTTATAATATGTAGTGATGTGTGGTTTTTAATTTTGACAACGATAATTTATTAAGACTGTAACTACCTCCTTATGATGGAAGTGGGTAATTTGCGCGCCTGCTGCCTTCATCGGATTTTGTCGCCGTTTCTCATGCTCCTTCGCCGGAATATTTATTTTTAAAGGGTACTTTATTACGGAGCAGTACACAAACCGTGTCTTCGGATATGAAAATCGCTAATCCTTACGATCCTGATCAGGATAATGGAACAAAAATTATTGCATTGTCATCGGTCCTTTATAAGTGTGCAAAGTTTCAAATTAATCCGACGTTTTGAAGGGGGTGAAAATCATTCAAGTTCAAAGATTCCGTTACATACATACATACCAAGCTAATATAAGCGTGTTAAAATGAAGAGTGCCGGGGTCTTGAAGTTTTTACTTCCACCGAACTGGTTCATTGTGGAAGCTCATATGAATATACAGAGGTGTTTGATATATTTCTTGCCCCAATAAAATATTTATTTTTTCGGCTCAGCACGGAGGGGCTCGTGGCTAAGTGGTAACCGAGTAGGTTACCACATTACAAGGTTAAGTAATACTAGCCAGGTCAGTCTCAAGGTGGGTGACCATTCTTAACACATCGAGACCCCTCCGAGCCTCGGAGAGCACGTTAAGCTGTCAGTCCCGGTTGCCATACAAACATCTGTGGCATTCGTTACGGGTACACATTAACGGGTCAGAACGTAGTTGGAGTCCTAAAAAGCCCGACAACCTAGTCTAACTATAGAACTTTGATATCGTCCTAGTACTTTGGTTGTGGAGATCTGATGGAAGTCACTTCATGTAAAATATCCGAGTTCAGCCGTGTCGTAGTTAGACTGAAAGCCGACAAAACTTTGTTGGGAAAAGGTGCGGAGGATGATGATACAATATTTATTTGAAAGATATCTTTAATTTTTAATCTCTCCTTAAAATACAACACTATCCCGAGAGAAAATCATCTTGATAAAGCCTGGCGAGTATTAGCACACACAAGAGAGTGCTACAGCATGTAACCGACTACTAAATACCATAGGTAGCTCACACAAGGTGGTATCTGGATAAACCTACTAACTCGACGAGATGACCGTTAGTATTTAAGGTTATCTCAAATAGTCCCCTTCGGTCAATCATAGACTACAAAATTAAACGGAGGGTCACTCACTCTCTCTTTTTCTATTCCACACACGTCTGGGGTTTACAATACACACACTTTTATACACAAACATGATTTCAAAAAGACAGGAGCTACAATGACAGAAACCGTGACGCTTTTCAGTTGACACTTTTATTAATTCTACTCCTCATAATATTTCCATACAAATATGGCTAACCCAAAGCCTATTGCAATGTATCCACAATCCACATCGACAGCTAAAGAGTAACCATTATATCCATATCCTTTATGTGATTTATGTACATATAAAAGCAAGATTTAAAGTTTTAAAGCTATAGAAGGAAGAAAAGGCAGAAGGCTTTTCCTTCCTTTTAAGGCAAATACACATGCAAATTATGAGCTGAGCTTAGACTAGGGCAAAAATAATCTCAAGACAACTTGGAAAGTTATCACAAATCGTAAATGCTTTTAAAAAACTACTTATGAGTGGGACATATCACTATGACATACTTAAACAATATAAACAAGTAGATTAGATTAGATTGATAACAGAATAAATAAGTACTGCAATATTTACGAACTCCTTAAACTGCAATGTTGCAAGGAGTGCAAATGGACTTTTTGATAAAAACCTGTGGGGATACTGCAGGCTTTTTAATAATTTGTGATTATATAAATACACACCAAATGTTGTTACTGACAAACAAGTGAAAAGTAATAATTAATTAACTTTGAAACATTTATTATTTAAGTGATAATAAAAATCTTTATATTTGTGCCATGACCCTGAAACTGATTAAAAACTTAGCATTAAAAAAGTAACTAACCTTTCATACTTCTCCCTCCAAGTATTGAGTTGTTCTTCAAGGTTGTTAGCCCTAGTAGTACACTTGATGAACTCTGCCTCAATAACTACAATGTGCGAGTCTCTCTCTGCTAGATGCTGCCTCAGATGTTCCACCTCAGCATGCAGCTGCAGTTCCTCCGCACCATCACACTCCTAACAAGTTTGTGCAACATCAAAAAAAAACAAGCAAGTGTAAATCTACCATTCCAATTTTAAAAATCAAAATTTTTATTTAGAGGAACATAAATTATGATTTGGTAGCCTAATTTATGTAAGAGGTGTGAGCTGAGCTTATACAAGAAGCTTTTCTTATATAAGAAAAATGTACTATGCCTAATACATTAAAAGATTTTTTGTTTATACATAATAGACTACATTATTTTTATAATTATTTGATTTAAAGATATTGAAAGATCTTAATGGTGCTGTAAGGTCTGCAAGTAGAGATGGGTAATTAACAGTTAAGTTTCTTTGCCACTGGAATGAATATTTTCTTAAATATTCGCTTGAACCATAACTTTGATTAATTTCAACAAGAAAGTAAACATTTATATAATTTGTGACTGTTTATTAGTGTTACATCACCTAGACTAAATTACTTTGTTTTATAAACATACTGGTGGTACAAGTATTGAAGTGAAATCTTCTTTATGCATGTTCTGCACTATTGGTATGGGGAAACAGCTCTGAACTTGCATAACCATCATGCTTAGATACATACATATAAAAATGTATGTGTGTAATTGTATATATTATATAAGTTATGATTTCCCTTCTGACATGCAGTCCTACAACTGAGTATTTTTTTACCATGACAGTACAACACCAATAGAATAAGGATTAGTTTTGAGAAAAGAAGTGAAGACATATGAAGACATGTCATCATTATTTAATACTCATACACAAATTTTACATAAACATTTTTTTTAAATGCCAATACCAATACACATAATATAGTGAAAACAGTAAATAAAAATGTCTACTATGCAATTTCTTGCATTTCTAATAGTAATTTTATGTACTAAAGGACTGACGCAACTGTATATAGGTACAGTTACCTTTATACCAGATATGTATAAAGAAAATGATAGGAAATCTGACCGCCATTAAGAAAAGAGAATCTAGTGAACTAGTAAGTCACTATATTTCAAGATTGGAA
Organism: Callimorpha dominula; assembly: GCA_949752705.1. Classification (NCBI taxonomy): domain Eukaryota; kingdom Metazoa; phylum Arthropoda; class Insecta; order Lepidoptera; family Erebidae; genus Callimorpha; species Callimorpha dominula. The sequence goes on along the minus strand of OX457004.1, from coordinate 9,357,628 downwards.
GAGAAAGAAGAAGGTGAGTAGAAAACATTGGTATGTACCAGTGCTTTGTTATCTACTCACTTTTAAAAAATATATTAGGGCCCAGTTATCCAGCCCAAGCACTGGTGTGCTTGACACATCTCACACACTGCCATCTGAACCGAAACTAGGCAGAGCCTGTACTAGTAGCATTGCTTAGTAGCATTACTTAGTAGCAAAACGTGGTGTACCTACTCATATGTAAATATATAGAGGTGCAATCATATAATCTACTTATGTAGGTTCTTATATAATATTTTTCTAGTTTTATTTGCACTCCCTTTTTTGCCCAAGGAAGTTATCAAGCTCCTGTAGGGCAAGACAATTTCATTGCACTCAGTCAAACTTCTGTGAGCAGGTGCATTGCAAAAACATCAGATGTAATAGTGGAAGAGTTAAGCAGACTGCTGATTAACATGCATATTTATATATTTCTAAATACGTACATGTAGATAAAACACAGAACAATTTTGATCATGCTCACACAATTATTTGCCGTGGGTGGGAATTGAACCCACAACCTCTGGCTCATATAGGTATATATACTAATATGTATGTATATAATATGTAGGTACTTTTAGTTTAGATATACATAGTGAAATAACTTTAGAAGACTACAATGTTCAAGGCAATCATTGATCTTCTGAAATGTAAAATAATATACATTTAACCTAGGCCTTGGTGTCACGGACAGATAATCTTCATAACCATAACTCGTTTATGTTCCTCTAAACACAAAAGTCATCAAAATATGGAATTAAATTGAAACTAAGAATCAAAACTAATTATTCAAAGTGAAAATATTTTAATTTAAAGTGCAACAAATGCAACTAAAGAAAGAGAAGCCATGTGCATTATATCTTTATTACTTGAAATTTTCAGTAACTTACTGTTTCATGGAAATATTGAAAAAATTAACAATACTGTTAAATATAAATTAGGCACATTATAGTAAATACTATAACAAACCTACTGTTATTCATAAGCAAAAATTAATTTTAATTTGAACACCATCATTCCCTTCGTGGTTTAACTCAAAACTATACTTGAATACACATAAGAAGAAAAATAACTAATTATAAGACATGAATGTATCTATAGCCATTTTCACAATCTAAAAGAACTGTATGCATTGATAGCATATCTAACTAAAGCAATACTTAAATATTCACAACAACAAAAGTTTGCTTAGATCTGTCTACAATCAGAAGAGAATCAAAACAGCATAACATTGGTAAATTTTACCTTACAAGGGGAATTACTTTCATCCATCGCTTAACTAGCGTTAATTCTACTTCACATTTCAGATTATTGTATGTCCAATTTGTCAAAGTAATTAAACGATCTCACGCACAAAGTGATTTTATTAGCTATTAGTACCAATAAGCCACTGTTAAAACAAAATAAAATAAAATCAATCTTGACACACAACTTGAAATATTTACTTATTAATAATCTATTGCCCGCTGCCAATGTTTAGTGAGACATTTTATGACGTTAGTATCAACAGCACAAGTAATAATACATGTAAATATACTTCAAAATTGGGTTTTCCATTTAGAGAAAATTCGTATTGTAATGTGAATTTCGATTATGTGGCTGATTACCGAACCTACTGACGTTTGTGTACAGTGTTGCCAACTCAAAATAATATTTTGACCAAAACTTTTAATGCCAAAAATATGCTGAAATTTACGATAAATAAAATTAAAATTTGCTACAACCTAACCACAACTACTAGATAGATAGAATTTAACCCTACCAAAAAAACAAACCTTTTCAGCTTTTTATTAAGCGTTTAAAGTGTATTATAAAAAGCGAAAACTATTCTTTAGAAGTATAAACATCAATGAAACCGATTTGCAGCACAACATTTTTATGATAAATTGTAATAATGGCACTAAGAAAGATTAATTTGCAAAGTTGATTATTATTTTGAAATGGGTATCTATCGCAGCACTCCTTTTCGCTCTGGCTCACATTTTATGCAACGCGATTTCTCACTACGAGTATCACACATCGTTGCATAAGAACAAGGTCAATCTATAAAATATCATGGAGTCGCTGTTATATTTTCTTAAATTTATTAATTTCATATTTAATGTTTATTATATTAGTTTTCAACAAAACCATATTTGCAGAGAAATTGAGGCCTATTATAGTATTAGATAAATGATATTAGTTTTAAAAACATAACAAATATGCATAATTTGTACTGAGAATTTGATTATAAAAAGGAAATAATACTTTAGGTTTTTAATAACTTAAAAGAAAGAGCAAATATCTGTATCTTCAGTAAAGCTGTTAATATACATATATAAAATGAATTACAATTTATTGTAAATATTATAATATATATAATATTTACAATAAATTGTAATTCATTTTATTTGAAATTGAATGTGCATTATATTTTAATATGGCGTAAAGATTTAGAAATATTGAAAACACCCTTGTAAACACTTCAAAAGCAAAAGTAGGCATTTAAAAGATTAGAATTTTTTGAACTGAATTCCTTGGGGACTGCGTCCATGTTTTACAGAATTTTGCAATGTAACCTACTATAACATTATAAAGTTGCGGTGTTTAACGATGTTTGTCAGTGATCTAGGATTCCGCTAGTACCGCCATAAAAAGAAAATACTCTACGCGTCGCGTTTTGTAGATGTGAAACGCGAAGGGTTCTGAACTGAGCGATTTCATTATGGTTCTGAACTCGAAGGGTGATATCGGAACTCTATTACTAAGCCTTCGCTTTCCATCTGTCTGTTAGAGGGCTGTAGACATGCGCAAACCATGTCCGACATGGAATTGAACCTGGAACGGTTCCTTTCCTTGTCGGAACTACTTCCAGGAAACATGTCCGAGGAACTATCTAGTTCCTTAGTTTTATCCGGACATTGTAGTTAACAGTTTTATTTCGGTTCAGACAGTTCCTCGGACATACAGGTGGTTGTGAACAATATCAATTAATTTAGAGTTAAAATATTTTAAATTAATGTATTGGCTTGGTCTTTAAAAATCAATTAATAGTATATATACATAATTAAGTAATATTTAAATTTGTAGATCATAATATATTATATATAGATATTTTTTATTTATAATTGCCAACATAAAAAGTAGCTCAGGCACCTTTGATGTCTTCAATCGTATATACGTCACACGGACAGTTCGATATTCGTTCCACCATTCAATACCATTCCGGCCGCTCCTTCAATCCGCGTGATCGTTCCGAGGAACTGTGGAACTGGAACTATTAGGTTGAGCAAGTCGGAAAGAACTGACATAGTTCCGACTGCGGACATAGTTCCAGGAACTATTACGCTCCGGAACTACACATGTCTAGAGGGCTGTATTTCTTGTACCAAAATAGGTATACAGTTGCAATTTTTACAGAGTTTTATTGCCGCTATATCAACAAATAATAAAAGTAAAATAAAAAATGTATGTGGGGCCCCACTCAAGAAAGAATGTTTTCGTAGCTCTTGAACAGTAATCAGAGAGACTTATGATTTTTTTCAAAAGTGGGTTCAAAAGTAGTTGCTGTTGTTACAAATAATGAAAATAAAAGAAATTTTAAAATTAAAGGAAGTTTACAAGCATTAAACTTTTGTTTTTCTCGATCTTAATACGTACCTACATGAAATTTTCACGGGGTGGGTATTACTGACGTGACTACTACTGACGTGATTACAACAGTCTATGTGTGTAGTGGTACTTCCGATGTATTAGCCACAGGCCTTAGATGATATAGTTACGCCACTGCCTTGAATCTGTATTATTGGAGTGGGGGAGGATTGATACGATTTTAAAACCATGCCATTTTTAGGTGTTTTACCATTAATTAGTCCGAATGAAAAGTATTTGTTCCATAATATTGGTTCTTTATTTAAAACCTAACGAGCTAATTTGGGTGAAAGTGTAAAATGTACTAGGGTAATAAGTGACCTAAAAATAAAATGGCCTCTGTATCAATGCTCCCAAGGGGTGGATTGATACAGATTGATACAGAGATTGGATAGGAAAGAAACATGGATAAATTAATCAGTATGTTTATTATTACGTTGGAAAACAGTTTATATTTATACTATTAGGTGAAGCTCGTGCTGAAAAAAAGCAAAATGTAAAGTATTATATTTTGTCGTATCAAGTCACCCAGCAGGGGGACGATTGATACAGTGTATCAGTCCACCCCTTGGTTACCTGTATCAATGCTTCCCACAAACAACATAAGTAATAAAATGTATTCTCATTCAACACCAAGCAAATCTAGTTGACAAATCCTTGAGATTCAGCTAAAATACACCTACACGGGTAAAAAATGACCCGAAATTCGTAAAAATGCACTATTGCTTGTACTTTTTCCAAGCGGGAAAACAAATACTTCAGACCTGTCAAAACACGAAGATCGAATAAAAAAAACCTGGCAGCCAAAACAAGGCGCCATTCATATGCTACCAGAGACATCTTTTGGTCATACTCATAACTACGTTGTGCTTTGTGTTGTGTGTGCTTTTTGTTTCATCTGTATCGATCCTCCACCTGTATCAATCCTCCCCCACTCCCACTATATAATTATTTACTTAATGTTAATTTCGTTGATATCTTCACCCGTTCTTGCAAAAGCGTCTTGACAGACGGACAGAAAGACGAACAACGAAGTGTTTCTATAAGGGTTCTTTTTTCATTTGAGGAACGGACCCCAAAAAAATAAAACTAAAGTTTGGTCTGCGTCTTAATCATTTCGTGATGCGAATAAATCCAGTCAATCAATAAATTAGGTGATCTTTTTTTTAAAGGCAATAAAATATGCTACATGCTATAACGAATGTTTTTATGAGACATCACTTGAAAAAATGCTAAATTCAGCTATAAAAATTATAAGTTTTTGCACTACTTTGCACACACAGATAAGCACTATTTGTCGCTTATATTTAAAAAAAAACCCTTTAGGAATTGATATTTCAAATCCTGTATTTTAGTTAAAAAGAACAAGAATTTTATCAGGTGTCTCCTTAGATCAAATATTTGATAGTTAGGTACACAATCTCCTACAAGAATCGCGTCAAATAGTGGCACTCGATAGTTCTTCATTACTTTACGTGCATGCGTTTAATTTGCCATCGTAATAATAACCCGACCATACAATGAATGTTTCTGTGAATATTTGTTGCAATACGTTGATACAAAAACTGCAATATAAAGCGTCTGTAGTTTTTGCTTACCGCAAGGGAGCGTATTAAACTTTGCATGTTCGTCGACGCATATCATTCATATTCATATACATTTTGTCTCTGTATCTTCTTTTGGGTTTATTTGAATGATATTTATTTTACCTCTTCCAGAAAGTTAAGTACAATATCGGATTGGTATTCCGTCGTACAGGTCTAATCACAATTTAAAAGCACACGGGTGGAAATTTCTTTCTAATCAAAGCGACACTAATCTAAACTGTTATTGTAAATTAACCTAATATTGTAAAGCTTCATGTTGTCAATAAACAAAGTCCCCAAGCCCGCAAGTCTATATTAAGTACAAACTCCGCGAGGAGACGAGAGTTGTCAGACTGAATTGCTATTTATGGTACCTTTCTAAGGTATTCAGGAACAAATTATTAATTAAAATGTACAGAATTAGTCATCATCGATAATGAACAGAAACAGTGTTTCGCTAGGTGAGTGAGTTTACCCAAACCCCCTTCCTTCCTTCCCCAACTCCCAGCTTATATCACTTACCATCAGGTGACGCGCTTGCTCGTTTGCCCCCTATGACATTTATTTCATCGATAACCTACCTACTCTTTTCTTATATTGCTAAGTCTGCAAAGAAGGAGACGGCCTATCAGAGGTTAAGTGTGCTTAGTGCCTATAAATACTGATGGTTTTTATTCAGATTGACACTACAGAATGTAAGATTTTTTTTATAAACCGTACAGTTAACTTGTTAGTTGTATAAGTTTAAGAAGTGGTTTAGATTTATATTTTACCAAAGAAAACATTTAGATAGAGTTCATAGTACCTACTAAGAAGATTCATCTTATGTTTCATCCATCCATATGCTTATTCATTACCATTGATATACCTTTTACTCTACATAAAAGAAATATCAATTATAAACGAAATAACTTAAGTATGGAGAAGTAGAAATAGTAGGTATAAACATTTAGTAAACATACCTATGTTAAAACTTTATAGGTTAAATTGTATTGAATATTCAGGAGGCATATGTTCCGTAATAATTATATCCTAATTAATATAATAATACCTGATGCAAAAAAGAACTCACTGGTCATCGCAATTTACTTTATTTTATGTCGTTAGACGTCTCAATAAGTACCACTCACTCTAAGCTATTCTCAGAAACTTAACACAATAATTATACTTTTCGTCTATCTTCTCTTTTGTACCTGTATGAGTAATTTCAACTAGCATTTTCGAATAATATGTGCGGCCAAGGTCAATTTACCCGAACGCGTGATATAATCATAGCAAACGTAGGCAGTAACGCAAAAAGCATGATAAAAATAAAATATTGGTAGAGATTTACCGAAAAAACCGCTACGTATGCTTCCACGAGAAAAGCTCTAGATGTACCTACTTGTGTGCGGCAAACGTCTGGAGCTGACGGGAGATCTATTTCGGGAAACGCTTGCTTCGTCGAACATACGTATGTGTGAGTCCAACGAGCAAACAGTCCTTTGTTTGATTAAAATCGTAGCGGTCGTAGTTTATACTAAGCCACACATCTTCAATCTGTATTGGCGTGAATGAAAGTTTGGTTGTTTATAAAAGTATTCCAAAATGGGAAATATACTCAGTAGCGCTTCAACAAGAGAAGGCAACGCAGAATCCGACAAAAGTGAAAGTGTAACAATGGACACAAATGTTCCCAGTGATGTTGTGAAACAGGAAGGAACTGAGAAAGTAAATGAAAATGAAGCTAGAGTTCGAGCCAAAGAAGAAGAAATGAATGAGTTTAAAAAACAACTTGGCTTGAAACGTGAACAAAGAAGAGAAATTCTTGCTCGTCATCGAGCTGAAAAAGAAGAATTGGAAAGATCGTTGCAGAGAGAAAGAGCTGCCGTAATAGAATTATGTGAAAGCAATAAAATACTCCGTGAATTATTAACTACAAATAATATTGAAATACCAAAAAATCTACAGGCTGGTAAAGGGGAGTCTGCACTTACAAAGACATTATTACAAATGCGAGAAGAGTTTATTTTAATAAAGGTTAATAATACACAGCTGAGAAAAGATCTAGCTGAAACAAATAGTGCCTTACAAAGTGCTAATTCCGATATAGCAGATCTAAATGTTCAAAACACTGAATCTATGAAACAGATTCAGGCATTAAAGGAAGTCGTTTCGGTTAGTAAGACCATGATTAGCCTTCGGGAACAACAATTAAATGAGGTAAGTGTTGATAAGCGAATTTTTCATCGATTTTATAAATCCCTAGGACTAGAATTTTATGAAAGGTGATTGTCTGAAATTGGCCACTCGTGAACAGGCTCCTCCAAAACAAATTTATTAATATTTTTATTTTAGATAATGTATAATAATGAAACAGTTGTATAAACTATTAGAATATATATATAAACTATTAGAAAACCTTTTCTTAAAAAAGTAATTAATTACGATTTAAATTTTATTAGTGGGAGAGCCACGCTTCGGCACGTATGGGCCGGCTTGACCGGAGTGTGATCTCGGCCCCACAGAACACCGGCAGTGAAGCAACGCTTACATTGCTTTTCGCCGACTGAGTGAGGTTCCCGGAGGCCCTATCCCTTCCCTCTACCTCCCCTTCCCCCTCTCCCTTCCTCACTCCCTCTCCTCCTCTTCCCCCTTCCCCTACTCCCACCTTAAAGGCCGGCAACGCACTTGTGACTCTTGAGTTGCAGTTGCCCATGAGCGGCGGTAATCACTTACCATCAGGTGACCCATCTGCTCGTTTGCCCCCTATACTATAAAAAACGATTTGGCTTTTTCTAATCAATCCCGAATGTTTCCTTTCTGATGAACCAGGCATACTTGTGGACCCCGAATCTTCTCTCAATATTAATACTGGCGCGTCTACTGATACCGAACCTCATCATGTAATACATAACCTTCTTCCCTTAGATGTTGAAATAGAATTTAAATATACATTTTGGTATAAAAGTAAGTTTATATCATTTTCTTTAGCAATATGAACTATCAAATCTAGGACATAATAAAAGCTTAGGCACAAGTGGCCAAAGACTATAGAAAATGGACAATCTCCTTTTAAAAAGTACTTATTACCTTAAGAACCTACTGAATCAGTGTAACTTACATGAAAATAACTCCTTTTAAATACTGTGAAAAACCTCAACTTAAATTTAAAGACATTAATTTAAGTTCTGTAACTGCAAACATTTTTCTATATTCAATTATATATTAGCAGATAGCGTTCTTAGACAAAAAATATCGAGATGCCAATGACCAGGAAGCAGCATGGCCCTCTGCGGGTCAGAGACCGCCGACGTAAATGCATTACTATACTTGGCTTCACCGGTATTGACAAAATGCCAACGATGTACTTGATTACCAGCTGCTTAAAAACTTTCCAGATAAACATGATAAACAAATGTCACAATTTATTACTGTTATATGTAGATTTTATCATAAAAACCGACATCCAGAAAACTCGTGTTCTAAGTTAAAATCGAAAAATTTTGGAAAAACTTTTTTAAATTTAAATTAAAACATTCGTGTCTTGAGACTTCTCTCAAGATATCAACTGTTGTTTTTGACCCGAAAGAACAACCCTTCTTACTAGGAATTGTTTTCCTCAAAGTGGACAGTTTCGATAGAAATGGTAATACCTGGGAGAGTTGGTCAGTCACTCATTTCGTTGTTGGTAAACCGCTTTTCTAGGCAGTAAGTCTTCCTTTGGAGCGATCAGGCTTAATTTCGGGCACGGGAAAAATTAAAAGATTGTTACGGCATAAGTTTATGAGGTGATCAACCAACCATCCAGTATTTAAGTCTTTAAAAACGTCGATTACCAACATACTTTAAAGTTAATGGTACATCGTTTTTTCAGCTAAGAAATAAACTAAATGAAATAGAACGAACCTTAGCCGATAGAGAAACAAATCTTCTATCTGCTGATTTACGCCAAGAATATGAGCGACAATTACAGAATATCAGAACATTACGAGGACTTTATGAAGAAAGGGCGCGACTGGCGGAAGTAACAAGACAAGGTCTAGTTCGAGAACTGGATGAACACAAAGTATTACATCAAGTGGAAGTTAAGAAGTAAGTATAGTGTCATTTCTTTAAATAAACTTAAAAATACACCTTACAATGCTTACTAAACACCTTCATTGAAAACTGTTATTAGAATATTATGTGTAATATGTTAAAAGTTTGACCTTTTCGTTCTTTCGTTTCGTGCTGCATTGTAGTATTTCATTTTTCAAGACTACCAGGTAACCGTGGTCACAAAATGTTATTTTTACTTTTGCCACTAAGCTAACGAGGCATAGATTGATTACGTGATCTCAAAATATGGGAAGGAATGCAGTATGATTTCATCAAATCTCATTAGAACTGAGGGGGGCATCATTGTAAATCTCACGTTAGTTTTGAAAGAATTTTAGTTAGTGCACCTTTACGTTGCATTATTTTCTGTTTTATGAAAACAATTTCAGGCATTTACTTGGGGAGTAGGGGAGGTAGTCATAATTTTATTTTTAGTACATCCAAATCAAATAAACCGGCTGTGTCGTCAAATTAGCAATGAATGTATGACAGGCACTAATAGAAACAAAACATCTTGTACAAGTTGTTTTCAAATTGCTCTAATTGAGAATTGTCCTACTCATACTACAAACGGGAAAGTTTGTGAGGATGTATGGATGTGTGGATGTATAGATGTTTGTTACTCCTTTACGCAAAGACTACTAAACCGATTGCGATGAAACTGGTATGGTAAACTTGGTATGTAAATAGCTGGAGATCTGGATTAACACATAGGCTACTTTTTATCACGATATGCCCACGGCACCGGGACTTACGCGGGTGAAACCGCGGGGCTCAGCTAGTGTAAAATATATTTAAAATAAGAAATAATTAATTGCATTTGTTTATATTAACACTTACTGATAATTAATTATGAAATTACCAGATGTAAAGACCTCGTGGACAAAGTTGAAGAATTGGAATCAAAAATAGACTCATTAATTGAAACTATAGAAACCAAAAATTCTCAAATATCGTCATGTCAAGAAGAAACAAATGGATTGAAAGCCGAAATGACTGTTGTAAATAAAGTATGTATATACATTTACAGCAATAATTTACTTTCTAAGTTGATTTCAATCAGATTTAAAAAATCTTAAATTTTATTTTTTAGCTTTTTTCTCAAGTATTACTCGGTTATAAAACAAATCAAGATTTGGACACATTAGTACAGAGGCTAGAAGAAAATCATGGGATCCTTACGCAAATGGCGGAAAGAGAAAATGGGTCAGAAGTGTCGTCGGCTCTACCCAAACTTCTACTAGAATTAGTAAGTCAAGTAGATGAACGCGAGGATTGTAATGCAGAAGAGTCTTCAACAGCTGACTATAAATCATCGGGCAAAGAATTTGCCACAAATCAAGAGTCTGGTAAAATATTTATAATATATTTTTAATAATATTTTTATTGTATTGACTTATTTCTGCATTAAACATACTTCTTGACGTGTTACCTGTAAGTTATTTTCTATTATATTTTCAGCTCAAAAAGCCACTACTGCTGTCGAAGATATTGTTGAGAAGCTTCCAAAAGTTTGGAAAGTACTCATAGAACTTTTGAGTCATCAAAATACATCCAATTTGGACTCGTCGGAAAAAGTTACAACGTGTTATAAATCCGTTAATACAGCGTCAGGGCCTGTTCTAGTGCCAAGCGTTAGTCAGACGTACATTAGACTAAAGGTAAGCGATGAACTCATTACATTTATTGCTCTTAATTTTGCATCAGAATTATGCGTCATTGTTAACTACCACGATATAAAAATAAACGGTTTCATTATCAATATTTTGCAGCAACCAAAAAATGCGACGCTTCTTGAATTTTGGTACTGAGCCAATCTCTCTCGTTGTTTCGCGAAAACATAAACAAAATAATTATCAAAGTAGTTATTGTCATTTGTAATTGTTTTCTTTTCTTAATCTCATGTCAGTCTTTTGTCTTTTATTATTTCAGGATCTTATAATAGAAAAATTGGGTCTCATTAAAGAGGTCAATCATATGAAACAACTCAATACTCACCTGGAAACGCGTTTAGAAGAACAAGAGCGTAGACTCTGTCTTGTCACTAGTGAGTTGAGTAAAACATGGCATGTTGTGGGACGATTACGAAGACATCATCATCAGTTACATACACATGAAAAAATTCTTAAATACGAGTTACAACAGAAAAGAAAACTATTAAACGAACTTAAAGAGGAGCTGGAATACTGTCGGGAAAAATGGGAACAAGCACGAGAAAAGAATACACAAACAGAAAAAGACTGGAGAAAGCTTAGAGCCGAGTTCTCTAGTAGAAAAACTAAAGCAATATCGCCATCACTTAATAATTCTGGGGAAAGCGGATACAGTGACGAACGACCATCAGATGAATCATCCGAGTCAAATGATGAAAGCGAATATGTCGCTGAACCGCTCATAAGATGCAAGAAGAAAGTTAAGAAATCTTTTGAGACTATTATAGACTCTAGCACCGATATCAACTTAGTTGCGGAAAGAGAAGATCCCGTTAGTGATATGCTTGATGTAGCAGATTTGCCCCTGGATACGCAAGAAAGTGAGGAAAACCCTGCCTCAATGTCAGAGCCTAGTAAAAGTGAAATATTTTCTAAACATGAGAAAATATGTGAAGAGACTGAAGATGAAATGGCAGATATCGCTCATGACGACTCTTGTCCTGAAGAAGGGAACTCTGAAGAATCATTCAGCGGGCACACACATTCTCTTGACGATACCGTTCAAGAGAACCAAATAATTCCATCATCTGATTTATTCAACGAATTCTCATTCCAGGTACCATTCGAAACACCTACAGTAAAATTTACAAATGTTACATGCGTAAGAGATAAAACATCACGACAACCAGAATGTAGTACTGCTGACACAGCAAATAAAACTGAAACAGCGGAAATTAATGAGCCATTATCTACTATACTGGATAATCTCATCAATCACCCTAACACTGATTCAAAAAATATTGAAAACGAAATTGCGTCTTCTGATAAAGTATCTGAATCAAACCACACAGAAATAGAGAATACTACACCAAATGTATTAGAACATAAGGCTTTAGAACAAGGATTTAGGACAGAAATCGTGGAAAGAAATCAGAACTCTGGCAGCTCTCAACAAAATTGCGGAGAAATATCTACTCCAGACTACAAAGCTATATTAGAAAATGTAAGAAAACAAAACGAAAGACTTGCAAAGAAGGATAAAAGACTGCAACAATTGGAGGACGACTGTTCTGTAGTAGTAAAAGATATATCTAGCACTCTAAATTCGGGAGACAGAATACTTGAAAAACTAGACAGTCTGCGCAATAAGCAACAAAGTCTAAGTAATTACACTGTAGCAGAAGAACAACCAAAAGAAGATAGCCCTATTTTGGATATAGACGAATCAAGCCCATCGACGTCAAATGAGATAGATCATGAAGCTCGATTTGCAGCGCGTGATATTCGGTTAAAAAGGTTAGAAGAACAGACGAAGTCACTTGTAAACAAAGTGAACAAAACTACATCCAAAGGCGTCAAGATTCACTACAAATTGGAAGAGTTACATAATATTTACGGTTCAGAAAATTCTAGAGCCGGCACCCCATCTGAAGAAAATGAAGACAAAAACAACGATAATGAGTCCGCAGACGAAGAATGAATTTCCTAAAATAACTTTAATCGTTGTATTAGTTTTGGTTTATCGGTTTTTGTTGTATGTTTAAATGTAAGAACAACTACAATAAAGAAAAAACATATTCATTTTGTCTAATTTAATTAAGTATATTTATCACAAAAAAAATTATAATAAATATTTAAATACCACTTCAGGTACATTTTGTTCACAATGTGCACAATACAAGACATGTAGTATGTAATTGTTATAATTATTCACAACATTGTTCACAACACCAAGCGTTTGGTCACATTAACTTGTCGTAGTTAATACTCGTACACCTAAATTCTTATTGTAATATTGAGAGATTTGGGAGTGCCAAAATTGATTTGCATAAGTCAAATTTACACCTAAACACTTCACCGTTTCGTAGAATGTCTGTATTAAAACTATACAGAAAACACAAACTAAATTCAATCATCAATATTGACATTATTATTAAAGGTTTTGTTGTCAATGCCTTCTTTGATGCTCTTCACTTCAATAGACCGTAAATTGTCATCAAGTGTAGGTATTGATTTTTCATTTTGTAGATCTTTCAAGACTTTTTCTGGTGGCACGCTATACAGGCGCCATGCACATATTGATATTAAACACATCTCCACCACTATGATGCAACTTTGTATAACTGGAAATAAACAAATTAGTAATTTAGATTTTGAGTCTAATTTCTTAATAATATAGACTCATCCTTTATTTATAATATATATTCTCTATAAATTACATAGGGATCGTCCATTAATCACGTGAGATTCGAAAGGGGGGGGGGGATTAGTCTAAAACCTGAGGTTTGAAATATCTTTATTTCTCATAAGAATTTGAACAATTCACTTACATGAGAAAGTTAAAGCACATACAAACAAATAATAATCCTATCCTAGGCGTATACCAAGATATTGAACACATTTTCTAACCTGTTTTTATTCTAAGATACATAAAATACAATATACAGGGTACTTGTAAAAAAACTTACGTAAACAAGGAGCAAACAATGCTTGGACGCGCATGTTACACAGATCGAGCGTAGCTAGAAGCGACTAGTAAATAGTGAACTAAGGTGCGCTCTGATTAAATGTTAAATAGTATTTTAAGTGCTTTTTAAAACTTCGCATTGATTTTGCTTCTTTGATATTTTTTGGTAATTGGTTACACAATTTCGCACCTTCGTACATTAATTTTTTTTTGCCATAATTAGTTCTTGGGTGTAAGAGACAAAGGTTGTTTGCGCGTCTTAGTCTAATTTTTTGTATCTGTTGTTTCTTAGTGAATGTTATTTGAGTATGTATATCTTTATTTAGTATTTTTCTTATTAGTATACAAGTTTTATATACGTATGTTTGAGTTATGTTAAGTAATTTTGTTTCTTGATATAACATATTTGTTGGTGTGAGGAAATCATATTTAAACAATGTTTTGATTAATTTATTTTGTGACCTTTGTAGTGATTCTAGATTTGTTTTTGCAGCGGTGCCCCAAATTTCAGTCAAATATTCTAAATGCGGTTTAATAAGAGAGTTATATATATTATACCGAATTTGATGCGGTAATCATGTAACCATACCTCGTAGGACTCCGGAAAGACAAGTTAATTTAGTTTTAATTTTAGATATATGTGGTTTCCATGTTAAGTGCGAGTCTAAGATCAGTCCAAGATATAACTCTTCATGAACTTTATTTAAAATTTGGTTATTTATCTTCAATGGTGTGTTGTAATGTGATATTGTTTTGTTTTTTGCTGTAAATATTATATAGTTTGTTTTTGATATATTAATAGTTAGCCGATTGCATTGAAACCAGATGTTTAGAAGATCCAAGTCATTTTGTGCGTCTTTAATGACGAAACCACCACTATCACCAGGGAGGAAGAGGGATTAAAAAAAAACATCACGCGATTAATGGACGGCCCCTTACATACACTCATGCCTGTCTGTCCGAAGGGGTAGGCAGAGGAGATTATACACCCATATTTTGCCAACTATAATTGGGTCCTCACGTAATAAAAGGAAAAGGTAGGCAAGAAGGGAAAGCAATGGACGGAAAATAATATTGCTTTTATTTAACTTAATTGCTTTTATCGTGGGAGAGCCATGCTTTGGCACGTAAGGGCCGGCTTGTCCGGAGTGATACCACGGCCTCACAGAAACCGACAGTGAAGCAATGCTTGCATTGCTTTTCGCCGAGTGAGTGAGGTTACCGAAGGCCCTAACCCTCCCCTCTCCCCCTCTTCCCCCTTCCCGTACTCCCACTTGTGACTCTTTGATTGCAGGTGTCCATGGGCGGCGGTAGTCATTTACAATCAGGTGACCCGTCTGTTCGTTTGTCCCCTTTACAATTAAAAAAAATTGCTTTATTTTAGTTTAGAAGTTTTTGAGTTTATCGCGAACAGACAGACAGACGCGGCGGGGGATTTTGTTTTATAATATGTAGTGATGATACAAATTAGGTAAGTGTTAGTTATTATTCTCATGCCTGTATGCTCCCAACGGGTAGGACGAAAATGAGGGTAGAATTATGCCACGGGACCAATGAGACAGATAGTTAATAATAATAAAGTGTAGTCTTTGTAACAGACCAGAGAATGACCTCTCCACCTCATGTTTTCGGCTCTTGCACCTTAGATTTTACCACTTCTTCACTCACATGTCAATGTTTGATTTTTTTACAGGACGCTACCAAATGGCACGAATAAGATGTGTAATTTAAAATAAGTACCTATACTAATGGGGCGACTATTACAAAATAAGTACCTATACTAATGGGGCGACTATTACAAAATAAGTACCTATACTAATGGGGCGACTATTACAAAATAAGTACCTATACTAATGGGGCGACTATTACAAAATGCGATTCTGCACAGCTCTATTCGTACTTTACTTTAGTGGAGAAGTATTGTACTTTCTAAATCTAAATACATGTGAAATATAAAATTTAAACGCTCTAACTTTTATAAAGGATCCTAATATATTTAAAAAGTTGTCTCTTCGCAAAAAATGGGATATTATATTTGTTCATCGCGATATTAAGGCAAAATGATTGTTTGCAAGTTATAAATCTCTCTTTATCCTTAAGCATTCAGCCTTTAAAAGCTTGAAGCTCTTTGGGTTCCTTCTAAAAGGGTGTATTCGAGTGCGACGAGTATAATGGCGCAATTACACTTGGTCGTTCGCTCGAATTCGGGTGCACGAAAGACGTTACTCGAATTTGGGCACCCGATGCATTAATTACATTGTTTTACTCGAATTCGGTCACTGGAATGAAATATGACAAACAACGGAAGAAAACGGCGTCGAGTACTCTGATTCGGGTAACCAAAGCTAGACTAGATTGTACGAAGACGGGCGTACTCGACTCCGTTCATTAACACTTAGTCGTTTGTCCGAATTCCATAGGCAATCGAATACGAGCTAACGACCAAGTGTAATTGCACTATAAGTGTATGTAAAGATCTATGTGCATATAGTCATTTATATCATATTACGCACACATTTTCGTGTTTAGAGTGGGTTGAAGTGCATTGAATGAAACAAGCCCTAAAATGCGAGTTAAATGTTGTAATTATGAAGCATGGTTTCATTCCGTCCAAGATACAAACAGACAGAGTATTTAAGTATGAAAAATAAATACTTACGACTAACAAAGACGACCGGATGTAACTTCACTAAGCAAGGCCCATGGATTAAATCTGCAAGGGACTTAGATAGTCCAACTTGCACTTTCACAATGATCAATGCGATTTGTATGCTTAAGAACCTCGCTTTCGCATTGTGGCCCAATGAAGAGGCAGTCCGAACACACATAACCACACCCCACATCCCCGGAAGAATGGATGCCGCGACGAACGGTTGGAAATATATAAAGTTGCGGCTGTATAAGTTCTGAAAACGAAAAGAAACACATAAAATATTAAAGTTTTAAATATATAGGTATCGTGTAGTACATAGTTAAAATAAACAAAGCTGCATTAACGTTCGTTGAAACTGAGAAAATACATTGCTGTTACAAAAAAAAGCTCAGATAAAACCACTTTGTGCTGAGTTAACGTAAATTCAGCTCATTTTATAAAAGCACTATACAGTTAAGAGCGGAAATACCTACTTTACATTATCATTACAACGTTTTTCTTTATGGCTTATTAAGATATTGTGATTTTTAGTGTTTCTACCGTATGTAGACTACAATAGCATAGACATAGGGCATCACCTGATAGAAAGTATGTAAGGCAATCAAGCGGTTACTAAACATACAGTCCGGGTGTTTAGTCAGTAGTTAATAATAATAATAACATGACACATCTCACACACGGCCGTCTGATCCCAACCTAGGCAGAGCCTGTACTATGGTAACCAGACTTCTGATAAACATACTTACGTATTTCTAAATACATACATATTATAGATAAATTACACCCAGACACAGAACAAATGATCGTGCTCATCACACAATTATTTGTCCTGGGTGGGAATCGAACCCACGACCTCTGGCTTAGCAGTCAGGGTTACTAACCACTAGACCAACAGGCCAGTCAAGTTATTGTTACCTACGAACGGTCTTTATAAATAAATTATAGATAAATGCTTGGTCAGCCCGTTTCATTTCACTACCCACACACATGTAATTGCGCAAAACTTTCAGGCGTTCTATTCTAGTTTTTAGCATTTGACTTTTAAATATTTCCGACCCGGCAGACGTTGTCTTATCAAAATTTTAATAAATTTGTTTAAAAGTAAAAAAGCACTTCCAGTTTTCTCCAAATTTCCCAATTTTCCGTTAAACTTCTAATTTTTTTCTTTCCCTAAAACCTTATTTGGACTACTATTACATATACAAGACAGAATTGGTCAAATCATTCCACCCGTTCTTAAGTGATGCGCTTGCCAACGAACAGCATTTCATTTTTATTAATAGACTAACTTTTGCCTGTTGACATTTATAATATTAGTAAGGATTAAGTGCTGGTTATTATATTATAAAGCCGAAGGTTGATATTTCTCTATTGATTTAAAAAATATGTATGTTTTGTCACTGTAGAAAGGACTTTCATAAGTTTACTGCTTATTGCTAATAAATGAGGTAGTAAAGATACTTACAATATCTTCTGCCCATAATGCAAGAATAATTACATAAATAATAGCTTGAATGATAGGCATCTGCAGTACTAAGTAATGCAACCACATCAGGCTTTTTCTGAAAGAAACAAAAAAGAAGCTTTTAGTAATATGTATAATCCTTTTGTAAAAATGTATTTATTTAAAGCCTGAGAGCGGCTAAATACAAAAATACATTTTACTATCTGACACTGACTTCGACAAAGTTAGTCTTAAAAACCTATGACGTACATTATCATCATCAAAAAAACTTTTTAACAAAAAATTAAACTGACGATAGAAAAAAGGAACTGAAAAGTGAAAAATAAACTTGTTAGGCTAACCACAGATAAGAAAATAGTTACTGGCATTCAAAAAGATCGAATCCCTATCCAATAAAAAAAGAATGATCGAAATCGGACTTCCCTGTAAAAAGTTATGCGTGGTCATACATTAAAAAAAAATACGAGTCGAATTGGGAACCTCGTCCGTTTTTTCGTCGGTTACAAAAAGAAAAGTAAGGTAAAAGGAAAATAGGCAAAATAGCGTTATCTTTACGTTTTAAATTTTACGTACCAAAGATAATTACTTAATTGAAGCAAAAAATTTTATGTTAACGTGTATATTATTTGTAACAACTGGATTTTAATTTTAGCAATTTTTGCTTGGTCTGGTCTGGTTTACATACTGAAATTGTTTATTACTTCCCCATATCCTACTATAGTAGCCGTTTATATAGCCCCGCTTTTTTACCTGCGTGTATGGTCACTACTCTGCTTGTGGTCGGTTGTTATTGGGCCTATAAGCTCAAGAAAATATTTTTTCTAATCCGACTGGTAGGTAGTTAAAGAGATTGTCGCGTTCAGCCAATAAACAAATTCTTTTTATTTATGGTATAGAGAGCAAACGAGCAGACGGGTCACCTGATGGTAATATGACTTTAATAACTAATTCTACAGCTTTTTTAGACTAGTTTAGATAAAACTTAACAAGGGCAGAGCATTTTGCTTCTCGTCCTTGTTAAGTTAATTTACATTACGGATCGATCTTATTCAATTATTTGTGAATTATCATATCAGTATCAGACAATTATGACTATGTAAACTATGACTGCAAAATTAGTCTCTCTGGAATTCATTACAATAAAAGCTTAAACTAATAACATTTTCCTAATTGTCCTCAACACACCCCAGCGATTATTATCTAATAAAATAATTATAGTAGGTACTCGTACAAACATTTAATATTTAAATACTTAGGTATAATACATGTGCTAGCGTGTAACCAATAACATTAGACCCGAAGTGCATTACATTCCTTAGTATATGGTTAGTACAAGAAGAGTAGGGTAGAGATAGCTAAAGTGGCGATACTATTTAGGCTTTAACTCTATCTACAGACAATTAATTCGTTTTTCTTAAAGGTCTTTTTATTCAATACATGACTCAAGCGCAGTTGCTATTTAATTACATTTCCAGCACCTACATTTAGTTTATACAACATTCCTTCTCGTACATAATTCCGCCCGCACGTAATGATTTTATATTATTACTAGCAGTTCCCGCGCGGCTTCGCTCGCTTGTACATATTTGTATTTTTTGCGCGGAACCCTAATTCTTTTTCCAAAATAAAAGTAGCCTAAGTTACTCCTTGTAACACCAGCCATCTGCCAGTGAAAGTCCCGTGGAAATTGGTCCACCCGTTCCGGAGATTAGCCGAAACAAATAGACAGACAGACGGACAGACAGACAGACAAAAAAAAATGATTTTTAGGCATAGGTATCGTGCAAATAACTGTATGAGCTTAAAAAAACTATTATTTTGACATTACAAACAGACACTTAAATTTTATTTATTTGTATTCAGTATTAATTTATTAGTACCTGGGAGACCAAGCTTTGCTCGGTTGCTTTTTGTAAAAAAAAATAATACTTTTTTTTGTAAAGTTGCTTTTTTACAGGAAATACTACTATGCAGTTGAACTTAAAATGCAAAACTGTATCTGTATACAAAACTTCATCAATATCGTTAGACCCGTTTCCGAGATACCCGAAGTGTAAATATATACATAAATAAATTGATACATACAAGAATTGCTCGTTTTGAGTAAGAACCTTTACATACCTAATTAATATTTTATTTTAAGTGTATTTGATATTTCATAATAGTATGTGTTGATTTAGCAGTTATAAGCAATAAATAATACGAGTAATTATATTAGTGCAATTTCGTTCTATATATAAGTATATATATATTTAGTGTTATTACAGTTTGATTAGGAAAGCTACAAACAATAAAGAATTCTTGTAATGAAATTATAGCAACTTTTTGAATGCCGCTTGAACTCGAATAAACGAGATGGAACCGGATTGTAATTGAAAGTATTTCCTCCAAAATTATAAGTAATCATGATTGTTTGCAAGGAGGTCAATTAAAGATAACCACGACTCGATAGCAACATTAACATAAAATCGGTAACATAAAAAAAAAGGTCCCTCATTTTACAAGGGTTTTGTTCCATTCCTATCCACTTACACCATGGGTTGGCACAGGACGAAGATTTGTGTTTATTTATTTCTGTGAGATAATTCTGATACGGCGAATACCTTCACCTAGGGCTGTCATCCGTCCGGGTTTCCACGGATTTGTCCTAGTTTAGAGGGAGTCCGGGGTACGTCCGGGAAGGGTGTTCAAAGAGTGTCACTGTGCCAGTGGACAATCACAATTGTTAAATGATTAAATGGAATCGACGTTTTTTTTTAAGGTGTATGGAAAAGAATCTCGATTTAGTAATAGTTTCAGTACAGGAATCAGATTATACAAACTTTTGGATTTAATTAATTTACAGTTTTTTACTCTAATATTTTTTTACAATAGGTGTATATTTTTACTTACTTTGATATCTTCGGTCTTGGGATAATACAACATGGCCAGCAACAACATGGCAGCACCCGCGTCTCCAAGTTTGAACCACCGGTTCGTCTGTAATTAATTAAATAACAACCTCTGTAACACAAAGAAGTAAATATATAACACGAGTTACGTTTATTTAGGTACAGTTAAAATTTTATTTTCGTGATATATATTCCAATTGGTGGGAGGATACAGGCCGGTTCCAACCAGTATTCATGGAAGTCGTTGAGGGAGGCCTATGGCTGAAATGTTGATGAATGATGATGACAGATTCAAACGTGATCTGCTGTTGCTTTGGAAGGGCATTACAGGATTTCATGACAATTTGGTTGTTTTTTTATCACTTATTCAATATATTCTCGTTGTGTTTTCATAGGTAAGTTAATCACAAAATACATTCAAGTTAAAAAGAAACGGTAGCGTGTCAATCCGCTAATACCTAAAAATATTTTTTTACAACAATACAATCTGCCTTATCACTGGTCGATCCACGACGACCGAGACCTATCACATTGACAGGGGATTGCTTCAAAACAAAACGTTAATATCGTCACCTTAAAGGAAGATACTACTATTGACAAGATATTATGTAGTCAGTGAAGCACTCTCTGACGGCGTTAGTGTTGAATTATACATAAATTTACAAAAAACAGCTTTAGCTATCGGTGTCGCGGTCTCTAATTAAATGTCGACAGAAGACAGATATCGTCTTTCGTGGGTGTTTTTACTTGATTTTATTATTATGATTTTTATTTGATATAGGAACGATCCGTTATTAGTTAAACATTTTAATTATATTCTTGAATTTGTATTTATTGTATTAAACAATAACAACTTTATGTCTTTCTTAAAATATTACTTTTTCCTTCCATCTCTCTGTTCGTTCTGTTTAAATGCGAATTCTAAAAAGTTATCCAAGAAGTTAGGTAGCTATTTCTCACCACTAATCGAGAATTTCCACATAAATTCCGGCCAAAGAATTCCAGTTTCACATCCAAGTTAATCGTTGAGCTGGTAAAGAAAGCTGGTAAAGCTGGTAAACACTCGCTAAATTGAAATTCACTAAATTTTCTTCATATAAGAAGTAAACGTTGTACACTTAGAAACAAGGTCTTATTTCAAATTGAAACAAGTAGGTAACATATGTCGCTATCGAAATAAGCAATTTATTTGTCGACTAAAGTCTAATACGCTTTAATAAACTTTAATACCACGTAGCGAGAGCCGCTATCCGTTGAATGCCATCTCTTTTGCTCTGTGTTTTTAGTAAGCGTCTTTGTAGGTGTAGATTAAAAACACGTCATCCTTGTTCGTTTTGAACAAGTTTTTATACGGCAATTATACAGCGTTTGAATAAATGAAGACTCTCGCTGCGTGGAAATTAAGAGGTGATGAGAAATAGATGCTAGTAACAAATAGACCTTATTACGAAGAACACTAGGTTGATTTCATATGAAGAAATTAAGAAATTAGTTTAGTCGAGTGTACAATAGAATCGGCACCAATGTCCAATAAATTAGTCACAGTAGGTACTCACGGTACCTATTCCATAGCTACCGTAACGTAAAGGTGTTTTACTACTACGTTTGTATTGCAAACATGCTGCCAAACCATTTTGCAACGTAGTTGAAACACAGCCGCAATTGAAGAGGAGGTGGGCACAGCAAATTTTAGCAAAAGAGATATCATGGAAACGACAGCGTACAAGTCAAGAAAATACTTATCTATCTCAAACCAGAGGTCACACCATGCCATCCGCAGTGGTTCATGGTCTATGATGAGTGAAAGTACTGTGGTTTGTCTATTTGCTTGGTAAGGTTTTAATTTGGTACTCGATGAGAACGGTACGGATTTGGTAGAAATGTTATTTCTGTTTACCATGAATCAAGCCATGTGACGTCTTAAAATACTGCTATTAATGTCATCCGTTTCAAGTTGAATGTTTCATTGTTTTTTATAATCTTCAAAGATGGTTATTTCATACAATAATGTACCAAACCTATCGTTTTGATTTTAATTAAAATTCAAAAATGTTTGATTTGACAGTCAGCTCTTATCCAGAGTCTGTGATTTTGTGAAATATTTTAATTATTTTTAAAGAAAACTACTTATAAAATATATCGACACCGAATTAATAATTTATGAACACAAAATATATTTCACACACATCACCCTTTCACTTTGCGTGCGTGTCGTCGTCGTCGTTGCGATTGTGTAAGATAGTCAAGCTTTTAACCCAATCCTAATATTATTTGTAATAATGACGCATATACAACGCAAAATAAACTACGTCCATATTTTTTATATTATACTTATCTTTGTTTATAACATGGTGTTTCAGTAGTTTCGTTCGTCTTTGTTATAATAAATTGGCAATTTATACACCACCAAAAAATAATACAGTTTATGTACGAGTATATCCAAACGCGGAAGTGTATTTTTAGTTTCTGTACAAATTGATTACTGATTGATACATTCGATTGTGTTTATGGCATATAATAGCAGAACTTAAACGATATTCAATTTGTAATAAAATAATTGACTTCCTCAAAGTCAACGCAGTCTTAAATCTCACGTGTTTTAGTTTCTGGGGTAGAGGGCTTTAGTGGTTGTGTTCAACATCCACTAAAAAGCTGTAAGGATAATTATATAGTAAATTATTGAATGAATTAATGTTTCTTGTCTTCTAAATACTTTTGACGTGATAATATGACTAACAACCTTCCATAAAAAATCTTTACAAAGATCTCAGAGTGGTTACATTAGCTGAGAAAAACAGTAGTTGTAATCTAGGCCATATTTGGTTAGTTGTGGTCTAAGTTGGTAATAAAGCTTGGACATTATTATTAAATCATTTTCAAGAGCAGTTGCTCGTGGCCTACGTCTACTCCTATCTTTTTTAGCTTTCTATTTACAGTGATATAGTTATATACAAATAATATTTTTATAAGCATGTACCTAGTTACAGTACAGTTACAGTTACTAATGATGACGATCATGTGAAGTATAATGGCTTGTTCGTAAAATTAATGTTTTAGATTACATGACTTATATAAACTTTTTAGTAGGTACCTACCTGCGATCCTCGATTACTTTCTTAAAAACGTTTAAGTTAATTGACGGGCAGTGGTCGTCATATTTACATTAAGAATCACAACAGATTAATAGTATTAGTAATATTAGAGATTAGGCACTGTACTTAATCGCAAGCCAACACGCAACATAGGTCATATTAATTTGTCCTAATGGTCGCACATGTACACTACGTAGGGTAGGTAGGTATATATTATGGTTACAAATAACTACGTGCGAGAACGATTGCCATCGATTGGTAGTTTTCGCGCCATAATTATAAGCATTGTTATGTACCAGTTAATTAAGTTACAGTTAATTAAGTTATCAGCATCGATATGGTGTAAGCCGCTAGTTAGGGTCAATCGGTTAAGCCAATAAAAAAAAAAATTATGACATTACTTTCACGAACAATGTCACGTGTAGTAAACATCAAGTTTTAGAATGAATGCATTCATTTCATAACACTGGAATAGTTTCGAGTCATGGCAATATCCTGTTCAGATATTTTGTAAGATGGTTTATTCGATAAAAAATTTAAATGATCTTCACCCATCTTTGCTCTCAAGACCTTAATCTGCTGATTCAGAAATTAACTGTTATTTTCAAATTCACCGACGACTTTTCTTTCAAGAAACCCTTTTTTAAACTACTTAAAAAAAGGAGGAGGCTCTATGTTCGGCTGTATGTATTTTTTTATGTATGTTCAGCAATATTTACGTCATTTATGGACCGATTTAATTTTTTTTTTATAGGGTGTGATCGCTAGGTAGTCCCATTGTCACCAAGTCCGGATATGATAATGGTATCTAAGGGAAAACGAGGGTAGGTAGGTAACCCTCAAAAATTAAGGGCAGGTGTAGTGTTTGCTGATTTTTTTTTGAAATTAAGCAACTTTGACGTTTCAAGTGATGAACGTTATTGATATTAACCGACTTAAAAAAAGGAGGTTCTATGTGCGGCTGTATATGTTTTTTATAGCTTATTCAATCAAGTGCAGCAAGTTGCTAGACAAACTTAAAATCTTACCACCACTTACAACTAAAGTTAATATAAGTAGGCAATTTACGTTACAGTAAGTAAAGTTCTAAATACCATATCTAATCAGTACGAACGTACCTTAGGTACACTAATGGAAAAAATAAAAACTTGAAAAAAAAAATTACCGACTTCAAAAAGCACTAAAAAGGGCACTGAAAACTAAAAAATAATCGATATCAAACTTAATTAAAAAGACTATATACATGTGATGCTTTTAAAATAACAGGTAACAGGCACCAGGTACCTTCTGGTCTGTTTGAAGTCGGCTATGTTTGCCTATGAATAATATAATTAAATAAGTGTGCAATACTGACCTGATAATTTGGTCCACTCCCCCACATTCTGCGATGAGAAGACCGAAGAAGTTAAACATCGCCACTGTTACAATCTGTTGTGAAATAGCTTCAGCCGGGATCCGGAACCGTGGCAATACTATTGTGATAAAAGCTGCCGTTGCCACAATCTAAACAAATATTATACCTATTATATTTTTTACACAAAATACAGAGCCGTACAATATGCTTATTACTTCTATTCATGGGCCTCTCATAATCAACGTTAGAATGTATTTTTTTAATTTTCATGAATTCATCAAAATATTACCAACTGGCTGGCACCGTACATTTTTTCGGGATAAAAAGTACTAAAGATCCGTTCAGCTGTGATCGAGGCCATCGAAACTTTCGCATTTATAACATGTAGCAAGTAAGGTGAAATAAATTATACTTAAGTGAAAAACATACATAGCTACTGTTGAAATGTTGAAGTAATAAAGGTATTTTCTCAGAATTAGAAATAGCAGTAAATGCTTCATCCTAAAATTGATTTCCGAAATTTGTTGCCTTAAAGTTTTTATCATCATTATACCTAACAAAAAGAGAAATAATTCGATATAACCAAAAGTTTTAGAATTATTTATTTATATCCAGAATCTGTCTCTCTCATCAGGCTCAGCCTGTCTTAAGTAAGTTCTTGGTGTCACTGATTCGTTTAGGACGTTCGTTTGTTGATTCTGCGAAAGCCGCAACGCGCAATGACCGTCAGGGTGATAAGGGGGTACCGTACGATCTCCTTTGAGGTGGCTAGTCTATTTGCCGGATCCGCGCCCTGGGATTTGGACGCAGTACTCCTTGCGTTGCAGTACCGGTGGCGCAAGGATGCGCTAGATCGGGACGACCAACCAGTGCCTCGCGAAGTAGAGGCACACCGGGACGAGCTCCGCCAGATCCTGGTGGAGTGGGAGCAAAGACTTGCGACCCAGTGCGGGACACGCCGCTATAGCGGCGGTAAGACCTGTCCTACGAGAGTGGCTGGAGGGAGGGCACGGGGCCCTAACCTTCCAGATGACGCAGGTGCTTTCCGGACACGGTTGCTTCGGCAAGTACCTGTGTCGGATCGGCCGGGAGGCGACGTCATGGTGCCACCATGGTGGTAACTGCCAAGACGACACAGCGTTGCACACATTGTCGGAATGCCCAGCCTGGGCTAACCAGCGCCGTGATCTCGTCGTGGCAGTCGGTGCTGCGGGTAGTCTCTCGCTCCCAACCGTAGTTCTGGCCATGGTTCGGAGCGAGAGCGCATGGAACGCTGTCACCTCTTTCTGTGAGTAGGTGATGTCCGCAAAGGAGGTGGCGGAACGGGCGAGAGAGCGGAGTACGACTCTCTCTGCCCGCAGCAGATGCACCGGGCGCCGGAGGGTGCTTAATGACCTCCAGCCACCTTAGGAAGTGGCCCGCGGGCGGCGAACTTTCTGGGGAAGTCTTCGTCCGAACAGATACAGGCCCGAGAGGCAGCACGCAGTGTTCCGCGCGCGCTCTCAGAGGAGTGCGGCCGATGGGTGATGGTCGCACCGGGTGACGGGACCCGTCCAGGGTGAGACGGGGCAATGCCTGTCGGGGGTTGCGGAAGAATGCAATAGAGATTCTCGCTCCCCTGATCATAGGCAAGTAGTGGAACACCAGGGTGGTTTTTAGTCGGTAAGAGTCCGACAGACCCGTTCTGTCACGTTCACTCTATGTAAATATTTTGACCAACATTTATAACGTACAAAGTAACTAATTCCCATCATAATAAAACAAGAGTAAATCCAAAGCTACAAAACGTGTTTTTATGAAACCATTTTATATTGAATAGACGCATTTGTTCTACTATATTGATGATAATAAAATAAATAACTACTAAAACGCATGCAGTTAGAGCTAGTGTTTGAATTTTTTTTCTCATCATTAACATCGTTGTCTACGATTATAACAGGGTCAAGTACAAGTTTTACTGTTTCATTAATTGTTTAATTAGAGCCATTGTTGTGAACTTGTGACAATGGTTGATAATAATTGAAAAAGTTTTTATGTGATTTTATCTATTGCTAGTATTTGCAAAGATACATTACAAATATTCTTTATTATTCGGTTTGTAATAATTTTTTACAGACCAAATAAAAAAAAAGAACCGTTGTCACAGCCAATTTGCTCTGAATGTACTGGCCCGATTAAGAGGAAATTTGATAGACGCCTTAATTCCTGTGACTTGTACTTGTAGCTATGTGAGAGACAAACAATAAACTATTATTTATTCATTGAAAGAGCTTGTTGTGAGGGTCTCAAATATATTAACAGATTAAATTTCTCAATATTGTGCGTACAAACTTACATTTGCAGTTGGTATGTATGGGAGAACATGCTCGCCAACTACAGTGTTAAGTTTGTTGTTTTCTCGAGTAGGTGTTGGGATATGGTAGATAGATACATATTCATCCTACGGATCCCTCTCCACGAGAGTTCAACTCTCACTTGATCTGTTACCTCTCTCACAGTTTTCTACTGCAAACATAGGTCAGGAAACACTTCAAAAGTTGAAATATTGTCAAACCGTGAGCCGATCCCAATATTAATTATGTTTACGACAAAGAGTAAATAAAAAAGAACACTGGTTTTGTTAAACTTTATGATTTAAACCGTAGAGCGAAAAAGGAAAAAAGAGAACCCTTATAAGATCACTTTGTTGTCCGTCTGTCTGTCAAAACCCTTTCCTCAGGAACCCGTGAACGCATCAAGTTGAAATTAATACCAAATACGGTCTGCGGTCCCTTGAAGATGTAAAAAATCAAGCTTCTAAGTTAACGCAATCAAAAGATACGGCCACTTACGAGTAAGCCTTAGATTTCACTAAAATTCGTAGGTAAATCAAAACCTATAGGGTACTTCCCATTGATCTAGAAACATGAAATTTGGTAAGAGGCAAGGTATCATAGCACAAGTAAAAAATCCCAATCTTTAATTTGTTGTTATATTTGTCTGTCTGTCTGTGTCTTTGTTAAGACCATTTCCTCAGGAAAGGAGGCATTAGGTTGAAATTAACATGATTATTTACATGTCAGCGGTCCCTTGAAGTTGTACAAAATCAACTCAACGCAATCAAAAGATACAGCCATTAAGGCTTAGATTTTAACAAATTTGAACACTTCGCAGGTAAATCAAAACCTATAGGGTACTTCCCATTGACCTAGAATCATAACATTTGGTAAGAAGCAAGGTCACATAGATATATCACATAAAAAATAGTTTGTGTGATTACAAACCTATATTTTGCGGTTGGATTGTTGACTTTGTCTCACATCGCAACTGCAAAGTTTGTCTTTTGAAAAAGTCGGGCAAGTCTTCGAGAATTGACTTACAAGATGGACGTACTATCTACATACAAGTTTGTTTGCTTACGGAACCCACGGTGCGCGAGGCAGAGTCGCACTTGTCCGGTTTTTTATGTTTGCTTACGAAATATTATGTAAAATATGTACATAATTCATATAGTTTAGGACTTCTATTCTCGTCTATTTGAAGAAAACGTTGGCTTGAATCTACTTAATTTTGCGGTCAACTCTTTCGTGGTATCTATACAATCGTACTGCTGACACCAATATTTATACTGTTTAATAATAATTTAGCCGAACAATGCGCAGTCATCTCATTCGATGTGAATGTCATATTGGGATTACCAAATTCAATATTCAAGTACCTCAATCGAGATGCAAGCGTGGAATTATTTTTGTACTCATATCAATACGTCTAATCATAGAAACTTTCGCTCCTTTAAACGGAGAAGCATTAAAATTTGAACGATATGATGATGGGATTTATGGAATTTGTTATACCAATAAGTTGGTAAACGGTTACCAATGTTATAACACCAGCACACCGTAGATGTTACTGATGCGATGCATTGTCTAATATAATGTTATGCAATATAATATACGTATCTAATATATTTATGTTTCGGTAAATTACTATTCGTTTATAAAACATCAGAAGGTCCATACGAGGAAGGTCCGTCGGATTAATAACGTAAATAGAACATAAAAGGTGTATACAAACAAAAGAGTGAGATAAATAATTAGTATTAATCACTATATTGTTATAGTGAAAAATGACACACCATAAAATTTGAGAAATTAAAGGTTTACCTCAAAAATGTAATATACGCGAAAGATGCTTGATTCCTTTAATTTTAATAATATCAGTGTATTTAATAATCTAATCTAATTCTCTCACAACAACTTTCGGCTTTCTCTTGCTAATATTCTCTTTAATCTTTTCCAAAACTTTCTTTATTATATTATGAGAGCATTTTTCAAATTTGGCTATCATCAAGGCCAAGAAAAAAATCCAAAGGCCTGAGTTTTAACCGAAACCGTGAACACTTAAAACAACTTTCTTATTTGTTTACGTAGCTATCAAGTCTTCGAGCCGGCAGCGGCATTGCCGCGTCATTTAGGTATTCGTCACCCGACTACCTATTACGAAATGTTGCGTTCATGTAATAAAAGTGACGTGCCGGAGCAAGACGCTTGTATCTTGGTAGACCAGAGACATTTTTTTTAAATTTATTCTCATCTTATAAATTAGAATCCTCTTAAAGTACTGAATAATTTATTATAATAATAATTAATACTAAAATATATAATTATTTTTTAAGGTTTAATTTGATAAATCCTATAAACTATACTGTTATAAACTCATGAGAATGAAATCGCTCGTTTGCGATAATATGACATAATTCAAAATTCAGTCGAATTGAACTAAGTATGCCAAACGATCATAAATCTTTGATATTTTATGGTGAACAAAGATGCAGCGCCGATTTCGTGCTAAATTTCGTTAGAAAGCGACAAGTTCATTGTATATTTAGAACAAAATACTCTAGCGGAAATCACAAAACATTGCTATTCTCTAAAATCAATAATTTTTAGTTATGTCGCTATTGTCGCAAACGAGCGAAATGTTTGACAGTTTTTCAATCAGCTTCAGCCTTTTTTGATAATTCTAGTACATTGTAACATCATTACCATTAGCTTAATAAAACAATTCTAGTACAACTAACTCGTTTCAAGTTTCAGTGCCAGTCTTTCAGAAAAATCTGTATCATTAGTAAAAGCGATGAAGAATTAGAAAATTAAAGTACATTATGCTGTTGAAGTTTTGATTTACAAATTATTAATTAACTAGCAACCCGCCCCGGCTTCGCACGGGTAACAGAGACATCTTCAACCATCATCAACATATTTCAATCAATTTACACAAAATCTTAACAAATTATACACCTAAACCTTAATCATTAATCACTCTGTATATTAGTAGTAGTAGTAGTAGTTAGACTAGTTAGCAGTTTTTCAGATTATCGCGAACAGACATACAGATGCGGAAGGCGACTTTGTTTTATAATGCGTAGTTATATGTATTGGATAAAGGTATTCAAAATGATAAAGACCGCTTTCTTTGGTGATGTTTACTTTGATAATTACTTTAAAAAAATCTTATTAGTTCTATTATCATTCGTAGCCAAATACATTCGCCAAACATTCGCATCGTTTCATGCGAATACGAATGCGAATGTCAAAAATTATGTGAATATTCACGAATGCGTATGTTCCTTACATCACTACGGGGCACCAACAAATCCAAATATATATGAAATTATTTTAAAACGTGGGTCAGAACACTTATATCAAATTTTATTTTTTTGCCAAAATAGAGAATAAATCTAGATCAGAAATCTAGAATAAATAAATTTAACAATGGCATTAGAAGTTCGATTTCGAAGTCGTGAGACTACCTAGTTTTAAGGAAAATCCACATTACAATATATAACACTAAATACCTAATACATCAGTTTCAACGATCAAAATATATTTAACAACAAGACACGAAAATCCTATTTTTCCAAGAATATCTGCCTAGTATTCTTTGTAAAAAAATAACCCAATTTAAGACTTCGTTACAGTTGACTAGTTTTAAATTAAACGCCACATTTCATCATCATTTTTTGACTTCATTACAGTCGGATAATATTGACTTGGTCACTCACTCCTTGCACATACTGTAGTAGAACTTTTGTATCCAACCTTGGAAAAAACTTGCGAAAATAATGGTGTGAATCATTCTCTACATTGTAGAGAATATAGACTCTATAAGCATTTATAAATACCCGTTAAGAAACTACTGTCAAATGGAAATATGGACGTGACTCCAATAACTAAGCCTAAATATTTATTTGTGGTCTTTGTTTGTTTATATACCTATACATTTATTTTTGTTATGTATCGTTTTTAATTGTGTAATTAAATCATGAAACGTGGACAAACATACATAGCATATACAGTATACAGACAATAATCTCAACACCTTAAAATTATTATGTATTTGTTTGGTTATCCCTAATAGATTGCCATAATATATGTGAATATTTTGCATTTTCAATAATATTACATACTTACATTTGGTGGGGCTTACCAGACAGATACCTACAGTGATCCACCATTGTTATTTCACTTTAGTCAGTCATTCAGTACCACGTGTTTACTGTGACATAGACATACCCTCAAACATTTTGAGATTTCCGTGGTTAACAATTTGATTTTTTTGTAATGCCTAACAGCTATTGTGTTTTCTTAGTTAAAAATCTTTGATTCTTACAATTTAACAAACGACTATCAATTAAATTTTCTAAGCTTATTTAATAATCTTATTTATAATCTTGTTTTAAATAATTGGATTAAATAAAAAAAATGTGAAAAAAGAAATTTCTCTTTATATAAAAACTGTACCTACCAGCAATATTTTATTTTCAAGGTGGGACGTAAAAAAAACTCGGTAGCGAGAGCAGAACAAAAGGTAAGCATGTACTGTAGATCATGTGGTGTGCAATATTAAAGCATCTAAGTGGAGCCAGTGTCAGGACAGCAGCAAAATAATGTAAAACCGCTTACCCAAATTAAGGCGATATGTTTTAAAATATGAAATAGAAATTCTTAAAACAATAAGTTTAAACAGACTGTTACAAAATGTAGCAGGTTTATTAGTTTTAAAGTTCTTGGAAGGGCTGTAGTGTTGATTATCTGATTTATGTTTATGATTCCACAATATTGACAAAGGCAGCTCTTTCGTGTTTGACGGCGCACCGATTATTTTAGTTGGCAACATTATTAATTTCATTAAGTGTCAGAAGTTAGGACACTGACGCGACACCGAGCGCTGGCGCGCGACGGATGACAGTTACGTTCGGATAGGCCGCTATAAAGGCAGAATCGATTTGCATCTCGTAGGCTCACCACGTGTTCTGTGGAGTGTCGTGGTTTAAAGCTTGATTGAAGATGTCTAACGATTATTCAGAGTATATTTTTGGGTTTTAATAAGTGTAGTAAAACTACTGTGTGAAAATCACGTTTTTATTCTCCTCGCCCGCCAACTCACGTCTACCCGCAACATTAAACATGAACACGCCCGATGTTTCCGATAGACGAGGCGGAGTTTCTACATGTTGATTTTATTGACATATAAATAAATATTATGACTTGCCACTAAAAAATATGTTTTAAGTCATTTAATATTTATGGCTCATTGTTAATTACCCGGTTAATTTTACACCATATCTATGGTTCATTGTTGATTAAAGGATGTTCACAAGGAACCAATTCTCATTTTACAAAAAAATCTTTGTAGCTCCTAAACACATTAATATAGTAGATTTTTATAAACAGAATTAAAAATATCAAAGATAGTCATAGACCGACTATATGATAGGTTGTCAAAAAATCGTGGTTCATTGATGGACACCCAACCCTACCTGTCGAATTCATAACCTCCTATTTTAAAGTCAGTTAAAAATACACTTTGTCCTTGTCCCATGCAGT
The DNA here is from genome assembly GCA_949752705.1 of Callimorpha dominula. Classification (NCBI taxonomy): domain Eukaryota; kingdom Metazoa; phylum Arthropoda; class Insecta; order Lepidoptera; family Erebidae; genus Callimorpha; species Callimorpha dominula. The sequence goes on along the minus strand of OX457004.1, from coordinate 9,324,371 downwards.
TCCGTCATATTTTAGCATATAGGAACAACACAATATTTAAAATAAGCTTTTCTGTTCTTTTCATTAAATAAGTACCTAGGTCTAATAAATTTTATTTTCATAAATCTATAAAGAATCAAACACGCCGTAATCCTGGGTACACGTCCCAGAAAAAGCGCGCCGAAATAGCGGCATATAAATCACGCGAAACGAGTTTTGTTGTTTTATAGTAGGTATTTCCTTTTACTGTAGTAGGTATTTGATATTTATTTATTAATTATATATATATATTTAAAGAATAAAAAAAATATTGATATTCCTTCTTGATCTTCTTTTTTTTTGTTAAGTATACATTATACCCTAGCTAAATCAGCCACTTTGTTGTGGCTCATTAAAAAAACATAAATTTTTGAATCTGTTGCTATGACAACCAATGCTCTATCAACAATTGTCATATTATTGAACGTAACTCTAACAAAATACAAGCAAAGAAAATACTCAGTAAACAGACGACGCCGTGTCCTATTCCTTGTATGCAAAGGATCTTAACCAAAAGTGGTCTAGCAATGTTACCCCCCCCCCTTTTGGGCAGTCGTGTAAAAAACAAGAGTTTGCAAAAATTAACCATACAATTAAAAAAAATTAAAAACAAATTAAAAAAAAAGTAGAAAGCTGTTGCTAAATATCTCTCTTTGGCTACATAAATGGTGTACATAAAAAATAATGAACTATAAGTAGTAGTACATAATTTACTTACAGGATAGACACTCAGAATAACAGCTATATAACTGATGAACTCCCGCCAATGCCGCATGGCCGAACGCAAGGAAATGACGTAGAGTATCCATATTCCAAATAAAATAGGCAGCCCGCAGCCCCAAAGCACCCAGACGTATGGATGGAGAGCTGGAAAGGAGAGACAATTTTAAGATTTACAATCATACAGATTTTTAATGTGTTTAATTAATGACTCAATAATAACTACTTTGAAGAAAGTTTATAAGAACACTTAAATGTAGGATTCGACAACAGTGTTTTACTCCGAGATGTGCGATTGAGGGTAAATAACAATCGAGATTTCTATTAAAACGGATTTGTCGGTCAACTTAATAAATACATAACTTAATAAAACCATGTACCTCATTGAGTTTTAAACCACTGAACTGAAGTCGGCATAATTTTAATCTTTTTTTGTAATGTGTGTGCTCCGTAAAAGCGAGTTAACGTCGCCACTTCTGAGACAGAAGTTATTTATAGCACAACTTGCTGTTATTAAAAGTTTAAAGGATTAAAAAAACTAAAGGCCACAGCCCACAATGCAATACACCGTGTGGCGTGTAATTTTTTTTTCATATTGAGTACTTTACTTTTTTTAGGTGGTACTGCATAATTTTGTTCTTAATAAATGTTTTTGTAAATTACTGCGATTAATATCATTGTATCGAACAATTTATTTGACTAAAGTCCTATGTAGGGTATGGCTAAATCAAGAATTGACTTTGTTTTGGTTGTTTGTTACTTTTGTGCCTGTAGTGTCACAGAAAGAGAGGAGGACTCCCTCCTCTCTTTATGTTTATAATATATATACTCATCATCTACTGAGTCAAGAGTTGTAAATATGAAGTCAGTGCTCTTGTCCAGTGGTGACAACAGTACAAGAAACAGCGACAACATGTGGGGTTACGAGGTGTATGAATGACTTCATTTTCAATCGCCTTTGTCACGCAGTGGAGTACTGCTCGACTCTCTAGAACAACCCAAGCTTGACTTTACCTTTTAATAAAATAAAAATCAAAAGACTTAAAAGTGGATCTTTTATTACGATTTATTTTGTCTTTGGAGTAGATAAAACCAAAAATGATAGTTAATGCGAGTTGTGTCTAATTTTGTTGTAACTAATCTGTTGAGTTATAAATATAATTACATTTGTAAATATGAGCGTATTTGCACATTCTTTGTGTAAATAAGTGAGTACACTTCACAAACCTTCGGCATATGTGTGTATTTCTTTACCGTTAAAGCAATAGTTGATTACCTAATACCTATCTAATGTCTAGCACGCACATAAACATCGAAAAGTCAGAGGTGGCCGCAGATCAAACTAGTTGGCGTAATGCTACTTACACACGCAACTGAACCGATACAAAAGACAATTAATGTAACAAAAAATAAAACAATAAAAATTACCATAAAGATACGGCATGTCATAGAGGAGGGAAGACAGAGACTTCCCGCATGTACTTGCATGTAACCTTTGATGGAATATTACAAGTAGTTTTTTAAACTAACATTAAACGTAACGAAGTTCTTTAAAATATTGCTTAGGTTTAGACTAACAAAGACAATTAACTATATAAGTATTTCTGTATCATTGCGGTAGACGGTGCTGCCGTCGTCAACGTTGCATTTACCGATACTAATTCATAAAAAAAAATACGAAGCGAGCCAGCGAACGAGCACGAATTATATAAGTATAAGAGATTAGACCATCATTTCAACGGCAACAACATTTCTTAAATTCTGTTTTACAACCAACATGATTTCATCCTAACTCATGGATTACATGAATAATATAAAAACTAACACATACAAACAGTATGTGTTAGTTTCTAATCAATAACAGGCAAAATTAAGACGTTTATAAAATTTTCCTATTAAAAATAGTGAGTATCGCCGATAGGATTTAAAATCTGTAATCGAAACCCAGACAACAAAAGGTTTTTAGGTATCGAACTAATTCATGATCGTGGAAAGCACGGTAAATACCTATTTCAAACATTATCCAAGTCTTGGGACCCATCAAATTCCATATAAACTCAATTGCTGGTATTGGGATTCATATCTCTGCGCAAACACCACACGAATCAGATACCAAAACTGCTACTAATTTTGATACATACTACGATTACTTCTGAATATTCAAAAAAGATTGTGACATTTGCTTTTTCTTCCTCAGGAAAAATCAATGCTATACATGTACGTGAATCTCAAAAATGCTGCTTGTGTGGAAAAATATCTTGGCTGGGCCGAAACATTAAATCGAATTAAGAATTCCAAATTATAATTCTTAATTTTCTAAATTCTAACAGTCGCGAGTCGTGGTCCCAGGGAGAGACGTAATATGTCCTTTAGAACGACTTTTGAAATGACAATGATGATTAATATAATTTGAAACCGCTTTTTTTAATAATGAAAATACGCATTTATTTCGACACGCGTTTATATTAGGTACGTTCCGACTTTGTCCGGGTTGCACAATGATCTATGTTTATCATAAACTTAGTATACTAACGTACTAAGTTTATGATCTATGTCCGTCTAAATAAATTTAAGAATTCTATTATATAAATAAACAATGTTTTATATTTCGTGTTTACCTATTTTTATTTGTTTGAGGTTAAACATTATGCAGATACGATATATTTAAAAAAAAGTTGACGTTTGTATGTACATATATTAATGGAATAGCAGGGTCTCCCTACAAAAACCTATTAATGTTCCTATTTAGTTCCCAGTTCTCTTGGATTATCTAAGTATAAGTCTGTACCATTCGGTTAAGAAACCCAAAATGTACCCCCATGTTATTTTGAATTTTTGCTTAACCTCGTTCAAATTTCCACTTCTTAAACCACTACATAACGTAAGTTAATATGGCCATTTTGACCTATTATGACTAAGTTTAACCTATCCCGTTTGTTGAATAAAATAAAAATATATCTTCAATCTAGAACAGACATTTTAATTCTATTTAATTAGCATAGATTAACGTAATCACTTAAAACTAAATTTATAAACATTTTTAATCCTATCCGATGCCACAACCAATGAGCCGAGGGTTGCCACCTGTACTATAGTATCGTACTATATTTTGATCAATGGTAGGTACTATATATTATAGAACAATATAGTATGAAAAATAGAATATTTTTATTGCTAACTCAACTGTCGCCATTTTAAACTGAAACTGGAACATACTGGAACTGTTTGTAACGCTTTCACGCCTTACCTGCTCAACCGATCATCATGAAGTTTTGGTTACACGTTGTCAATGGTACAGAAAACAAAACAGGTACAAAACTACATAGTGTGCCTACTCTACAGAAAAAAGTGTTGCTGAGGAATGGAAAAATAACTCGGTGTGACAAAATCTACAATAACTCGGAAGAAGGCTCGGGTGTAAAAGACAGAAACGATAAATGTGTAGGTACAATTTTTTTTCCAGAATTTTCTAAAAGTACTACTTTTATTTTTTTTTGCAAGTTAAAAAGAAATACTACTGCAGTCGCTTCACGTAAAATATCAAAGTTCGGCCGTATCGTAGTTAGACTGAAAGCCGACCCCAACTTAGTTGGAAAAAGGTGATGAGGATGATGATGTTTATTAGATGCCAGCCTTACCACCAGTTTTCAAGATGTCTATAATTTAAAAGCAGCCAAAGCGCGTGAACGTTTTTTATTTCTTCAATGAATTTTAACAATATAGGTTAATCAATGTTATTTACTTTCTCAATGCATTGTTAGAATCAAGTACAGGCCGCAAAGAAGAATGTAATTTTTATTTTAGTACCAGCAATACTCACATTTTCACTCGAAGCATCACTAGGGCCGAAAGGGTTTAATCAATAAGAATAAAACCTCTCGAGAACCTCTAACCTAATTTTAGCCACAGGCAATAAGTCCTGCACTTATTGCCTGTAGTTATTAGAATCACGGTACGATGGAAATTCGTTAACAGAATCTTTTGCAACAAAAAGGTTATCATAAAGCTTTCTGTTGACGAATAACTTTCAGATAATTCGAGAGCCGACACCCGTGCTGCTCAGCAACATGAACTTTAAGTTGAATGTTCACACCTCTCAAGTGGGCAAAAGCTGAAAAGAAAGTGCTCGTTCTTAGACTAAAACGAACCGCGTACCTCCTGTTCACATGTTTTTAGCGCGTTTATTGTTTTTAGATGTAAGTTCATTTTACTATAGTTATTGTGTGTCTAAGGTGTCTACGAATAAAACATTTTTCTTTTTCTTTTTCTTTCTTTACCTCAATTAGAACCGGAGATATAGAGAAAGAAACCAACAACATAAGAAATGTACAGGAGGAAATCACGTTTAAGTATAACTTGAGAAGGGTGAAAGTTAGGTGATTTTCAATGCTGAATAGATTTTTTTTAATGTTTACCTTTTTAACTTTTAGATTTTTCCTTTAAATGTTCCAAATGGTTTTATTAACAATTTCTAATTGAGAAAAGGAATACGTTTTGTCAATGTAAACTAGTCCCTAAGACTACTATGTGTAAATTTATTTATTACTATTAATAAACAGTGGTTAGTGGAGACGAAGGTTGCGCGTTGAAAATGTTAGTACAATTAAACCAATCAAAATTTATTATTCCAATTTAGCACAGAAATTGTTGACATGACACTACACTAGCAACTGTCCTGTAACGTTTATTTCTAAAGTAAGACTCAAAATTGTTTCTCTCAAAATCCTTTTGTAAGTCTTCGCTCATCGCAGCCAGGGCAACGCAAACGTCTCTTCTCTCGTTTTAGGTTACTTTGCTACTTCCGGCTAATGTTCTATTGAGAAATCCACATTTTTAGGCTCTCCGTTTTCTCAGCATATAGGCAGAGAATATAGTAGAAGAACAACGAGGAGGATGACGGTTTCACCATGCTTCATGGTCTGTTACAGACAGTTCGAGCGAGCCAAACCCCTGTAGCGGATGGGACCGGTGGGTGGTATGTGAGGAAAAGATTACCGCTGGGTTTACTGTTTTTGGATTTGTTCTTGTTCATGTGACGCTGACCGACAACGGACAGGAATTTTGGCTCTTCGGGGCTGCGAGGAAGAAAACTTCTGTAAAGTCATCCAGGCTGCCTCGAGGTGCCCGGATGGGCAGCCATTTACCCAAACACTGGATTAGAGAAATAAATCCTCCTCTACCGTTCTACTCCAAGTGGACGGCGTCCTCAAGGCCGAAGACCAGAACCTCCCCCTCGACTCCCTCCTCCGATTGCAGAAGCAAGACCAAAAGAAGAAAATGAATAAATAACAACCATTCCTCGCGATTTTTGATGGAAATGGTGTCAAGAACACGACCCGCGAAGTTTGCCCTATATTGGAAAAATCAAAACACTACTATTACCCATTTTGTCCTTGTCTTTTAAGGGCGCTTTTTCCTTGGTGTACACAAGTAGACCAGTAAACTAATATTTAATAGCTGGTTGAAGGACATTAAGTTGATAGATTACCATCTATCAACTTTCAAAACGAACTACAAACGAATAGTAATATGATTGTCCATTTATACCAAGTACCTAATCCATTAAGGCAAAATATTTTGGTCAAACATTTTAGCTAATTATATTTATTTAACACTAAGTAATGTAATTGCTATTACAAATAAATATTCGAACGTAAACATCACGAGATATTAGTAGGGCTTGCAAAAATCGGCTAAATCGTTTTTTATGGTTTATTTAACAGTCAATAAAAATTGTGAAAATAATTTTTTTTTTTTTCCTTCTATTGCAGATAAATCTACTATTTCGCAAAACAATATTTTGAGAACAGATTAATCCTATTCCTGACTAATTTTATAAATGTGTTAGCGAGGTTATTTGTTTATTTACGTTTTAAATTCTCAACCCATCATCATGGAATTTTGAATGACTTCACATTGTCAGGGGTATAGCTATAAAAATATCAACACAAGTTATTTAGTTTACATTAGACGTTTAAAATTAAAAACAAATCGAAATTAAACTTAGATCAATATATGTATAGGATTATATATGTATAAAAACTTCCCGCACTGTCTAAGTAAATTCTTTAATTTGTAACGGTATTTGAGTTGGAATTGCATCGTATGTTGTTATTACTTAATGTGCATGTTGTGTGAAATATTTACACAGATGAATGCTTGGGGGATACTTTCTTCAACTTGTAAAAACAGAAAAATGATTATTTACAATGTACGTGTACGTAATAATTACACACAATAGTATACAGCCACGCTTCGGCAAGTATGGGCCGGCTCGACCGGAGTGAGACCACGGCCTCACATAAGACCGGTAGTGAATGAGGTTATAGGAGCCCCTAACCTTTCCCTCTCCAAGCTCTTCCCCTACTCCTACCTTAAAGGCCGGCAACGCACTTGTGACTCTTGAGTTGCAGGTGCCCATGGGCGGCGGTAGTCATTTACCATCAGGTGACCCGTCTGCTCGTTTGCCCTATACCATAAAAAAAAAGTACAATATACATATTACATGCAGTAATTTATTATATTGTAGTTTTTATTACATTTATGAAAAAAGAAGAATGTTTTTCCGTGAGTTAAGTATAAACTAAAATGTTCGAAAAAAACGGATTTATGACTAGAAAAACCCGAGTTCCAAAATCTGTCGATTATCCGGTTAACCGTCATCTTGCCATCGATGACGCTTTGATGACAGCTGTGGTAAAAACTGAACCTAGAATCAATCAACAGCAAGCTCAAATAAGTATCTAACTAGTATTCTGATAATCATAAATTTTGTTTAAGCGTTTTAATGTTGGTTAAATCGAATGTGTATTACTTAAAATTTAAATAAAATGTCGATATGCCTTTTTTTAAATAAGGGGAAAATACAATAAAGGACATAATAAACCAGGTTGGGAATCATTACCTGTCAGGAATTTTATTTTATTTCAAACACTTAAAATAAAAAAAAATCTTTTTTGTTTAATGTTCAATTTTTTTTTAACTAACACTTTAGTACCTACAAAGTAAAAATCTGCAACTAAAATATTTACGCAAAAAAGGAACAAAAACGGTTTTGGTGTCAAAGAATTTTCGCTACTGATCGATGTGTAGTAGGAGGTACCTAAACCTGCCATTTAGTCATGGGAGCTTCGATCAGTCACTGTGTAATTCTTCATAAAGCGAGTTAGCGCTTCGAAGATGGGCAGGCATTTGAGGTGGGAAGCCATGTCTACAGATTCACCATTCATACGTTCAAGGATGGCGGGAGCGCCAGTGATAAGAGCGAAACAGAAAATTTGGTTAATAAAGGTATAACATAAGGCTATATATTATACCACTTACTTTATTTAGCCCATTTGCAGTTTGGGTAGGAAAGGAGGTAAACTCTCTCGTACTTGACACCATAGAAACTCTAGATATCTTTGATATTTAAAGGTTTCTGCGTTTCAAACATTATCATTATCATTAACATTATGACATTATCTGTTGAGTTTTATTATATACCGATTACATAGTTATTACATTTAGTACAAATATAGATACCTATACACTACACGCTTATCTACTAAAAGGTTTACATTAATACAAATATTCCTGTTTACAGTTAAATCCCTGCTGGGGGCGGAGTTTAAAATCGCCTGCAAAAGGTTTAAAGTCTAAGACGAGGCCCGTGTGATTTCAGTTGATTCGACTCTGACATTCGTTTGATTTGGTTCTCGAAGTGTCCACGCATAAAAAAATGATATTTTGAAAAGAAGAAATTCCAAAAACTATATAGGTATGCTAAGTATATAAGAAAAATAAAGAATTTAAATATCTACTATATACACAGTACCAGATACAAAAGCACGCTAAAAACAACGTAGGCATTGAGCAGCAACAAATTTGGTTTTTGCTATATACTTCATTAGTGGGATAGTTACAACCAGGGCTGATATTTGAAATAAGAAAATATTGTTAAGTTTGGTGCGTAGATTAATTAAGTAATCCTTTATAAATGGTGGAGACCTCTTCAATAAGAATTATAATGTTAATTTCATCATTTTGCTAATCTATTAATAAAATGATGAAACAATAATATAACAACGAAAAAAAATACACACGTAAAAACTTTGATGATGAAATACTTGCACAATATTCTTTTTGGAATATAAGCGTATAAAAAAGAAAATAATTAAGGTTCACGTTGCAAAAAGTTGGCGTGTATGGCATGGCATGCGTATCTGCACTCTCCGTATAGCAAACTGAGCTCATTCTAACTAAAAGGGTTTTTGTGGATAGGAGTAATAAGCCTTGGTTTCTAGAATTGCTATTATTATTAGCAGTGGCGGATCCAGGACTGACATTTGGGAGGGGCTTGACCCCGGTGAGGCTAGATTTTAGCAAAGTAAATACTTAAAAAGCAAACAACATTTTATTTGGCTTAACGCATTTATGAGCCTCCTCGTATAACTTTTTGCAAATTCCTCAAAGACTTTGTTCGGTTGAAGACTACCAGAGATATCTCGGTGAATATATATACATAGCAGCCAAACCGGTTAACCCGTCTTCGGCCATCGTAGTACGATTTTATTAGTTTAAGTGAAGAGAAGCTGCGCTCCACACTCTAGTGGTTACTAGTAATGCAGCGAGAAATTTTATTATTACTAAATATTGTTTGGAGGAGACGTTCTCTATCACTCCAAAGCTTCTTATATTTCGGATAACGAGAGAGGATAAAATAAATTGTCACTGATAACGCGTGCAGCTGCCTCTATCGAAATTTCTTCATATTTACTTTCTAGTGTTTTTGTACCTACCTTTCTAGTGTTTTTACTACACTTTCTATCAATTTCATAACAAAGGTTAAGATCTAATACAAGAGCCTAGAGTTGCCGTGAAACTAAAACAGTTATTTCAAATAAAGCGGCGGTTAACGTCAAAGGTTAGACCTTTGACGTTAACGTTAGTAAACGTTAAGTCGAATCGTTGAATAGAAGCCAGAAAACTTGCCATTTGCAATGACGGAGAAGTTCTCCCGTTTTCGACAAGAAACTGTACGATAGATTCAAAGATCTCTTTAAAGAGAAGGAGGGCATCATGCCTTTTAACCCAGCGTGCATCACCAAGACTTTGTAACTTCTCTCTTTCCACCTCTAAGTGTTTGTCAAAGATGGCTTGCTTGAAAAGTTCGACCGAGTGCAGGTACTTCCTGCACCTGGAAATAACCTGCGTCAGTCGGAAGGAAATGGTCCCGTCCTGCCGCCCTGCCCGGCTGGAGCGCCTTCACGGCGGCAAATCCAGCCGGGACTACCAAAAAACCATGGTGGCTTGGCGAGCGGCCTCACGCCATTTGCGTACCTCTTCGGGCGGGGGCCGACTGGCGCATCCCGCCCGGAACTCAGCTGTTCGCCGATATACTTCGGCAAGGACTTCCGCCACCAAATCCCAAGGGGGGTCCCGGCCAACGCGCACGCAGCCTCCGTCGATACGGTGCGGTATCCGCGTATGGCTCTAACCGCCATAACGCTCTGAGGGATTTTAGCACTCCTATCATAACCTTCACCTCTGAAACTCTCCATGTTTAGGCCGTATCGATTTAAGTGTTGAATGATTTGATAAGCGATCGTGTTCTTCATCAAGTCAGTTGCAGACAAGTCAACGGAGAGATGAATCACGTGCATCAATACGAAATTTAAAAAATGTTCGAAATTCACCTTGGCCAATTTTATCATTATACATCAATGTACCATCAGCTCGGTGGTATTGGTATAGGGCTCTGTTTCCGCATCTAGACTCATATGCGGTCCATTATGCGTTCAGATAGGCTGACTAGTTGAGCCAGCCTAGCTCCTTCCAGAAGCACAGAAGCCTCCTGGGGCGTTCACAGGCTTCTAGGAGCGACCTCGCTCCCGCTAGGATACTTGCCCGTTGTGTGGCCACTCCCTCGCATTCCAGGACAACGTTGGCGGCCGTTTCCTCCGCGTTGAGACAGCCTCTACATAGAAGACTGCTTGTCGCATTGATAGTGAATAGGTGTCGGTTTCAGCTCGGTGGCCTCTTAACGGTATATTTTCTCGACTACATGGTATTATACTGAAGGATACCTTTACTATAGGAATCAGCCGCTCTTTAACTTTTTGATACTGCCATTTTGTGGTAATCGGTAACGGAATGGTTTCTGAACATTTCTAATTCGTTTTATATTTGGAAGCTAGACGAGTGACTAAAGATCCTGGAGCCACAGAATGCTTCCCCCACTATCAGGACCAGTAAATAATAATTTTAAGTAAGGCAAAAAATATGCCATATATAGAGAGTATAGTTATAAGAGTATTTCTTTAGCCAATCAGATCGGAACTACCTTCTTTGTCCACCCTTCGTCTACTCTGGATAATTATAATTAAGAGGTTGTTCTAAAGATTCCATCAAATATTTATTCTTGTCTGTACTGTAACTACTGTACCTACTGTAATAAAAATAACCAACCAATAATACTTGAACGGATTCAAATAGTACTCGAGTAGCGCGCTGATTCAAATTCGCCACATAAACAAAATATTAAAGCAATAAAAATTTTGAAAACATAATACTTATTAAGGTAAGGATATTTGATGACAATTGTACCTTAGCTTAGATAGTGTAAGCTTGCAAAGAAAATCAATTAGAATAATATCAAGTTCAGATTAAGATTTGTCACAGAAGAACTCAGATGCTTTTGGCTTGAGAACCGTAGCCAACCCCCCCCCCCCTCCCCTTGATCCGCTACTGATTATTAGCATTTATCTAGGTTTGTTAGTTCAAGAAGGTAGCTATTAATTAATAATAAGCGTCCCATGTTGCACGTAATTGTTAAAAAAAAAAAACCGGCCAAGTGAGAATTGAAAACGCATACAGGGGGTTCCGTACGATGAATTGCAAATGTAAGTCTATAAAATTAAAGGGAGAAAGAGGAGAGAGAGAGAGAGAGAAGGAGGGAGGGAGGGAGAGAGAGAGAGAGAGAGAGAGAGAGAGGGAGGGAGGTAGGGATGGAGAGAGAGAGGGAGAAACTCCAGTAAATTGTAAACTCCAGTCGTGCGTCGGAGCTGACACACACATTTTTTATTTCACTAGCAGAACTCGGCCACGCTTTGTTGTAGGCGCAGTAAAATTCCGTAGATGATGCTATGAAAACGTTTGCTATGACACCCGATGCTATTTCAACAATTATAATCATAAATAATATACTACATAGGGATTATAATATTTAAAGATACATCAACGTAACTATGACAAATTGTACCTAAATCAAACTAAAATGCATAGAATTTTCCGTTGCCAGTCAATCAAAAATTTTCCTTTTCCACAAACATTCGGAAGCAAACATTAAAATTTTCATTAAAACGAAAGAAGAAAATAACAGGTTATGTTTATGCAGGACAAACTATAGTTAGCAAATTATACCAACATACATTTTAGTGTATGATAATCTAAATACAAAATAAATGGGATCGTTTCGTGGAACAAAATCATGATTCTTTAAAATGCACAACTACGTATTACGCAAATAAATATGATGTGATTTGATTTGATTTGACGTTTTACAATTTCTGTTCGCGGAATCCACTTGTCTGGATTTCACATTAACATTTACATTTGATTAAGGTTTTGCAAAGCTTGTACCGTTGTGAACCGAGTAGCTTGAGTGCATGCTCAAGGACGTGGACCGACGATATAAAAAAAATATACGTACCTTTACCTAAAGTCTGTATACGTTGTAAGTTACGATATACCTAAGTACATGAAGTGACAGCAATTTTGCGCCAAGACTTATCGTAATTGTGATCTTATTTTATTCATTTACTAGCAGTTTCCGCACGGCTTCGCTCGCGTGTACATATTTATATATTTTGCGCGGAAACCTAATTATTTTTCTGAACTAAAAATAGCTTAAGTTACTCCTTATAACACCAACTATCTGCAAGTGAAAGCCCCGTGGAAATCGGTCCACCCTTTCCTCAGATTAGCCGGAAAAAACGGACAGACAGACAAAAATTTTAAAAACTGATTTTTAGGCATAGGTATCGTACAAATAACTGTAGGAGCTTAAAAAGACACTTCAAATTTTATTTTTTATTTATGTAACTTCTATGAGTATAGATTGGGAAATATTTCCATGGTTGCAATGGAGTGTCTGTCTGTCAAATATCGTCCAGCTCAGCTCCTCATGCTAGGTAAGATGCATCGGTGGTGAGAAAGTGCCATGGAGGAGGAATGTGTATCAATATTGGCAGATGACAGTTCTGTACCCTCACTAGATGGCGAATTCATGAACCTCACTAGATGGCGATGATGTAATTCGGCTCGCGGTACAACGAAGGCGAAGTTTAATAGCCCTACGACCTACCTACCTGTATTATTAATAATAAACGAACGGGAAAATCCGTTAATCACAAAAAAATTCAAACAACGAAGTGATTGTAACTGTTATTATCTCGTTTTCATGACAAATTATTTAATTTCAAAAATCAAAATTTATTAACAATTTAATCTTAAACTATCCAACAGTTTGATGTAATTATAATAATTGGAAGTGGCAAGTATAGAATTAATTCTGATAAAGATCACAGTTATCTCTTAGATGTGTTGTATAAGAAAGTTAGAACTTAATTGTATTTTCACTTTTCAGAGAATTCCCCGAATGTAAAACTAGTTTCTAATCTTTGAAAACCGTTGTGTTCGCTTTTTATGCAAATTACCTTCCGCTATGAGAACAAAAACGCCAATTTCAAAGGAAACATCAGATCACGCCACTGCCTACTGAGACACCTGAGGTACTAAAATGGTAAAAACTATGAGAAATAGATGTGGACGGTCAAATACTTTTAATAGCGGCTTTAAATTTTACTTACCTACGGTAAACATAACTTCAAGGATTAAGTATAACTTGCTACTCTAATATATTTCAAGGGATTCACTTTATAGCCCAGTCAACCTCGTTGTTTTATGATCAAAAATGTACATTTCGATGACCACGCATTTTTATTTTTGGATAAACAGTTAAAAAATGCGCTGATTAAGATAAAGGTATCAATTTCGGTAAGGTAATCCAAAATGTTGGTATTTTCGTTCCTTGACTGGGCTATTACTAAACTGAAAGGAAATGTCTAAATTAAACATAAGAGTACATTTTTCAGATCATGTGCGAAAATATGTATATATATAAGAATATAACTTTAAAAGTACTTAAATCGTGGATATTACACGCCTTTACTTCAACTTTAACCGTTTTATCAAGTAAATACTTAAAAGCCGGAAGTATCAACATTAATACCCCTGAACTTTTAGCATGAGATACCCTTAAAGATTGAGGACGCATATAACCAACCTTTTGAAAAGATCTTAATGCATCATTTTTATAGCATTCCTGAATTAATGTAACTTGTAAATCGAACATAATCGGGCACCAGCTTAATTATACTGTAGGTACCTTTTGCCATAGAAGCAATTGAAAGCAATATATATGTGTACCTAAGTATAATGTTGAATTAAAGGTTTTTTTTTACTCACAGGATTGGATGTATTTAAAGCCGAAGCGTTTAAAAATTTAATTTTTACTGAAATCATACATCACACCATCCCTAAATGTTTGTTATGTTAAGTGTATTTTTCTATGTTTATTACAAAACCAAGCAAGGCGATAAACAAGTATACGACCTGTCTAATAGTAACCGGTTATCTTTTGTAAAGTATTTTCAAATTATTCTGTAGACAGGACGCAAACAAAGGGAAACTTAATACGTCATCTACCTAAGTATTCAACTTTAGTAAGTTTATTCAGAAAAAACACCAATACAGATAAGCTTAAAAGCCAAACCTTATCACAACATATTATAAAACAAAGTTCCCCGCCGCGTCTGTCTGTCTGTCTGCCGGTTCGCGATAAACTGAAAAACATAAACATTCACATACTAAGTTTATGTTGAAAAACTACTGAACGCATTTTCATGCGGTTTTCACTAATAGACAGAGTGATTAATAAGGAAGGTTTAGGTGTATAATTTGTTAAGATTTTGTGCAAATTGATTGCAATATGATGATGATTGTTGAAGATGATGTTGTTGATTGCCATCGTTCAACGCGACAAAACTTTCATCCCCATCACCTGGATAATTGGCAATCCACCACTGTGCGGTTTTCCAGAAATTTGTGCCTCGCACAACCAATCTTTGGAACAAATTGTCGCCTGCGGTATTTCCGGACCGATACGACCTTCAAACCTTCAAGAAAAGAGCGTACTCCTATCTCTAAGGCCGGCAACGGACTTGTGACTCTTGAGTTGCAGGCGTCCATGGGCGACGGTAGTCACTTACCATCAGGTGACCCGTCTGCTCTTTTGCCCCCTATAATATAAAAAAAAAAAAAAAGAAGAAGTTGCTAATCTTAATACAAAATGTGATCCAAATATATATATACACGAAATAAATTTATAAGTATATAAATATTTAAACTCTTTATTTAATTCATATTCTTTATTGTAAACAAAAATAATATATCATATTATACAGGTGGGAAAATGGCATTTACAAGGGCGAACTTAACCCATAGTTGATATTTGAATTATTAACTAAATCATACGCATGTCATGATAATTATTACAGTGTGTGCAAATTTATCAGTTATCAATTTTTTATTAGTATTATTTTATGCAAGCTTTTCGAGCTAATATATATGTGGCGGCAATTGTGACAACAGCAATATTACTAACTATCCTGCATAACCATTTACCTCTGCTTTTAATGGTTATTGGTGATACGATTAACCTGTTGGTCTCCTGGTTAGTGATCCTGACTGCTGAGCCAAAGGTCGTGGGTTCGATTCCCAACCAGGACAAATTATTGTGTGATGAGCATGATCATTTGTTCTGTTTCTGGGTGAAATTTATCTATAATATGTATAATATGTATTTATATATTTAGTATAATAATATGTATTTAGAAATATATAGGTATGTTTATCAGCAGTCTAGTTACCATAGTTCAGGTTCTGCCTAGTTTGGGATCAGACGGCCGTGTGTAAGATGTGTGAAGTTATTATTATTATTATTCGTTTTCTTTATTCATAAAGAAATTAGTACATAGTTATGGGTTAGAATGTACTTTTAATAGTGTTATGTTTCATAAGATAAACAAAAAAGTAAAAACATTTCTTCCAAATTTTATTAAGTAATTAGAAAAGATGTGGGTACCAGGTACCATTGAATTCAACCTGTAGATACAACATTTATAAGATACGCCTAGATAAAATATGATACTGATAAATACGACTTAATTTACAACAAAACATTATAAAGCGCCTATATTCGCTTAAATTTAATTTGAGTCTAGTTAAAGTCAACTGAAACCGTGAAAATCGTTATAATTTTTATTAACCAGTTTATCCATATATTGATGTTAAATCGAACTAGGAAGTTAAGTTTATAAAGGTGATCGTCAATGAATTGATTAAAGTTGGAGTTAATTGGAAACTATTATAATTTTATGTAAAACTACAAGGAATTGAGTCACGAATCTTTTGTCAGTTAACGCTTTACAATCAATACGATCATTAAAATAGTCTAATAGGATTCATAACCATTCTAAAGCTGGCAAACAGACTCACAATCAACTAGACGATACGACAACAAAATTGTGATGCAAGCATAATCTTTAAATTTTTTTATTAGTACAAAAATTAGTACAAATATTGTCAGAAATAAAATACTAAAAAAATAGACAACTAAAATATTTACTCGGTACAAAGGTTAAGCGATGTCTTAATTATGGCTTTACATGTCATTTAACCTAATATGTAACTCTCTTTACTAAATGATCTTATAATCTAGACTATAGGGTCGAGGCTATAATAAAGTGGCGTAAATAGCATTCCCGCAATCCACGCGGCGCGGGGGGGAGAGTACGCCTGCCAGAGGCACGAGGGGGGCGCACACTCGTCTGGTTACGTAGTACTTAGTAATCTGTGGTCTGGGCTTTGAGCGAAGAATGAGAGAATTATTGACTTTACGTTTTCCAGCTCAGAAGAAAAGTTTAAAATTAATATTTAAAATCATTAGATATAATAATTACTCAGTTGCAAGTAAGATTCAGTGGTATGAATACCGTTAATTTATATTTCAACTTTCTAACTCCCAATGCTATTTTGAATAAAACTGACCAGAAATTGATGACGTCTGCAAAAAGATTAAAAGAAAAATATGATGATGATATATTTGAAGATATACCTAATAAGATTATCAATTTTAAAAATATTGTAACATTAAGGATATAGCAGAATATTTATATGTTGATCATCACATAATTGGCAAGTAGTTTACCGAACATATGTAGGTACTGCATTCATATTATACTTGATACATATTATACTGGTAAAGGCCAGTGACATCGACAACGGCCGAAGAGCCAGTAGGCTCACGAATAGGGAACTACATAGCCTTGAGCGTTGACGTAAAGTCGCCTGCTTATCGGTTTTTTTATAGGATTCACGTTGGTGAGTGTACGAAATTCTTATTAATTGAACCCTCACCATTCCTTTATCGGACTACTAGGCGCTGACAGAGGTTCCATCCTTTTGTAGTCGAAACCAAAAAGTCGAACCAAACGCTTTCAGTTCCTTTTTGGTTCGAGTTGCCAAGGTGTGAAATGAGCTGCCTGCGTATATCTAACCAGTCAATTATAATCCTGGGACGTTCAAGTGTGGAGTGAATAGGTTTCTCTTGGATAGGCGTGTACCATCTTCGTCTTCATCGTCACTTTCCATCAGGTGAGTTGAAAGACAAACGCCTATTCCATTTCATAAAAAAAAGACCATTTTCTTTATTAAAGTTAATTAAAAAGTACCATGACCCAGCTTCGGTTAGCCTGTTTGAGCATTCTGTGCATAGAGCAAGAAATGCAGAAACTTTAAACCTGGTGGAGATCATTGATGAATTTTTAAGAAGGCAACAAATAAGAGGTTTGCACTTTCCAGCAGTAACATTTTAAAATAAAAATACATTTAAACAGAACCTTCTCTTGGTAATACAATTGAGTATCTTGTACTTCTTAGGTGTGTGTATATTATTACTAATTCTGTAATCCCACGGTACATATTTTACTTTACGTAAACATTTATTTACAGGAATGCCTTATTTTTTAGTAAGAGTGGCATAAGAAAATTTTCCGCGGGGTTTGCTACAGTATTTAGCTACGCCACTGGGCCATAACATGGAAAGTTTACCCAAATTTTGAACTGAGTGATCAACACTAACAAAACTGATATAATCCTAAGGCAAGCGTTTGGTAAAAACTGATAATGTAATGAGCCATATTTTACCCATGATCTCATGTATAGCATACACTTCTCATGTAGGTACGCCCCTTTTCAGCATGCATGCCGAACACTGCTGTGGCCTTCAGCTGATGTCTCAACGGCCCTAGATCTAGAAGTGTGGTAATGTTGCATTAGAACGCGAATGTACAAGTTTACTAAAACCATACATTATACTCCATCTTAGTGACATGCGTTGTCTTAATTTGGCGGTCAAAATATATGGATGTGCACATTATACAAGTACTACATAAAGATTCTACACAAACTTATTACTTAACTAGTGAAGTTTTGTTAGCAGCTAAGCTGAAAAATGAAATTTGCTTCTGACAAATGTTCTAAAAATTTTAAATAAAATTTCCGATATTTTGAGCTTGATACCTTTTAGTAAATTTAATAAAGATTTCGAAACAAACCTATAAACGACTGTTTTAGTTTTTGTATAACAAATACAATAAATACAAGGTAGACCATAGTAAGTTATGACACCTGCAGGATATTCACCCGACTCACATTTTAGGTCGATCTGTTTCTCCGCCTATCTCTCTAATATTAGCAGTGACACAGATAAGATAATAGTTACTTCAGCAATGATATCGGAGCGGTGGACACGGTCTGGTATAGATCTCCATTTGGCCTAAACCGTAAGAGGATCCGTGGCTCAAATTAAAATCAAAACCATTAAATGCGATTTAACTAATTATACTTACTTAGTTATTTTTGAATTATCAGGAGTAGGAGTCAGTCAGACTAAGTCACTCGACAATGTAACACACATATATACGCGGAAATCACTACTATATTTAAGTATGTGAATATGTGTATGTGGTGACCCATCTGCTCGTTTGCACCCTATAATATAAAAAAAAAAATAGCAGACCGGAGACGACCAGCCCCTACTAACGGCACCCGTTTACAATGACGCACATGTCAACCATCGTACAGGTCAACTATAATAAGATAAGACTTCTAGGCGAGTATGACATACTCAGAACTTCCAAGCAACATGAGAAATTTTACTTAATAAGTTACTACACACTTCTCACATGAACAATTCAACATTTTCTAACTGAAGCTTAAAAATAATAATATATATTACAAAACCTTCAATGGCAACTCAGTATATTGGTAATGTGAATGTTGTGTAAATTTAACAATGTCATTGAAAAATATCAATAAATAAATACATGTCAGATAAAAACTAATACACAAGTGAAAATTCTGAAGAAGCAGAATCTAAAGACCACGTCAAGTCATGTACAGTGCCGTGGAGCTGGACCAGCATTTTGCCAACCATTTTTATCAGCCATATAATCATCAAGTTTATAATATTATAAGCGTGTGCATTTTATTACTTAGCTTTTAAATTTGTTCTCATTTAGTTGAAGAATATTAGGAGGTACTTTATTACCCCATAAAAGAGTTTTGTACTTTTGTTAATGTAAATTTTGCTAGAACCAATTTATTTTCATCTCTGGTAATATAATTATGCCTTCCACACCGTAAAGCCGAAAGTACGTTGTAAAGAGATGCAATTTCTTCTGACATGCATATTGTTTTCATAAATATACTCACTAGGCAAGGTCAGGATGTTAACTTCTTTAAATAGATCTCTGACAGATTCGCGTCTACGTAGATTATAAAAGGGCTCATTACTACCGTGATGTCGTCGTGGCAGTCGGTGCGGCGGGTAGTCTCTCGCTCCCAACCGTAGTTCTGGCCATGGTTCGGAGCGAGAGCGCATGGAATGCTGTCGCCTCCTTCTGTGAGGAGGTGATGTCCGCAAATAAGGCGGCGGAACGGGAGAGAGAGCGGAGTACGACTCTCTCTGCCCGCAGCAGACGCACCGGGCGCCGGAGGGTGCTTAATGACCTTAGGAAGTGGCCTGCGGGCGGCGAACTTTTTGAGGAAGTCGTCGTCCGAACAGATAGAGGCCCGAGAGGCAGCACACAGTGTTCCGCGCGCGCTCTCTGAGAAGTGCGGCCGATGGGTGATGGTCGCACCGGGTGACGGGACCCGTCTAGGGTGAGACGGGTCAATGCCTATCGGGGGTTGCGGAAAAATGCAATAGCGATTCTGGCTCCCCTGATCATAGGCAAGTAGTGGAACACCGGGGTGGTTTTTAGTCGGTAAGAGTCCGACAGACCCCTTCGCCTCCCCAAGGCGGAGGACATCCATGTAGAATCTTCCACCTCATCAACAAAAAAGAAAAGGGCTCATTACTAGATATTATAAAACAAAATCCCCGCCGCGTTTGTCTGTCTGAAAATCTACTTAACGGATTTTCATGCGATTTTCACTAATAGACAGAGTGGTTCATGAGGAAGGTTTAGGTATATAATTTGTTAAGATTTTGTGTAAATTGATTGAAATATGTTGATGATTGTTGAAGATATCTCTGCTACCCGTGCGAAGCAGGGTAAATTGCTAGTTAAAAATATTTTAGAATTTATACTAAATCTAAACAAATATAACAGTTTTTAACTTAATTTGCCAAAACATGTAAATCAGATACCCGGTAACCTACAATTTACGTTACAAATAACGTTGTTCCATGGAGCAGATACAAAGAGGAGAGGGCCTAAGCAACTGTGCACTGTGATTCCTGTGAGGTCCTGACGTCATCACAGTGGGCGTGGCTTATAATTAGTACACTGTCGGCGTTCGCCTTGTACGTTTGTATGGAAAAATCGCAAATCAGTAAATTTAAAGTAGGAAGGAAGGAAGTAAAAGATGAAGTGTTGTATTTTATCATGTAAAAACTATTCGGATAGACGCTTTGATGCAATGTATGGCATCAGAATTCAGTTGTAACTTTTTTTAAATTTAATTTATTAAAATAGTTCTAGAAAAAGTAGTTTTACTATTGTTTGGTAGATGGAAAAAAAGTGAAGTGGGCGGAGCTTAACACCCCCTCACCCCGCAAAATTATCACGCGTTGTTTCATAGGGAAATCTAATTACAACACCTGCTCTTTGTATCTGCTCCGTGCGTTGTTCCGCCTAGACATGGTCCTTCGTGCCAAGTCCGACCGTACCAAGTTTGTATGCGTTTGTTGTAGTCGTCTTGTGTTCAAAGTTTGCACACGATTTTGAGAGGTCGATTACGTAGGTCGTACACGTATCGTAAATGGTTTATGGCACCAATAAAGTGATTACCGGCAGTCTTGTTTATCACAAGCACACAATTTCCACTTTAATGGTATAAATAGGCCCCACTAAACAATTGCAAAAATTCAAGAATTACGCAGGCCCGATAATAGCTGCAACCCTCCTTCCCTTTTGCCGCCGAACCTACAGTAGACGTTTTACTTGAACTTGAATCAACCTATAAGTCTAACATTGACTTGTAAATAAAGTTATCATAGTAGTGGTTTTTAAAGGATAAATAAACACATGGCTCTCGTGAGAAAAGCTTTGGGATTTAGTAACAGCGTTTAACGTTCGTTAGTAATATGTCGTATCAATGAGCTAAAAGTTCCTAGCAATTAAAAAAAAATGATTAAGACTCGACTTAACGACAAAATTTGACGCAATGGAAAGGTGCATGATACAGATTATAATATAACTACTCAAATTACGCATGCCCGCGTCCTTTGAATTTTATAAATAAATTTAAAATAATCTTTATAAATTGTCAAAGTAAGTACATATTTTTTCTAATGAATTTACTATGCTACGAAAACTTTCTGTAGCAATGACCAAAATATTAGTCATTCATTAATCATTGCCAACTGTTTATCTATGGCAAAACAATTTTACGGCACAGTTTCACAATTTTTTTTCAAGAAATATTTATGACAACATTACCTGAGTAGTAAGATGCAAATTCTGGATTAATACTGTATTTATGGCATAAAAGCGTCGAGTTAATAGCATTGTTGGTTTCTGGAAACACCTTGTCTGCACTTATGTGGCGAGGGGTTAGACTTCGCGTCCCACTAGTTGCTTCACTTAACAAGTCCATTTTTTCTATTAACCACACAAGCTTGTTCAAAAAGTGTCACTTAAACTTTAATTATTACTTAAATATCTACTTTCATTCCTAAGAAATTCGTTATATTAATGTAGAATTCAAGTATTTCATTGCTTTTATTTTCGCGCGTTAACCGCTTTCGTTGCGGTGCGGGTTTCAAGGCGAAGGCATCAGCGCATACTGCCGAGTGCCGACTTGCCACCACCGAGCGGTCGGCGCATATTGCGTTCACTTTCTTTCGACATTTAGTGCCCTGTCTGCGCAACAAGACATGACTATTAGTGATGTGCCTACTAAACGTTTTTTTAACTAAAATCAGATACCAAAACTACAATGACCAAATCGTTAAGTGCTATCAGTGAATATCTAATCCATATTTGACGTACGCATTTCAGTTATCATAACAAAAGATATGATAAGATTACACTTGTACTGTGGTTATTTGGATCTCAATAAAATATATGCGTAACCTACAACATAACGTTACATTCATACATTCCGCGAGTTCAGTTGCATATATGCTGAAATGTGGTTGTAATGCGCCAGAATCTAAAAGAAAAAAGTCACACGTCGCTCAAGTCGTTCCTTCAATTCAGCCGTGAGCACCTGGCTAAGCTGGGACCGTTGTGCCTCAATAGGTCTCAGTTCCTGCTCTTGCGTCTCTCTGTGCCATTGAGTGCGGTGCGAACTGTCGTACTAAGTGACGAAAGTGCTTTAGCCTCCAGGTCCCATGGCGGTGTCCCGGCTAGGAGACCCCCGCTTGAAATGAAACAGTGCGGTAAGCTCTTATGACCCTGACGGTCATTACCCGTTGCGGGCGTTGCAATTGCGATATTGCTGGTCGTCAAGGTCTCTGCCCAGATTGGGCACCCATGAACTGCCGTAGACCGCGCGATTCCAGCGTAAAGTCTCCTGCAGGAGGCGTCTGAGCCCCCAAGTCGGGTAACAGCCGCGAAAGCGTGGCCGCCGAGGGTTAAATATGCTTTCGTATTTGCACGTAGTCAACATGTGGACATTCTGGTGATCCACGGGAAAAAATTATTGCAAGTGGTCCACCCAGGTGAACAACGCAGGTGGATCACGGGCAATAAACGAATACATCCTGTGTATTCTCTGATTTGCTAGAAATATTTACTTTCAGCAATTATAAAAGATACTAAATTTTGGTGTAAGTTTTCTGATTCATTGTTATGTAATTGTAAATATAATGTTTTTAAAGAGATTTTGTATATACGTTTGGCAACTCTTTTCATAGGATAGACATATTAGACAGAAGCAATAGTAAATACGTTAAACAACGTTTTGCTATAATTTTAATAGCAGTAAAAATATCGAATGCTAGCTCATGCACATTTCAAAATAAAATAAAAAAACATACCATTGCTTTTTATACTTATACTCGATATGAACGATGGAAAATATAATCGATAAAACTGAACCCAAGGTTAAACATCAGAGCACTCACTGAAGTACAATATCTTGAAAACTAGTCTGTAACAATGGTAATATAGTGTGTCAAAGTACTGAACAGTGCGAACAAACATGGCCAGGGCGGATAGATACCGAAACCTATGCACATGACGTTTTGATCCAATTGCACCGGCACAACGATTGAAGGGACCGAGTATTTTATTGCGTTATAAAAACAGCTTTCATTAAATAGAGAGTAAAAGAAAACCAAACGAACCTTAGCAATTTCTACGTTTTAAGGAGTTCTTCATTATATAGAGATTACAATATAAATGTAATACTAGCCGTTCCTCACAGTTTCACACGCGTTTATGGTTACCGCTCCGCTCCTAAGGTTCGTAGCCTGATGTTACATAGCATATACTATTCCTCATAAATCTGGCTATCATATACAAAAAAAAAATTTGAATCTGACTGGTAGTTCCAGAGATTAGCCTGTTCAAACAAACAAACAAAAAATCTTCAGCTTTATTATAGTAGTTTAGATAAGTACAAGACACTAAAGTGTGAAAACAAGTAATATGTAAACAAGTAAATGTCGAAATTGTAACGAACTAATTAGAATACACAACTGACAGCTGTTTGATTAGAATAAACCAGGATAAAGTGTTCAACTGATTTCGAAAATAGATTTTTTTTAATTTTTTATTTAACTTCCAACGTTGAATGTCGATAAAATTCTGTCACAGGCTCACATCACTATACATCGATGAGGTAACACCTTGGTAAGTTGTACCTCGCGTTATAACCAACTTCATGGTTTCGTGTTTATTACAAACATCACTAATCACTATTAAAGAACATAAAGCATCCAATACTTACAACATAGGTATAACATAGACCACTTAACACTTTTTTTAATCTTAATATTCCTACAGATTTCCTTAATCCATATACAATTTAATCTCACGAACGTCAGATTACTTCGCTAAAGCACTTGATACCACTCTAGAGTTTTCTGCTTACAAAAATGCCCTGCAATTTTATATATACGTTGATCAGGCCCTTAGGTAATACGGATAAGGCCCTTTAAAAAGTATCATCATCTGTTACATTGGAATCAATGAGATAAGATTCGGAAAAAAATAATAATAGTATTTTTTAGATAAGTTTTTTTTAGAACTTGTTGCAATTAAGTTGTTGAATTTTCTTCACAGATTTACTTCATCGATCTCCCTCTATTGTCGGGCAGGATTACAAGTAGGTATAGAACGATGATCTGTGTCGGAGTTACTCCACGGCATTGAAGTGAATCCAAAGATCGGCATTGCAACCTGCCCCTAGATAAGGTGGCGATTTTCAGTGTTCTGTATTTTTAGTAGAGATGAAACGGATAGCTAATAATCATAATCATAATCATTTATTTCGTGAAAACATAGGTAATAAAAGGTCTTGAAATATGACATGAACTGCTATGCTCCGCCTATACGAAAAAATACAATAATATTACTACAATATATTATATATACAATATATTAACTAAAAATTTACATGCTCGGATGGAGTATAAGATTCTATAAAATAAAACATCTGTTAAATTACACTAATAATAAATAGAATAGGCCGGATACCGTATAACCAGTCAACCTTAAGGCCGGATAGCCGGATATCCAGCCTGCGGCTATCTGGCCGATCATTGCCTGTCCTGGATGTCTGAAACACAGAAATCTTACCTTATTTAGATTTCTGTGGTCGGAAATAATGCCACGTTGCTGCCTTAAAAAATAGATAAAGATGAAACTGAGAAAAGAACATCTGATTTTCTCTGAAATAATGTTACGTCGATCCATTGACTAAAGCCACGTTCTATAATCGGGAAACGATTCATTTTAATCTTACTAATCGACGGAATATTATTTAGACATACTGCGTGAGGGTTTTTGAAGTTGAAAGGGCTCTACAGACGATTCTATTAGAATTTATAAAAATGTCTTTGCAGCAATTGATGTTTAACACCGGCTAAAAAAGTAGAGATGAACAGGTTCTGCAATTGCTTTTTTGATGTAGATAAAAAGAACAAGTCATTAGTCTCACGATCAATATCATAACGTAACTTCATGTGAAATTGATTTTTACTTAAAGTCAATGCGAATCAATCGCCATCGCAACCCTTATGGTAGTCAGAGCTACACAGCACACGGACGAAGTTTGTCAGAGTTTATGTAAAAAATGCAAACTGCAGCAGTTTATGCACACTGCTACACTGCAGTGTACATTAAAGAATTATAAAAATAACGTTCAATCGATACTTGTACCTTAATAAATTTCTCTGCATTAAGCTGAAATAAACGAGTGATTCTTAAGTCTTCTGCTACAGAAGACTGATGAAGACAACCGAGGCCGTTTATTTCCTCACAATGCCCGCGGCTTCGCTTGTCTTAAAGCCATTTTTCTATGCTACTGAATTTTTAATATTCTTTTTTGGATGTAAGATATAAGGCGAGAAAGCGTTACGAAGCAGGTAACTATTATCTTATCTGTGGCGTTACACACAAGCAACGTAGTTTAGGAGAACTAAGACTACCTAAACTATTCGAAATCCGCCTAGTTCTTACCAAGGAGGTCAAGTATCTAGGAGTGATACTTGACAGTAAACTCCTATGGAACAGGCACCTGGACATGAAACAGACTCAAACACCTGGGTCTGTGGTACAACCGAGAGGGTCCCCATTCCAAACTATGGAATGAATTAGTGGATTATCAACCACTGATAGCTGCCCCATGCGATAGGATCCCCAAACAACACATCTTCGAAAGGAGATACCGAATACAGCTATATGAAAACGACCGAGATCAATCTGGCATAAATGAAGTCCGTATATACACGGACGGTTCTAAGATGGGGACAGGGACTGGAGCCGGAATTTTCTCTGGACCTGAACATAACAATATCACTGGCGTTAGGGCAGCACAGTTCCATATTTCAATGCGAGTGCGTTGCGATAATCTACGCCGCTACTGCGGTCATGTCAAGATGTATAAAGGAGTATAACATCCGCATACTGTCAGACAGTATGGCCGTTCTAAAAGCCCTGGAGGGCAACACCATGAACTCCGGTCTTATATACAAATGCCACCAGACACTGGAACGTCTAGCCTCCGACAACAGGCTAATCCTCCAATGGATCAAGGGGCATAGTGACTCACTCGGGAACGATGTCGCCGATGAGCTGGCAAGGAGGGGATCTGCAACGACACTAGCAGGTCCAACTACACTGTTGCCACTTCCCTTTAGTCAACTTCGCTCATGGGTAAGACAACGGACTCGGGAAACACACAACAACCGCTGGGCCGACACACCCGGCTGTAGACAATCCAAACTGGTGCTGACGAAGGTCTCACCTCGTTTGACTTGCAGATTGCTCAGTCTCAACCGACTTGACATCAGAATAGTGATAGGAACTATTACGGGCCATTTGGCTCTAAATCGACACCTATTCGCCATCAATGTGACAAACAGTCCTCTATGCAGAGGCTGTCTCAACGCGGAGGAAACGGCCGGAGTGGCCACACAACGGGCAAGTATCCTCGCGGGAGCGAGGTCGCTCCTAGAAGCCTGTGAATGCCCCAGCAGGCTTCTGCGCTTCTGGAAGGAGCTAGGCTGGCTCAACTAGTCAGCCCACCTGTACGCATAATGGACCGCTTATGAGTCTAAATGCGGAAACAGAGCCCTATACCAATACCAATACCAATACACACAAACAAACAAACATTCGCATTTATGATATGAATTAGTTACGATTTATTTTACACACCACAAACTGTTCTAGAAAATGACACACATAAGCTCTACTACGGCCGCGCCATACTCACCGACAAAACAATCCACTATAATAGACCATAACCCTAAAAGATAAAATTACATACCTGATAGATATTGCAGTTCCTAATACACACAACCAAGAAAAAAATTGAAAATACGCAGTGCTCAAAGAAGAAGTTACTAGAATCTGGAAACAAGAAAAAGTATATGTAGTAGCTATAGTCATCTCAGCAACTAGTGTTATCCCAAATAATCTTCTCCATAGCCTAAAATTACTTGACCTTAAAAAACCGTTTACATAACTATACAAAAAGCTGCAATCTTAAACACAGTCATGTAGAATAGTCAGAAAATTCTTGCAGATTGATGAAACGACATGGATCCTCACCACAACACAACCACGCCACATTTACTTGGTCCCCATCCGTAAATATGGTCAAAATCAGCCAGAGCTGAGAAAAAAAAAATTAAATACACAAAATAAAAATAATGCTAATAGTTCTTTTAATTGCTTACTTTTATGTTTTATAGTGTCAGGATGCTTTTTTGATGTTTGCTATTTCATAACCAAACACACTTGTTCTCTCTACAAACAATTATCTATGGTCTGCTCACTATCGCAAAGTATTACTTCTTAGAAAGTTACAAATTTATATTAAATAGCGTTATCCACATTTTATACTGGTTGTGGCTGACAATGGAACACTTACTCAAATCACTGAAACGACATGACTCGAGCAAATAATTAAAAACAGTGTTTTCTAAACTATCCGTTAAAAATTATGACCGTTTGAATTTCCAGGTATTCACCTCCAGTTCTCATAAAGGTATGTACACATACCTTTATGAGAACTGGAGGTGAGGTTAAAGATTTTAAATCGAAGATATTTTTATATCTTACTGTAAGTCCCGAGGGATGAAAAAATTACTTTTACGCAAGCGAAGCCCCGGGCAAAAGCTATTATCATTATATTAATACGTGAAGAGAATTCTTTGTACCCCCTTTTTAAGAAAATTTTGGAATGGATGGAATATTTACAGATTATATATAGAAGTGCAGAAAGCTAAAATTTTTAAATAATTGAAAGAAAGAAATAAGAAAGAAAGAAAGAAAAATGTTTTATTCGGAGACACCTAAGACACAATAACTATAGTAAAATAAACTTACATCTAAAGACAATAAACGGGCTTCAAACATGTGTACCTCACGTGCCCGATGAATAGGGTCTGGTTCAGCATTTGCCACTTTTGCCAGACATGTGTCTAGCGCTGGTTTTCAAGCAGACCCTTCATACCCCACGGATATCAATATAATATTTATTTTTATTTAACGCTACTCCAAGTACCTATGTAAAGTTTATCCACAAGTTTTTGTTTTGTTTTGTTTTGTTTTGTTTTGTTTTTCGCTTAATTAAAATATTCACAAATATTACTGGATAATTGCCTAAATCTTTTGCTTTCCTTTCTATTGCAGTTTTTTTCTTTCTACTATTTCCGGCTGCTTACGGAAATATTTAAAACCACTGAGCCCTTTTTTTATAACTACTTACGCCATCTAACGAGTGCTTTTAAAACTAATACGTTGTTCTACTCTGCTACTCACCACTAGATACCACTTTATGCCGCAACACTAAACTAAAAGTAAACAAGAACTTTGTCTATGATTTATGTATTTATGATTTGTTAGGTACATTTCAGTCATATCTTATAATATGTATAAATCAAAAGAATATGTAATCACTATTCCAATATAATATATGTATTAATTATGTGTCATATAACCCTTATACCTATTTATTACACGTATTATGAAATGTTAGTAGGGACTAAATAATTATAGTCCGTACTCCGTACTGAATAAAAAGTTAAGTATTAGAATCATTCAATTCTTAGCTTATTTGTTAAGGAGGTTGTTGTTGTTATTGTTTACTGTAAACACGTCACGCTACAGCTGGTAGGAGCAAAACGGGGGGCGGTGTTGAATAGGCATAATATTTATATAGCATCAGAGTACCTATCATGAATGTATTATTATTGTATAAAACAAAATATTACGCAATGTTTTATCCACGTATATATAATTTAAATCAGGTTGCTTGCAGTGTCAACTTACTAGAATTCTTTCTATTACTACATAATTTTAATACGTGTCGTATTAAATTAATAATTAATCGGCCAAAGCGAAAGTCTTAAAGTTAGGTAATATTAAGCTCACCTACAATTCAACATTACAAGATATCTACTGCCTACTACCTATTTCCATGCCATGCTTCGGCACGTATGGGCGGACTCAACTCCACTCGATACCACGACCTCACAGAAAGCCTCCCCTCTTCCCACTCTTCCCCCCCTCCTTCTCTTCTCCTACTCCCACTTTAAGGGCGGCAACGCATTTGTGACTCTTGAGTTACAGGTGCCCATGGGCGGCGGTAGTCATTTACCATCAGGTGACCCGTCTGCTCGTTTGCCCCCTATACCATAAAAAAAAATAAAAGAAAACCTAGTTCACAATCAGATAGGTACTTACTTAGGTAACTATGAAATCGAGACTGTATCAGGTTTAACGCTTAATATTCCTAGATAGGTATTTGTAAGAATTAATTACGTACAAAGAAGTTTTATATGTATATTATATGTATATGTATACATATATGTTCCTAGGTAAATTAAAATATGTACCATTGAAATTAAAGTTTTTTTTTTTTTTTCAGTTTTTAGAAGTTACATTTTGTTTAAGGCATTTACCCAGATATATTTTTGACAATATTGGTGGAGCGCCAATATATTTATAAAATGCATACATAATCGCACCATAATATATTTCGTTATATTATTAATTTCATAGTCTTTATGTAAACCACATTCTGTTTGTCGAATGCAATTAGTGCTGGTACTGCTGTAATATCGCCAATGTACTCGACGATCTCAAGAGATGGCGTTAGCAGTC
Source organism: Callimorpha dominula (assembly GCA_949752705.1). Taxonomy (NCBI): domain Eukaryota; kingdom Metazoa; phylum Arthropoda; class Insecta; order Lepidoptera; family Erebidae; genus Callimorpha; species Callimorpha dominula. The sequence goes on along the minus strand of OX457004.1, from coordinate 9,294,174 downwards.
TTCAAATAGTGTAAGCGCGCTGCACCCTGATTGGTGCAAGAAAAAACGGATATACCCTGCTCTCATCGCTTTTCGCTAAGACGCTAAGAGGACGCCTTTAATATATAAAAATTTTGTTCCGCCACGGACATCAGTTATATTTCTCGTGAAAAGAAGCTGATTTTCCGTTAGTCCTATAGCCGTGTAGTGTTTGGACTCGCTTGTAACCTTTACAAGGTGTATGTGGAGTGCTCCAGTCTACGATCGTGACCGGCCGGTCAATACCTTACAAGAGACCGTAGAAACCTCGCCGCTGCTCGCTGCCTTCTGGAGGATCGGGACTTGGTCGGTGTTGCAGGTTAGTGCTGGCTTAATTGTTTTGATCGATAGAAGTGGTTTACTTCCCTACACCTCGTACGCTAACCGTTGAGCAATCACACCCTGGTCGGGCTATTTACACGCCTGACCATATAATTTGGTCCTTCGAGCCGGATAGGCCAGTGATTCACGTAAATATTGGTGAATTTACTTTTCATATCATAAAAAAGATTCACGTAATTCTAGTGAATTCTTGCCGCCATTTTTCCTCGCTCACAGATTTACGTAAAATTGGTAAATTCTGTGTTTAAAACGCACGAGAACTACGTAATTATTGGTAGACTCGTACTTAAATATAATTAATTGTTAGATTTGGTGAATTACGTATTAATTGGTAATAATATCCATTATACTCAATTTAGTTGAACTTATTCATACCTACCCACTTATTTACCGCTCCACCACTGTACTTTACGCTAAGTCATTTTAAGATTTAAATTTAATTTGTGTTTTTACACTAACTAGGTAGATATACCTATCACTTTGTAGTTGTATTGTGATATTATTTTATAAACATGACGGAAAGTGAATCAAGCCGCGAAGTCATGTTGGTTATGTTGAATCAAAAGAAAGAATTATTATTTCAACGTATTAATCGTATGTACACATCGTCGAAAGGTATAATTTCTTTCGATTCATCAACGCGAGCTAACGAGAATTTTCTGGCTGAAACGGAGATGATAGATGAGTTACGCGATAAATTTGAGTCCATTGTTGATAAAATAAATAATATAAATTTGTTATCAAAGATTACGGTCAATCCCGAGTATTCTTGCCTCGATTCATTTGATGATTTATACTCGAGAGTTAAACGCGTTAGAAATAAAATATTAACCACTTCTAAGGTGCGTTCACTCGAGACCAGTAGCTCGATCAAGTCCGTAGTGAAATTAGAACCTTTAGTAATTCCGAGTTTTGACGGACGCCCTGAAAACTGGAATACCTTTTATCAGTCTTTTAAAGCTAATATTCATTTGAATCAACAGCTTTCTGACTCGCAACGTGTACAGTATCTAATTTCTAAACTCACCCACGACGCACTAAAATTCACTTCCGGTATTATTCCGTCAGGTGAAACATATAAAATACTGTGGGATAGTTTGGTTAAGAAATACCACGACAAACGCTCATTAGGTACATATTATCTCAATAATATACTGGACTTAAAAACTTGCTCGCACACTGCGAACGCTCTTGATACCTTTGTTAGTAAATACTCCGCTTCGATTTCAGCTCTAAAAGAATTAGGCATAACAGATCTAACTGATTTTATTTTTCTTCAATGCGCTTTGAGAAGGATGGATCCTCAAACCATCCAAGCCTTTGAACTTTCGATTCGGGATGTGGAAGTGCCTACGACACAACAGCTTATCGCTTTTATACAAGATCAGGCTAAGATTTTGGAGCGCTCAAACCCGCGAAATTGGTCATATACGAAACCCGCTGCTGTTGTTACGTCGCCCTCACGCGACCGGCGCGTTCATCACACTTCCAAATCTTACGCAGCAGTTACCGCGAATTGTTGTTTGTGTAGTGGTAACCATCGACATTTATATGATTGCGCTCAGTTTAAAACTATGCGAGACGCAAGGGCTAGATATGAGTTTATTAAATCGAAGTACGGTTGCGTTAATTGTTTAAGCACTTTACATAAACTTCCGGATTGTAAGAGTACGTCAGTCTGTTTCTGTAATAAAAGACACCATAGGTTATTGCATTTTGATAGTAATAATTCGCAATCGCATGCGGCTATGGTAAATACCGCCGTCGCGTACTCGCCGCCGCCCGCTCATCGAGCGACCGTTACTTCGCCCGCGCCTTCTCATCGCGCTCACACGACTTCGTCATGCATTCGAGCGCCCCCGCTTGCTACAGAACCAGTTACACATACACAGTCTTACACTTCTTGTCATAAGGGTGATATACTTTTGTCAACCGCTCAGGTATACGCGCGCTCTAAGGGTAGCGCTGGTATCAAATCTGTAGTTAGGTGTTTGATAGATAATGGCTCGCAGAATAATCTAATAACATCTGCTTGTTCTAGTTTATTAAATTTACCGATAATACCGTTGAATAATTCCTATGTTAAAGGTGTTGGTTCCGCTTCAAGTCCGATAATCGGTTATGTTCATTTAGACATTGAATCCCGTATTTATCCGGATCAGAAATACACTATACATGCGCTTGTTGTAGAATGCATTACGGATCAATTGCCTTCGAAATTTATCGATTGTGATCGCGACCTAGATTTTCGTAACCTTCCGCTCGCTGACTTAAGCTGGAATATTCCGGGCAAGATTGATTTATTGTTAGGTGCCCAGCTATTCCCATTTATATACTTAGGAAATATGGTCGAGTGTGGGCCGCGCGCACCGTGTGCTTTATCTACAACATTTGGTTACGTACTTATGGGAGATTACCCGCGTAAACATATTTTACCTACTGCCGCGTCTTTTTCTGCGTTAGCGCTTAATGATATAGTGCAAAAGTTCTGGGAACTTGAAGAAGTACCCATGAAACGCTTGTTGTCACCAGAGGAGACAGATTGCGAAAATATTTTCACGGCTACCGTGACCCGTGACGACGTAGGTCGTTATACAGTTGCATTACCGTTCTGTAGGGACCCTTCGGAATTAGGTAATTCGCACGCTACCGCTTATCGCCGTTTCGTTTCACTCGAGCGTAAGCTCCGTCAGGCACCGATAGTGCGCGAAAATTATAACAAGGTTATTCAGGATTATATTGATAACAATTACCTGTCCTCTGATGGTTATTATATACCGCATCACGCAGTAGTCCGACCTGATAAACCGATGCCGCGCATCGTATTGGACGCGAGTGCTAAAACGCATACAGGACTTTCGCTTAACGATATATTACATATTGGACCCAATTTACAGGCCGATCTGTTTTTATTATTGTTAGGTTTTAGATTATTTCCTATTGCAATGAACGCTGATATAAAACAATATTATTTACGGATTGGTGTACCAGTAGACCAACATAAATACCTACGCATTTTATTTAGATTCAACGAATCGGAAAAAATTCGCACTTATGCCTTTAATAGGCAACCTTTCGGTCTCAAGTCAAGCCCTTACATAGCTATGCGCACTGTGCGACAGCTGGCTACTGACATGAGTCCGCTCTATCCTGATGCCGCGAAAGTGGCAGAGACCTGTCTGTATATGGACGATTTGGTTCTTTCTATTGCAAATGAGGATACTGCCACGCAATTAGCTCACAACTTGATTAAGTTTTTCAAATCGGGTGACTTTGACTTAGTGAAGTGGTCTAGCAATTCACCAGTGCTACTTGACTCGCTTCCCGACACGCACCGCAAGTCGCTTGATTTTGATGTTGACAATAATGTCTCTAAGGTCTTAGGTCTCTCATGGGAACCATGTGAAGATAATTTTCATTTCACATGCGCCGCAATTAATGAAAGGTGCACCAAGAGAAACATACTCTCGATGGTTGCACGACTATTTGACGTGCTCGGATTGGTCGCGCCTGTGATTCTCTATGCCAAGTTGTTAATTAAGGAACTGTGGCTCAGCAAGTGTGATTGGGACGATCCTGCACCGGAGCACATACGCACCCGTTTTTTCGCTCTTGCGCAAGAACTTCAAATGCTTGACACTTTAAGGATTCCACGTCATGTAGGCGTCGAAGTTGGTTGTGAATTACGTCTTGTTGCTTTTTGTGATGCTAGCATGAATGGTCTGGTATGTGTCATTTATGCCCATTGTACCTACCCGTCTGGCATTCAAACTCGCATTCTTTGCGCTAAATCAAAGGTTTCGCCAACAAAAATCACTACGCTCGCTCGCTTAGAATTATGCGCTATTTTACTTATGTCAAAATTAATAAAAACTGTGCGAGACACATATGCAACACGTATGCCCATTGCCGGGATATACGCATTTTCTGATTCCACTATTGCTTTATCATGGGTTCATTCTTCACCACATCGTTGGTCAGTTTTCGTCGGTAATCGCGTCGCTCAGTGCCAAGAAAACTTGGACTCTAAACATTTTTATCATATTGCCGGAGCTAGTAATCCAAGTGATTGTCTTTCGCGTGGTATGCTTCCATCGCAACTTTTGACCCACGATTTGTGGTGGAAAGGTCCTCCGTGGATGCGCAGCTCATCTGAGAAGTGGCCGATTAAGCCATTCTCGCTTAATAATTGCTCTGTCTTGCCTGAACTCAAGGCAAATGTGTTGGCTGCCATTACTCACACAGAGCCGCCGTTGCTGTGTACGTTAGCACAACGTGTTTCTTCTTGGGAAAAGTTGCTACGTATCACCGCATATGTATTAAAATTCGCAAGACCTAAAGTTAAGGTCGAACCTCGTTCTATAGCAGGGTTGACAAGTGCTGAGAATGCGTTAATTCTCGCCGTTCAATCTGTGCACTTCTGTGAAGATATCAAATTGATCAAGGCTGATAAATTACCTTCAAAAAGGCTGCAAAGCCTCTTCGTCTTCTTAGACAAACAAGGGATTTTACGCATTGGAGGAAGACTTTCTGGATCAATGCTTCCTTTCGAAGCTAAACATCCGGTTCTTCTCCCTAAACGCGATCATGTCGTTGACTTAATAATACAGCATTTTCATGTTGTTAATTGTCACACCGGACCTGGACTTCTTATGTCTATTATACGACAACGCTACTGGATCTTGGATGCCAGGACTGTTATCAGGTCCAAGTTGCGAAAGTGCAACACTTGCTTTAAATGCAACCCAACGCATCCAACGCCTATAATGGCTGATCTTCCTGATTACCGCGTTTCAGAGGCCAAGGCATTTTGTCACACTGGTGTAGATTACGCTGGTCCGATAAGGACAATCCTTTCTCGCCGCAGAGGTCAACATGCGCAAAAGGCGTACATCGTTCTTTTTGTTTGCATGGTCACACGTAGTCTACATATTGAAGTGACCAGTGATTTAACGACTGAAAACTTTCTAGCCGCTTTTAAACGCTTTATTTCCCGTCGAGGACCAGTTTCATGTCTCTATTCCGATAATGGATCTACTTTCATCGGTGCGAAGGCACATTTAGATGAGCTGTATAGTTTTTTATTGAACTCTAGCTTCAAAAACGCGCTGTCGAATGAGTTGCTCTCTCGACGCATAGAGTGGAAGATGATTCCCCCAAGATCACCAAATTTTGGTGGGATGTGGGAAGGGAATATAAAGAGCATGAAAACGCATTTATATAGAGTAATAGGAAGTCAGTTACTTACATACGAAGAACTGCAAACTGTTCTTACTCAGATAGAGTGTATTCTTAACTCTCGTCCATTGAGCGTATTATCGTCAGACCCTTATCCTGAGGTGTTAACTCCCGCGCATTTTTTGATGTCTACTCCGTTGCAATATTTACCCGCTGCTGATTTGTCAGATCAACGATTGAGTCTGTTAGAACGTAAAAAGTTGTTAGATAGTATGGTCCAATCCTTTTGGAAGAAATGGCACTTAGAGTATTTGCACACGTTGCAAGTTAGGCAAAAATGGGCTACTCCCGACCAACCGGTAGAAATCGGAACTGTTGTTCTTCTTGAGCAGGAGAATTCTCCACCGTTGCATTGGCCGTTAGGAGTAATTACGGATGTGTTCAGAGGCTCTGATAACGTTGTACGCGTGGCGATAGTTAAAACGCAAACTGGAATTTACAAACGCGCTGTAACTAAATTATATCCTATTCCTACACAATAAATTCAACTTAGTTTAAACCTTATTCTTAGTTTAAGCCGCTATATTTATCATATTTATTATTTAATCGCATAATGCATGTGTTACTCTCAGTCAGTTAGAAAATTCGCGTGTTTTGAAACATCTTGTGATGTTCCAAGGCGGGGTGCATGGTGGAGCGCCAATATATTTATAAAATGCATACATAATCGCACCATAATATATTTCGTTATATTATTAATTTCATAGTCTTTATGTAAACCACATTCTGTTTGTCGAATGCAATTAGTGCTGGTACTGCTGTAATATCGCCAATGTACTCGACGATCTCAAGAGATGGCGTTAGCAGTCTTCAAATAGTGTAAGCGCGCTGCACCCTGATTGGTGCAAGAAAAAACGGATATACCCTGCTCTCATCGCTTTTCGCTAAGACGCTAAGAGGACGCCTTTAATATATAAAAATTTTGTTCCGCCACGGACATCAGTTATATTTCTCGTGAAAAGAAGCTGATTTTCCGTTAGTCCTATAGCCGTGTAGTGTTTGGACTCGCTTGTAACCTTTACAAGGTGTATGTGGAGTGCTCCAGTCTACGATCGTGACCGGCCGGTCAATACCTTACAAGAGACCGTAGAAACCTCGCCGCTGCTCGCTGCCTTCTGGAGGATCGGGACTTGGTCGGTGTTGCAGGTTAGTGCTGGCTTAATTGTTTTGATCGATAGAAGTGGTTTACTTCCCTACACCTCGTACGCTAACCGTTGAGCAATCACACCCTGGTCGGGCTATTTACACGCCTGACCAAATATTAGGTAGTATTTAAGCCAGACTTCAATTTAAATTGAGATGTTTCATCACAAAACCGACCTTTGATTTACATTTATAAAATAGATATACCTACATCTAAATATAAATATTATTATAAATGAACATCGATAAAAAAATTATAGGGACCTACTTAATTACTTATAACAGGATAGGACGTCACGTATGTTATACGATAAGTAATTAATTAATATAAATTTTCTGGTTTTAGAGATAATAATAATATTCCTTTTACACTTGCTAAGCTAGGGCACAGATTACTAAGTAGTTATAGAGTAGGTTATAATAATAATAATAATTTTATTTCATAAGCACAGGTATACATTCATACATTTATTGTTGGAGACTCCTTTTAAGCATGTAGAATGCCTGTGCCAGGAGCCTCCGCTCTTCCGTACTTTATTATACCTATGAATGGCATGAACATAAAATCCATGCCGAGAAATTTGACAAAAAAATAAATAAATAGAAAACAAAAGAATAAAAATAAACATGCATTAAAAAAAAAAACACGAATACGTATCTACCCTACCCAAAATACACCTTTTGTTTACAGTGAGTTGGATACAAATAAAAACAACAATCACGACAATCAATACAAACAAATAAAATTGAAGTATCTGTTTGTAATGTCAAGATAAAGGGTTTTTTTTAACCTCATACAGTCATTTACACGATACCTATGCCTAAAAATCAGTACTTTTTTTTTTCTTTCAAAATTAGTCTCTCTGTCTGTTTGTTCCCGTCAATCTCCAGAACGGGCAGACCGACCACCAAAGGACCATGACCAGCAGGTAGTTGGTGTGGTGGTAGTAACTTAGGCTACTTTTAATTTGGAAAAAGAATTAGGGTTCCGCGCAAAATATATAAATATGAACACGCGAGCGAAATCGAGCGGGAATTGCTATAGAGAATACCTAATCATAGAAATTGAACACACAAGACAATACCTTAATCGAATCCAAACAGTGGCCACTTAATAAGATTCCGCGAATTAAAATCAAAACCGAGACTGTGGGTACTTACAATTAAATAATTACATCATTATACATTGGTCAAGCAATACTTGCTATTGCTTAGTATGTGACAAACTCACAACGTACCTGTTACTCATAGTTATGTATATATAAAAGATAAATTAGTAGTTATAGCTGTTCGCCTCATTAATTCACTAAATCGGGGTATCATGCGTGATTATCCAATTTAGGATGACGAAACTGTTTCATATTGAGTAACAAGTGGTAGGAAAGCGAGTCATATCCTTCACATTAACATTAATATGTTTAAAATGATTATTTAATAAGATGTTTGCGTATTCAATAGTCTAGTCTAGAAAATAACAGCAATTACACTACGTGTAGGTACCTGTATTTAGGTACCAATTCGGGTTCTTAAGATTAGTGTTAAAAATGAGTCCTGGTTCCTGGTATTTAATTATTTCTGAGTAGGTATATAAGTGGATGAGCAATAACGTTCCTACCTACCTACCTTCTTAGGTTTCGAGAAACTTTACGTAACATTGTTTTGAATTAAACCTATAATATTGTAGGTAACAAAATATTATATTCCTACTCGACTTCACGTTACACGTGATTATAATATAAAATTAAACGCAGAACTGTGGCCTGTTTTATCTTTACCGAAGGTCAAAGTTAAGGAAATCGTTGTTTAATATATTATTACTTTACGTAGTGTAATATATTTCAGTCTGTAATACATTACAATATTTGCTTTCAAAATCATTAATTTTAATTACACAGATACCTTTTAACAGATACTTCCATACACGGAAAAGAAACATGGGCTCGTAGCAAGAAGCGTTAATAGATATAAGATGAGAGTGACAGATTACTTTATAACTATAGGTACTTTAGCTGTCTGTAAGATAAACTAAATGTTAACTTTAACTCTATAATAAACCTTTAAAAATAAATTGTGTTCAGTAACGCAAATAATCATCTGGTAAAAAACTATGCTTGCACAAAGTAACGGTCGCACTATTTAGAAGTCAATGACATTGTGGTGAGGTAGCTGTAATAGATTACTTTTTAATTATTATCCATGAATTAAATACCAAATTTCAACGTATAAGCCTTGTGATATACGTATATATTTAAAAACGCTTAGATTGGGTACATAAACGATTCAGTTTCTTATAATATGAGAATAGACAGTTCTACAATTGGTTCTACATAGGTAAATTTGATACAAATACATTTAACAATCACAATTGTCATAATGAAGGTGATAATAATAAGCGTATAACGTACCTAGAGAAGTAATAACAATAACAAACAGTCAACGTGATAACCGTCTGGAAAAAACAGAGGGCATTGCCCGTTTTTAGTATGATTTCAACGAAACAGACGAGACATGTGTCCATACAAATTAAAGTCGCTTACATATTTTGCATTACGGCAGTGTATGTGGCTTATCTTATGGCACATGGTATTTACCAAAACTGTTACATTAAGTACAACATGTACCTACATTATCATACCATACATATTAGTCTACATAACATTACACAAAAATACGACTAACTTGTTGTGCTAATATCCATAGTCACTTAATAAGGAACTTAATAAAACACCATTTGTGTGATTAAAGCACATAATATTATTATTTCCTTTTGAGAAAAACGTTATCTGTGGGTAATATCATTACTCATGATGTTTATATTACTCACCCAATAGGTACTCAAACAATGTGTGTTATGCATCTGTTTCTCCACACACCTAGTATTATCGAGCGGTTTACCTCCCTGTATTTTGTATTTATATTATTGAAATCTTTGCATTATTCGGCAAGCTCGTTGGCCGATCAGCCAAACCAACTAACACATAGATAACACCGTTGACTGTACAGAACAGGCATATCGAGTCTGTCTTGTGTTTATTTACGTCCATCGTATTGTTTGTATACAGCCCGGCACGACTGCGCATCTTTCTACGTCATTACTCCCCCCACACTTGTTCCCCCGCTGAGACCTGTCTTTCATACGTTGGGGTCGAGCTGGCTCACTCGCTCATTCATTCGGCATTCGCAAACGTTGTAGCTCGCCGCCCACAATACCGGTGAGATTTCTAGTCCCTTGCTAAATCAATCTTCAGCTTCTAATCGTTGTATTACTTCAATATGTTGAAAGAGAGGTCAAGATATGACAATCGTCATTCCTCTGAAGAAGATGGCCGTCCGCTAGCATCCAGCAGATTACCAGCAATTGAGGAACTCACCCTTGGCCTAAAACAAAAGCTTCACCTGCAGGCTCGAGCTCGTGCTGCACCTTACTACATTAGAAAACAAGAACCTGTCGATCTAGTTGAAAGGTTGCTGGAACAACGTGCCCTTGTCGCCGAAGCTGTTCGGAGATTGCAGGAAAAGAAACAACCGTGTCATGAAATTTCTGTAGATTCATAATTTATAAACAAAACATTTTAGTTGTGAAAGTGTCGGACCGTGTTGTGAAATCGCTTGTGTGTAAGAAACGTGTCGGGTTACAATGGTGCTATATGCGGAGAGTGTACGAGAAAGAGATAGCCACCAACAAATGACGTGTCCCGCACGATACGAGTCACGAGAACAAACCAAAATGGCCGCGAGTACTCTACAATCATAATATTTATTCTTCGTTTATAGTGACCTTAACTGATCATGATCAAAGTACTGAATGACGTAACTAGCCTTTAGTATTATTATGCATTCTAAAGTACTTATTTCTATTATTATTAAACCTTTGTGACTGAAAATCGCGCGGAGTCATTTGCATCTCATAAATAATATGAAGTATAATGCAAGAGCTTTAACTATTGTTTATATAAATATTTTATAGTAAATGTTCGTCCTCTGTCATTCATATAAAGCTTAAGCTTCTACATTGTGAAATGCATTATTAGTTTTCTAGAATGGCCCATTTATGACCACTAAATCAATATTTAATTGCAAAGTTTATCGACTAGTAATATTACTGCCAATCTAAACACAATCAATTGGGCCATTGTTAGTGTTTAAAAACTTTCAAAAAGTGATTGTAGAGATAACAGTACATTAACATTAAGTATAACAAGTACAGTTACTTGTTACCTCCTCGCATGCAGCAATTTAGAAACAGTCCATTTTAAAATGTCGCACAATGCGATTTCAGAAAGTAGACATCTGCCTTCTTACTTCGACGGACAACACGTAACCTAGACAAGTTGTAGGATTTAGTAATATAAAATTCCTATTTAGCTAATACTTTATTTCATCTTTGTAGTTACTATGTACAATTGTACCAAATACGGTATAAAAATCATTATAATATTACGTGTGCATGTTTTAGTGCATTTTGTGATTTTTAGGTAGTTTAATTTATCGTCGATCTTGTGATTTAGGTAATATTTAAGTAAGAAATAAACGGAATGAATTTCAGGAAATATTTTTTTTGAATTACATTCTTGAATTTAGCTGTACAAAATATAAAAAATAGCAATCTACGCAACTTTCAGTGTTAGATCTATTTTTCGTCGATTAAATATTTGATGATTTTAGAAACATTTTTTATTTTTACTACCTTTTTTTGGAAGGCACAAAAGAGTGATCACTCTTGATTACTTTACGACAACAGACAACAGTCGTCGGAATGTTGATATTGACACGAAGTACCTACTTACATCCACGCGGTGCCTATGTCTTTATGAAAAGTATAAAAATAAATACCTACTATCATAATGACTGGCCATACAGCCCTATCCCTACTTAATTTATTACATACAGGTGCATTGTTTTATTCTATATTAATACCAAATTTGCATCAGTAATGCTGGCTTTCAACACATAGATGAAAGCGTTGTTTTGATATAATAATAAATAAACTTAATCTACAATAACTTTTGACAATAATTACGTTAATGTTTATGGAATCAGCTGATGCTGATTTATAAACAGTTAACATAAATAGATTGTAATACCGCCATCTAGCGGTGAATAGTAAGACAGATTACAATTAGAATATTTATATGTTACCGTCGTCGAGTGAGTCCAGAGTTTGTGGAAATATAATTTAAAGAAAGAAACATATATGTGCATAGATTACAGGTGTGTCTATTAGTCTATGGTCAAAATTCTTGGCTAAATTATATTTATAAATTATACCTGTACATAGATAAAACCATTATTAATAATCCGATTGTTAGGGTTAAAAATAATTGTGTATATCCTTCCACTCAGTATGCCAGCTATTTCCTGAGTTGTATAAAACTATCTCATTATTCCTCATAAAAACAGACAGGACAAGTTTTAGAAGAATTGTTTAGTTAGCGCTCTAGCATCAGAACAAATGCAATTCATGTGTAATAACACTTTTCAGTTTTCCCTTATTTAATATGTTAAAATCACTACATATTATAAAACAAAGTCCCCCGCTGCGTCTATCGGTCTGTTCGCGATAAACTGAAAAACAACTGAACGGATTTTCATGCGGTTTTCACCAATAGACAGAGTGATTTGTGTAAATTGGTTGAAATATGATGATGATGGTTGAAGATGTCTCTACTACCCGTGCGAAGCCGGGGCGGGTTCCTATTAATCTTTAAAATTATTTATAATAATAAATACTTTTTTAATCTTAAATGTGTATGAGTGTTAAAATTCTAATTGGTTAGTCGATTGTTTTGCATTTTGTCTAAAAAGGCTTCACCTGTTTCAGTGAAGTCTCTGAAATAATGTTACGCGGAGTATGGGATTTGTCAACATTTTAAATGCTTCGAATCGACAGTGCACAGATTTTCCGTAGTATTACTTTAATATTTAATAAGTACAGATTTCTGCCTAAGAGGAGAATTTGTTTTTAATAACTATTAGTGTTAGTATTGCAAATTGCCCATCTGCAAAAAAAGGGCCTGAAATATACGCCAAATATTGTACTTCAATATGTACGTAAGAAACAATTTCAATAATCATAAAAACACTAAGCCGGAGCCTGCTAAAATATATTTTCTAAAATTTTGCTAGGTTTACTAAGCTAGGGATTCTCGCGCCACCTTGTATATTTTTTATAATTACTATGATTTTGTTTGCTAAATATACATTTAAAAAAAAAATAGTAATAAAGCTTTCAGGAAATTTATATTTTAGGCAAAGATTACCTGGAAGGTAACGTGCGGCTGTTTACAGTATGTAGTTCTGATGAAAATACTATAATTTGACATCTTGGAGCTAATCTGATGATGGAGCTAGGACGTGGATATTGGAATTTTTTCAGTGGCTACTAGTGAATCCCGCGAATTTAGGCTCATTTGATTCGTTTTGACAAATTGGGTTTAGTAACTATGACCTTTTCTTTACTCTTTTATAAACTATAATTTATTTAATAAAATCATACGTGGATACAAACTAAAAAAATGGCCGATGGTTGACTTTAAAAACTGATTCGAAAGTATTTTTTTTCTAATCAGGACATTGACAGGGGCAACATATTAATAACATAACAATACGTGAACGAACCATAAACTTAGTTACGTTAGTATATGAAGTTTATGGGACGAACCATACCTACAAAATTTTGGCGCATAAAATGGCTGCCTTTAAGGTTGTACTTGCATGGTCGGCGGTCGATATCGATTTTATCTATTCTTAACTGAAACAACTGAACAATTTAAACTAATTGGTTAAATAAATGAATTTGTGCCATGCTAGTTAGGGCTTAATTGTATGTTAAAATCTGACGGATGTTGAACAACGAAAACATTCCCGAAAGGGTTGACGTCCGGCAGGTGGCCGGTAATAAAACTTAGGAAAATCCCTTGCAGCATGTCTTCTTCATCTACATACTATTGAGACACGGAAAGGAGAATGATTATTAAATAATTTTATTAACAGACCATTTGCAAATCTATACCTATAACTTAACCTACTTACTGAAGGATAAGCTGCATTCAAAGACATGTCAGCCCTGTCTGTCCAATAAGAAAAAACAAGATCAAAACACCTCCGTATTCAACTAGCAAGTATGCATATGGGTTTTTACCTATGTTGACAAAACTCTGACGGCTCGGAGATTTTACTACTAGGTACTTATTATGTTGACATCGAGCGAAATAAGAACGAAAGTGAAAAATAACCTGTTTTAAAATAATTTCAATGTTTCTGTTTATTCATTTCTGAACAAAATTAACTAATTGAAATAGTTTCTATACTACACTTTATACTTTACCTCTTCTTGCACGGTATCGGAATATTAAATCAATAAAAGTTTTAATAATGGATTAAACAAGTAACAATCTGTAATTTACGTTCGAGGTTTTTCAGTATTATTAGTTATTCATATTTTATATTCTTAAGATCCTTGATAATATTTAAGAACAGTGCAAGCGTTCCGTCACGTCTCCGAACCTTTTCATTTAAATTCTTAATTTCCACTCCAGAAAATCACACTTTCCTGTGAGGTTCTATACTTTTTTCATTTTGTTGTTGAATGGAACATGGTAATCATTAAATTTAATTTTGTATCAGGTATTTCGATAAAGATATTCAACAATGTTATTGCCCATTACTGGACACGGGCCTTTTACATCATTTCCTAAAGGGAAACTGGCTTACCACACTTAGCTAGGTACGGGGTAGTGTAATAAGTAATAACATAAAAACAGAATAACTGTTTAAAGGAATAAGCATATTTAATAAAATAAGGTTATAATCATGAAATGTATAAGTTGCGAGTCAAGAATAGTTTTTGGATAGATTTGACCTCTCTGAAAAATAACGAAATTATTAACCATCATTTTTTTCTGATTATTATCTGTATTCCCACTTCCATTGAAGATATATTATTTTAAGATATAAGTATATTATATGCGTGCTGATGAGCTTAATAGTATTATAATATACTTTTAAAATAAAATATCAAAAAGTAGAGAAGCTAAGGGCCCTGCGCAGTCATGTAATCTCGTTATGTTTCGTGATCGTCATACCATTTTCTGTTTACAAATATAAATATCGATACTTCATCTCGACCATCACCACCCTTAATCGTATATAAACAACTCAAAGTCAAACAAAGCAAATGACAACACTAGAAACCTACGCAGAATTAAAAATATATATAAATGAATTCAATACATTAAAGTTAAACATATGATATATGTACTCTTTATTGTACAGAAACAAATAGGTTACAATATTTTACTTATATCTACTTACTAGCTAATGTTATGTATAATTGGCTACTATTATTATCTAGTGGATACTATTAAAACTAGTTCATATACTTATTTTTCAAAAAAACAAATATATTTCGAATCACAACCGTTTGACAGCAGATGTACCGGCTTTGATTAAATATAATTAGGTATGTCTATAATCAAAGAGAGTAGGCATCTCCATTTAGATAATTATCTCAATCACAGATAAAAGCTAATATAATAGTTAGGTACTCTCAATGTAATAAAATATTGAAAAGGCCATAGACTATATACATGTACACTCCTACATAACTGAAATGGCAATTGGCAACCCTGACTGAAAGAAGAATGAAATGTAAATATTTTTATTTACATTAGTAAAGTTTTAATTTTTATAAATGTTAAGAACAAGATGTATATCAAATATAATCAGTAACCGATTAAGGTCCATTAAGTTTCGTTATAACAAGCAGGCATATAATATAGTTAAACGTAATCTATACCAAGTACATAAATTACGCTTATCATATCAAAGGATTGCTTTGTGCCACTTGACTACAAAATTCAGTATCGGTTTGTCGTCGAAGATGGCAGCTACGTGGTCCATGGGTCCTGGAACTTACGAAGTGCCACTCTCCCTATTTGCTAAGAATAGAACTCGCCTTGCTAATAAACTAAAAAGTGGTCAAGTTGTAGTTTTGCAGGGTGGTGAGGACGTAAACCATTATGATACTGATGTTCAATATGTGTTTCGACAGGTATTTACGACATAATTAATACCTACTCGCTATTTGTACATTAGTGTAATTCTGCAATAACAAACACTACATGAGCAAACTAATCAACTGCTAATTGTCTTTTGTATTTTTCTAGATTCTAGATTTTATCTGTTCTTGTGTATGTTGTATAGGAAGCCTACTTCACCTGGGCGTGTGGTGTTCGTGAGCCAGGCTGCTACTTTGCCCTGGAAGTTACTACCAACAAGGCCATTCTATTTATACCACGCCTTCCTGAGGAGTATGAGGTTTGGATGGGCAAACTCTTAAGCTGCAATGACTTCAAGAAAATATATAGCGTTGATGAAGTGTATTATGTCGATGAGGTAAAATAAAATATTCTTAATATTTACTAATATTAAGTAACTTAATCTGATTCTACTATGTCTCATGCCATTAGACATTTAAGGACATTATTATTATTGTTTTAAGTACTACCTCAACCATTTCTGGTCTATTTTAGAGCACTCTTGCTTTATAGTTCACTGCTCAGACTTATGGCTTCGAGAAACCTCCAGATCTTATCAGCAGTGATTCTTTGTATTTCCTGCAGTTGCATCATGTGTGGTTGCACATGATGCAAACGAAGAAAATACAAAGGTTAGTACTACCTAGTACCTAGTTAGTACCTAGGTTAATACTTTAGTACCGCAGTTACTTCTGCCAGATGACAGAATCTGCATATTGAGACACCGAAAGTGGGACCAACAACTTTTGGTTGAACATATGTTTGTTCAGTTTGCAGTATCTGGTGAGGATCTGTGTTACTGCACAGGTTTTGTATCTTTTGAGTGCCAGTTCTTTTGATACTTTGTTATCATAGCCCTTTATTAAGGCTTTAAAGATGTATATTAATTATTTTATTTTGTTTGTTATCTCTTAAGAAACATTAAAAGCAAAGCAACTGTTTGTCATTTATGTCTAATGATGCAGATGACTAACACGACATGAATGATATGCCTTTTGTGTGTATTTTTTCTTCGATCTTTTCAGCTTCAAGATGTTCTCAGAAAGTTAAATCCGGACAAGTTGCTGACTCTGGTAAGTTCCATTTCTATACATATAAATCTTAACTAATATTATAAATGGGAAAGTAACTCTTTCTGTCTGATACCTTTTTATGTTTCTACCGCTAAACAATACTAAGGATCTGTTTAAAATAGTAGTTTAATAGATATTCTATGTAAAGACATTTTCGCCCCAAACATGTTGTCCAATCATATTAATATTCTTCCTTTTAAAAAAAACCTACTAAGGATTAGAAAAGTAATAGTATAATGATAAGTATAAAAGAGCCTTGCAGGGAACTGTTGCAAACACATCAAAACCCCATAACACATTATTATAAACATTTTGGTATGCCACATAGGACCGACATTCCTCTAATTGTACTGCTTCAGTTTTAAACAAAAATAAACTATCCTTGGGTATCCAATGCCTATATTTTTTAATAAACTATCTAGAAATATGTCTGTCTGGTGTGCTGCGATTAGAAGCAGCGAAATGTGCTCTTTAGGTCCGGTAAGCAACAATGTATATTTTGCTCCTCTGTCACTACAAAGCAGGGGACTGTATCTTGATTAAATCGTGAAATATCAAGCAAGGTATCATAATGTATTTAATTTTGTGAGTCTAGATATTTTTTTTTCATTAATTCTTTTAAAACCACGTACAATATATCCAATTTTACTAATAAAATATAAATAAAATTATTAACAAGGGACTATTTGTCGTAGCAGCCCCGTAACGTATTCCCTCCACAAACGATGCGCTAACAATAAAAAAAATGGTGGCATGACGTCGCTAGTGCTACTGACATAAATTTCAGACTCTTTACCAGGCAGTAAACCTAGAAAAACATGAAAAGGGACAGTGGATTTCTTTTATTTTATGTGATGAATTTTTAGGAGGGTAGGTACAGGTCACAAAATATAATTCAATTAAATGAAATAAATCGATTTCAGACTTTTGTCGTTCGTTTAATGGTGTTGTTAAACGCACAAAATTCTATATTATAAATAAATATCTTAAAATACAATCTCAAAGTCTTCATTCTGGAAATAGGACAGCCCAGGGGACTGTTTTTTCTGCTGGCTTGGGAAATTCTTGATAATAAACTGTACGTTATACCATCGGAACTACAACTGCACCAAAAATCAATGTTCTAATACTTGCTTTCTGATACATTTTAAATTATAAAACAGTACATATAACACTTTAGGAAAATTTGGTTAGTATTGCCGTTGACGTGCTTACAGAGACTCACCCGTAATATGTTAATAATTATTATCGATACACCTTGAGTTTGGTAGCCAGAGGTAAGAAAGAGCCGTTACTGGGAAGCCAAATGCAAATGATTTGTGTTTGGCTAATTAGTCGAAATCTGTCGCAAAATTGCATTTGAACACTAGTTTTAATACAACCTTATATAGCGATTTCTACTATTTATCGGTTGTCTAATTGTTAAAAACAAATCATCTCATTTTATGTCCTACTAGCAGCGCCCTGGGATTATCGGGATGAAAAGTAGCCTATATGTTAATCCATTTCTCCAACTATCTACATACCAAGATTCATCACAATCAGTTTAGTGGTTTTGGCGTGAAAGAGTAACAAACAGCCATCCATCCATCCATCCATCCAAACTTTCACATTTATAATATTAGTGGGATAATTTTATGGGTTTTGCTTCATAAGTTAACTACCTACTACATTCCCTTGGTGTTTCTATAGAGTGGCCCCAATACTGACAGTGGTCTGACTGCTAAGGAGGCTGTATTTGAAGGAATCAATGAGTAAGTATTAAATACAAGCACTCATTATAATGCAGTACTTAGTTCTTTTTTGCAAATTCGCTTTTTTTCTCTCTCATTACTATCTCTTATCTAAATACAAAATTTGATGCAAACCGTTGAGCGGTTTCTTAGTTACACGAAATATGCATATTTATTTGTGTATAAAAGAATTGCTCATTTTAAGTTGTTAGATTTATGTAACTCTGCCAGCCCCGGAACCTGTGGCAACAGACTTTCCTCACTTTTTAATCATTTAACATCTTTAACAACCTTACAATTCTATTAACGGCCATGCTGTAAATGCAATAGGAAATGAAACTATAAGTGTTAAGATCGATTGCCATACGATTCTATAATGAGAAAGTTCATGACATGTGCACAGGATTAATTTTTTTTCACCTATTTTATATTTGGACACAAATTGTTCATACATTGAATGAACAATTTAATTGTTCATTCAATTGTTCTTAGGTAAGCCTAACAGAAATTGAAAACAATGAGCAGTTACCTACATAGCACAACACATAAAGTAATTATTTATTATACTGATAAGATGGCTCAGTATAATATGACAAAGTCAATTTACATTTGAATGTTTTTCCAGAATACGTGTTACGTCGGCTTATACACCGTTAGTAGTTGCGCGATTATCGTATTTTTATTTTTGCCATAACGTGTTATAATGAACTTTAAAATTTGATCAATACGCTATTTTTAGAATTAGAATTTCGTATCCAATTCGCGTAACATGCGTTATCTGATCAGAGCTCAATTTATATTACTTATTGAACAATTAATACGTGGTTAATCTTTGTATTAGTTATTTCAAAGTTTGTTTAATTTTTTCAGATTCAAAGTCGATAATGAAACATTATTCCCTATTATCGCCGAACTGTAAGTATATCAATAAAATTATCTGATAATGTACATATAAATAATCTTACTGGACATTACTTAAGTAATACAATATTTTTAATACCCTTATCATTAATTGTCACTATTTGTAACAACAATATCGCTGTAATCCCCATTATAATTTAAGAACTTATAAATTTATTATCTCATATTGTTTATAGGATACTTGTCTCTAGCGACAAACCCAGAGACAAGTATGAAAAAACGAAAAATATATTTTTTTCTTTTTTATGAGATCACGCCCTTACTCACTTATCAAAATCTCCTCTTAACAGGTATATCCTTACAAAATGTTAATCAGCATAAGTTTTTTTATGATGCTTAGCTGACAGTAACTGCAGCTGGCTAGGCTGTTAATAAAGATATTATGTATTGATGATCAATGTCTCTTTACGAACGTGGTATTGTTGCTGATGTTTTTCATATAAGCACAGAAAATAAGTTTAAATTACTGGAATATATTATTGAACTAAAAGTCTACCCTACCAAAATATTTTTATCCCACATATGCGGGCACCATTGGTCGTGAGTGCGTCAGTTATTAGACAGTAGGTACTCAACTACTCTTCGTTCGAAGGAATGGCATGAAAAACTAGTCTTTGATTTTCTGTTTCTGGAGGCGATAAATCTTTTACTTTTGCATACTGTATGTAATTGTATGTTAACTTATGAATGTACGTATTTATTACAGGCGCGTTATCAAAACTCCGGAAGAAATTGCAGTCATGCGATACGTGTGTAAAGTATCTTCAGATGCACATAACCAGGTTATTTTTTAATGCAATTAATTCTCCTATAAACTTAATGAACGTGATTATAAATATTTAAGATGTTTGATTACATCCCTAACCGCGCGCAGCTACCACTATGATTCCTTAAATCCTTACTATAGTATTAAACATGCGAAAGTGAGCGTGTTTGTTACGTTTTCACTCCTTAACTATTCAAATGGTCATTGTGAAATATTGGATACACGTTGTCAGGGCGACAGTTACAGTAAAAGGACAGAAGAAAAGTACTGTAGATACTCGAGAAATACAAAATTATTTGATTGTCCTAATCAATTATTTATGTTATTTACGGACTTAAATTCAAATTTAATCTTTATTTCATAAAATTGATTATCAATTATTCAAAATTGTCAATTAAAAAAAATATTATTATAATTTAAAATTATAGATCAACACACGCAGAATCACCGCAGCAATAGTTTCCTTTGTCAAATGTCAAATTATAAAACAAAAATGGATAACATAATATCACATCTGCCTGTGTCGATCTATAACCCCCGTTTCCAAAGGGTTGAGCCTCGTGAGAAGAAAACGGGCAAACAAACTCACGGCCACTCTTTTAAAAAACCAGATAGTTTTAACAATATTCAGTAAATTTTATTAGTACATCATTTTGTTGTGTGCTCTTATGTGTAAGAATCCATATTATATTGTTTACTGTTTGGTGTCGATATGTATTTGAATATTGTTATTATTTTAATCAAAAGGCAATTACCATAATTATGTCATATTATAACGTTAAATAATTCCTACTTATGATTATTATTATTCTGAAGGTAATTTTAAAATAAATGTAAATGTTGTAGCGACATTTGATTTTGATGTAAGATGTCACTCCAACATAAACGAACGACAGTTGACAGCCACATGTCGAACAGTGCAGAACGTTTTGTAAAGTGTTGAGTATTAAATCCGATTATAACATTACAATCCTGTGATATTATTTGGAAAACCGAGTTGATCCTTCAACTCAGAAGTGGGATTAAGAAAACACGCTTGCTATTTTCGCGCCTGGCGCATCCTGTGAAAAGTTTTAGTACTTTTATCTTTTTTTTTTCTCGGATTATTTTTACCGTTGTTTGTGAAGTATACGATGGGCAGTGATAGTGACCATTCGCAACGCAAATACGAAAAATCTTCATATATGTCATAGGAAGACTCGTGAGAAATCGAATAATCGAAACATAGATAGCGATAATAATCGAAAGCAATCACGGCGGAAACGTCAGAGAACAAAATCGCATACACCTGAAGATTCCATTGATGGAAGAAGCGAGAGTAGGCAGAGTAGAGAAGGTGTAAGGCGCCGTTCCAGTTCGAAGCGTAGGCGTTATTCGAGTTCATCGCATCGGGATCATTCGAGATCAACACTTGGACGCCGATCGACATCGATGCGTCACAGTAGTTCGAGTCCACACCGTCAGCATAGTTCGAGACGAAAGCATCGTGGTCGTCATCGTCGCAGTCGGACTACGTCATCCGAGGGCAGATACGTGAGTCGTTCCAATTTTAATGATAGTGGTACTCAGTTGTTACAGAGTTAATTAAATCGATATCTAGTAGTCGCCCCGAAGGCAATAAGTTTCCTATGTTAGGCAATGTCATTCCGGAGTTTGACCCCATGTCTAAAGGCCAGACTATTGAAACATGGCTAAGCAAAGTAGAGGAATGCGCTCGATTGTATAAATGGGGCGAGGACCAGATAATATATTACGCATTACCTAAGCTCAGCGGAGTGGCCATGACGTGGTATCAAGCTCTGCCGTCAATGTCGTTTTCGTGGGCCGAGTGGAAAATTAAATTAACTGAGTCTTTTCCATTTACTGATGATTACGCAGAACTTTTATCAGAAATGTTGTCTAAAAAAGTAAAATACAACGAGTCCTTGGAATTATATTTCTACGAAAAGATTAACCTGTTAAACCGATGTGACATTAAGGGGAAACATGCGGTTGATTGCTTATTACATGGGATAGAGGATCGTAGTTTGAGGTTAGGTGCCAAAGCAACGAAATGTGAGGAACCTGAGCAGGTATTGAAATACTTTCAATCGATTAAACAATATACGCGGGAGCATGATAATAGGACTAAATCTAGTTACGATAAAAGGACGGTTCCTAACAACGGTAACTCATATAAGCAAATATCGAATACGAAGCCTATAAGAATCAATGATAACGCAAAGTCTATCGCTTGTTTCAATTGCAATGAAAGGGGCCATTATAGTTTTAACTGTACGAAAAAGATCTTAAAATGTAACAGTTGTAATAGATTGGGACACACAGCTATTAATTGCACTAAATTATCTATTAATGACGCATCAAGGTCCGATAAAGGTAACGAAAAGTCAGTTATGGCTTTAAATGCACAATTTAATGTAAATAGGGACAAATATTACATCGCCTTGAGGATTAATGACGAATTATTGCACGGATATGTTGACCTGGGTAGCCAATGCACATTACTACGTCGTAGCACAGCTGAGAAATTAGGTATTTGTTGGTCATCAGAACAACTACCAACTATGCGCGGAATGGGTAATAATATCGTTTTACCACTAGGAAAAGCGGTAATTTAGATTGAAATTCAAGGTATATCGCGATCAGTTACCAGTTATATTGTCGATGATTACGTGGTCAAATACGATGTTTTGGTTGGACATAGTTTTACTGAACTACCGGGAATAACTATAACGAAAACTACTGATACTCTGATTTTTGGAAGAACATTACCAATAAAATTAAGACTTACACTGCTCAATGATGTTTCGATTCCACCACGCGACACATGTGTGATGAAAGTAAATAGTGACATTGATTATAACGGCAGTGTACATGTTAATGGCTCTCTTCGAGAGTGGTCTGGGAGTGAGTACTACCTGATGCCCGGCGAATATGATATTATAAATGGGACCGGCGCGTTATTAGTACAAAATATTTCGAATAACGTTATACGTTTAGAACGTGGTGTATTAATGACGCGAACATCATGTACAGATGCATCTCTAAGTGTAAATATTCTAGATTTCAACGATTCGAGTGTAAATAAATCCCTAAATCATGATACAAAATTATCCAATAGTGAAATATTAAGATTGAAATGTACCTTGCAGAAGTATAGGGAGTGTTTTTCTCGTAATATGATGGACTTGGGTTACACTAACGTAGAAAAGATGAAAATTGAATTGATCGATAGAAAACCTGTGGTTTACAGACCTTACAGGTTATCTTATCCGGAAAGAGAACTCGTTAAATCAATGGTACAGGAAATGTTTGATGCGGATATTATATGTGAATCCAATTCTCCATATGCCAGTCCGGTGCTTCTGGTTAAGAAGAAAACCGGAGACAAACGCCTTTTGATTTATTGATTATCGAGCATTGAACAAGAAAACGAAAAAGGAGCATTTTCCTCTACCATTGATTGACGATCAATTAGATCGCTTAGCTGGACACTCTTTATTTATTAGTCTTGACTTAGCCTCAGGTTATTATCAATTGGCTGTTGATGAACACTCCCAAGACAAAACGGCATTCGTAACTCCTGATGGCCAATACCATTTCAAGAGGGTCCCATTCGGATTGGCTAACGCGCCGTCATTATTTCAGAGGACTATGAATAAAGTACTGTCCAAGATAGATTATACCATAGTTTATATGGATGATGTACTAATACCAGCGCGTACATTTGATGAGGGTTTAAGGAGACTAGATGAAGTACTAAATGTTTTTCGAGATGCAAACCTTACCCTTAAACTAGAAAAATGCTTCTTTTTTTATACACATATTGATTTTTTAGGCTTCGAGGTCAGTGGATCAGGGATACGACCGGGATCCCGTAAGATATCGGCCGTATCTAACTTCCCGACTCCTAGTAACGTTCATGATGTCAGGCGTTTTATAGGTTTGTCGAGATTCTTTAGACGTTTCGTTAAGAACTTCTCTCTGATAGCGCGTCCATTAACTGATTTATTAAAGAAATAGTTTACATGGAAGTGGACGGATGAACATACATTAGCATTCGAAACGTTGAAACGTAAGTTAGTAGAGAGGCCTTTGCTCGCGCTTTATGATGCCAAATTAGATACCGAGTTACATACAGATGCGTCAAAGTACGGTGTTGCAGGTATTCTCATGCAGCGTGGGCAAGACGGATTATTGAGACCGATAGCATATTACAGTCGTAAAACAACAGCTGACGAACAAAAACTTCATTCTTTTGACTTGGAGACTCTTGCAGTAATAGCGTCGTTAAACAGGTTTAGAGTTTATTTACTAGGACTTAAGTTTAAAATAGTGACAGACTGTAATGCGCTACGGACCACTATGACGAAAAGAGATTTAGTTCCGAGGATAGATCGGTGGTGGGTGCAGCTCCAGGAGTATGACTGCGAAATAGAATACAGAGCAGGTACGAGAATGTCACATGTCGACGCTCTCAGTCGCGCTCCTGTTGATGAGCCCACTACCTCTGACGTGACACACGTGATTGATGTACTTATAGTAGACGCACAGGATTGGATTGCCACGGTCCAAAGTGATGATGATGAGATTAAAAGAATAAAAGAGATCTTAGAGAGCAAGGATACTACGTTCGTAGTGGATGTACATAAAAATTATCAAATAAAAGGTGATCGTGTGTATAGAATAGTTGACGGAGGATTACGCTGGGTAGTGCCAAAATCCGTCAGGTGGCAATTATTAAGAATGAACCACGATGATGTGGGACATTTTAGTTATAATAAAGCATTAAAAAGACTTAAGGATTCATTTTGGTTTCCAAAAATGAGTAGGTTTACGAAGAAATATGTGAAAGCATGTTTAGAATGCGCATATCATAAAATCCCTGGTGGGTCCAAGGAAGGAATGCTACACCCTATTCCAAAACCAGATATTCCATTTCACACATTGCACGCGGATCATCTGGGCCCATTCGTTCGCTCGCGAAGAGGCAACATGTATCTCCTAGTAATTATAGATGCTTTTACAAAATTTATTAGTATAAAGCCAGTTCGGGATACCAAAACTGTGACTGCTGTTCGTGTTTTCCAAGATTATTTTAGTTATTTTGGAGCACCTACTAGGTTGATAACAGACAGGGGTACATGTTTCACGAGTTCTAAATTTAAAAGCTTTGTCCAAAGTACTGGTATTAAACATATCCTAAATGCTGTAGCGACCCCTCGAGCAAACGGACAGGTCGAAAGGTATAACAGGACTATTGCAGATGCTCTTAGTACTAAATGCCATGATAAAAACGATAATACCTGGGACAAATATGTGAGTGAGGTTCAGTTAGGGTTAAATACATCAGTCAATAAAACTACCGGTAAAAGTCCTTCTGAATTATTATTTGGTTACAACGTTAAGAGTATATCGGAAAATATTTTGAGTGATGTAATTAATACTACAGTAAATCGAGTAAGCGGTGATGACCTGTTAAATATGAGAAATGAATCAAAGGATAAAATTGAAACGGAGCAGGAAACGGCTAGAAATCGTTACAATAGGCATAGAAAACCAGCAACGGTGTATAATGAGGGTGATCTAATCAGACTAGAAAGAACGACATTTGACAAGGATAGAGTCGGGAAATCTAAGAAACTTGTTGCTAAATTCCATGGTCCGTATAGAATTGTTAAAATACTACCCAACGATAGATTCTTAGTGGAAGATACTCCAATCACAAGAAAAGGTGGCAAGAAGTACGAAAATATAGTTTCAATTGATAAAATACACCCCTGGCTAAATTTTAAAGGATTCGGAAGCGAAAACGATAGCGACGTTAATGACAGTAATGACGAGAATGATAACTAAATTATGATTGGTAACTAGAGTGAAATAGAAGTAGTTATAACTATTGTGTGTTTAATGATAACAATGTAAGTGTCTAGATCAGTATAAGTACGAACACGTAGTTGTTGTTGTAATACAGATGACACAGATTGTGACTGATCGTACTGATATGGGTTACAAGCGTCAGTGCAGTATGCATAGATGGCGCAGATTGTAACAGACTATATCGGTATGGGTTGCGAGTGTCAGCGATTATCGCATAGGTGACGCAGATCGTGACAGACTATGTCGGCGTGGGTCGTGAGCGTCAGTGTTGTTTGCACAGATGACGCAGATTGCGACAGACTACGTCGGCATGGGTTGCGAGCGTGAGTGTCTAGGACACAGATGGCGAAGATCACAACAGACTATACTGGCATAGGTCGTGAGCATCAGTGCCGATTGCACAGATGATGCAGATCACGACAGACTATGTCGGTGTGGGTTGTGAACGTCAGTGTCACTTACAGTATGACGGACACAGATGGCGAAGATCACAACAGACTATACTTACATAGGTCGTGAGCATCAGTGCCGATTGCACAGATGATGCAGATCACGACAGACTATGTCGGTGTGGGTTGTGAACGTCAGTGTCACTTACAGTATGATAACACTTCGTAGCCTATAGTTTTAAGATAATTGTTATATACGCTAACTGAATTGAAATTAATAAATCGTGAGTAGTTGACGTTCACGCACTACAGATCACGAGTGATGTGGATTGTAATACTATATTTTCAGATGATTATTTAATGGATAAAGTTTATGATTGTGGTCAGCAGATTACTGAAATAATAATATATATGTATATCATCTTTAAACATGACTTATAACTAAAAAGGTGTGAGGACACACCATAATTAGGATGGCCGAGCTGTAAGAATCCATATTATATTGTTTACTGTTTGGTGTCGATATGTATTTGAATATTGTTATTATTTTAATCAAAAGGCAATTACCATAATTATGTCATATTATAACGTTAAATAATTCCTACTTATGATTATTATTATTCTGAAGGTAATTTTAAAATAAATGTAAATGTTGTAGCGACATTTGATTTTGATGTAAGATGTCACTCCAACATAAACGAACGACAGTTGACAGCCACATGTCGAACAGTGCAGAACGTTTTGTAAAGTGTTGAGTATTAAATCCGATTATAACATTACAATCCTGTGATATTATTTGGAAAACCGAGTTGATCCTTCATATGGTATTAAAAGTAAATAAACAAAAAAGTATATGACAATAGGGAAAAATAAAAAAAAAAACATAAGAGATGGAAAATAAGGAACATATTAGCTCACTTAAGGTGTACCTACTTTAAATTCTCTGCTTGTTTATATAGTTCCCGTTAACACAGGGATATTCTCTAATAATTGTAATGCATTTAAAATAAAAACAAGGTTGGCCAAGGGTTGAGACAGTAAATTGTACTTAAGTTATGGGTCGGGTCTGTAATTAACTCCTGTAGAACATTCTGTAGTATTCCTGTTTCTTAAAAATAAACGCCCAGGATTCCACTTAAACGTAAGAAGGGCTAAGGTTAAGTTCTTTAACAGGTGATGCTCTACGTCAAGCCTGGTCTAAAAGAGTATCAATGTGAGTCAGTGTTCTTAGATCACTGTTACCGTGTCGGCGGGTGTCGGCACGTTTCGTACACTTGTATCTGCGGCTCGGGGGACAACGGAGCCACGTTGCACTACGGTCACGCCGGCGCGCCAAACACTAAGATGATCAAAAATGGCGATATGTGGTATGATTATTATAATATAATTGTAATATTTTATTTTTAGTTAAATTAAACCTATTTTCCTCTGGAGTTGGCAGAGACAACATCCCACACATTTTCAGGACCCTCTCCTATTTATATCCTCATTAGATTTTCTTTCGTTCGTCAATTTGTTGCAAACGAAGTTCCTAATCGCACCTTACACTTCAGACGCTCGGCGGATGGGGGGTAGAGGGAAAAAAGTGTCAACGCAACGAAAAAATGCTAACCGCGAGTTGTTTTTTTTATTTACGCCATCCGTGGATTCTGCGCGATACTAATGTAATTTGATGTTGGTGGTACTAATTATCCGTTCGGTCAACTTTCACATATGGCGTAATTTGAAATTTCGAGTTTCTATATTATTACTTTACTAGCAACCCGCCCCGGCTTCGGCTTCGCCGGTTCAAACTATACACATAAACCTTTCTCTCTTAGTTTCGTCTATTAGTGAAAACCGCATGAAAATCCGTTCAGTGGTTTTTCAGTTTATCGCGAACAGACAGACAGACGCGGCGGGGGACTTTGTTTAATAATATGTAGTGATACTGAGAATCGTTGAAAAATAAAGGGTACCATTCTGGGGCGTTCCCCCATTAGACAGACCGACGGCATTATTGTTACAGTGATAAGTAGCTTTGAAGGAGCTAAAATAATGTATTCGACAGTAGACTTACGTTTTAATTGGGCTACAGATTTGAATATTGTATACTGTTCAACATTTTTGTGTATGTAGGTATTGTTCTAATCTATTACTATACCAATAAAATAACTGATATAATGAATACTTAAATAATTGAACATTAAAGCCGTCAAATACACCTTTTAAAATAACGTCGAAACACTTGTTAATAGTAATTTCAATTACTTACGAATATTTGATGTATTATAGTTTGTTTGATATGGGTGGTAACTACGCCGGGTACGCCGCTGACATAACGTGCTCGTTCCCCGCCAACGGCAAGTTTACTGAAGATCAGAAACTCATTTATGAGGCTGTGCTGGCTGGAAGAGATGCTGTTTTGAGGTGATTATTTATATCTATAAAACCAATTAGGATTTTATTCTAAACAATAAAAATATAGATCCTTACGAAAAGTAAATACTCTGACAAATAAGTGTAATTCGTTCGTTCGTTAGTTAGAAAAATGTTAAGTACTTATTCAATAAATTTCTTCTTCATGTGAATACACAGAATATAAAAACAGAGAGGACATGCAGTTTAATTCATAGATATTTAAAGGTGGTTGTACTTGTCACACCACAAAGTAATTGGTGGAATTTCACAGTTTCGGTTTTTACAACCGCGTTAGTCACATTCACTCACTCAGTACTTTAATTTTGGATAGTTTTTGGTTTGTGTATTATGGTCAGAGTAACATAAAGAAAAAAATATATTTATAAAGTATTATTTTTGCAGAGACGCTAAACCAGGTGTATTGTGGCACGAAATGCATTTGACCGCTAACAGAGCGATGCTCAATCATTTGAAAAACGGCAGTCTTTTGAAAGGTGATCTTGAAGACATGATAAAGGTTATTATTTTTGCGTTAGTATGCCATCAACGTTCATACATACATAGATTCATATAGTACTATTAGTAAGTCCCGGTGCCTACTATACCCGGTACATACCAAGTTTCATCGCAATGGATTCAGTAGTATTTGCGTGAAATAGTAACAAACATCCATTCAGCCCCACAAACTTTCACGTTTATAATATTAGTAGGATATACTTATATGTAAGGAAAACCGGACAGGTGTGAGTCCGACCCGTGCACCTAGGGTTCCGTAAGTAAACATCTCGAAAATCAATCCTTCAATATTTTTTGCATGTTTTTACCGGAAGACAAACTAAAAATACTCTCCCATACATGGGTGTACGTCACAGTCAATTTGCTTAGCTTTAAGTTCCTTAGAAAAATGGTCTTAGAAAAACAGTCAGACAGAGAGATGAACAACAAAGTGATTCTATAAGGGTTTTGTTTTTCCTTTTGAGAAACGGAACCCTAAAAACAATAATAATTAATTAAAAGGTATAAGTGGTTTACCATAGATAACTTAAAAAAAAAACTGGCAGTCTAGGACTGCACGTCAGAAGTGAAAACACATACACACATAATATATATAGGTATATAAAACAAGGAGCTGACAAAACTCAATGTTTAGATTAGCGCCCTCTAGTGGATCTATATATGTACTATTAGCGTGACGGTAACAAGTTCAGTGCTTTTTCCCCATAGCAAAAGTGCACAAACGTGCCTAAAGAAGTTTTCACTTCAATAACTTTTACAATACCCGTTATTTAATAAAATATTGTCCAAAACGTATGTTAATTATATTTTTGCTTTCCTGAAGACTTGCGAAATTCGATATCTGACTTTATGCTTTTCATGTCCAGATATATGAATACATCGGCCGCCGTTGCATTATTCAATATTTCTGTGCATATTGATAGGAAAACTGACTTAAAGGTGTAAAGTATGCGTTGGTGACACTACTCACCAACCGAAAATCAGCGCTACGCTAATGGTAATGCTAGGGCTGGTTTACCGCAGTCTTTAGACTACTTCTTCAGTAAGCCAAACAACAATCTGCTAGGCTAGGAATTTTTCATTTCCCTGTAGTTAAATAAGGTTTGTTTTCAAGTGAAATATCTACCGGTTTCGATCAAATACTTATACCATAGATGTGTAATTGGCACCAACTAAATTGTGTTTAAATGCAGTTGAGCCATCAGACGCTTCGTGTTACGATTCATGTGTCCCATTGTCGTCCAGAACGGCGTGCACGGCATCCTGCAGCCGCACGGGCTGGGCCACCTGCTGGGGCTGGACGTGCACGACGTGGGCGGGTACCTGGCGCACTGCCCGGCGCGCCCGGCCGGGCCGCTCGCGCGCCTGCGCACGGCGCGCCGCCTCGAGCCCGGCATGGTGCTCACGGTGGAACCCGGCTGCTATTTTATACCGAGAGTTAGTTTTCCTTAGTCTGAAGTAGCTCCTACAATAATATCTCTCTTGGTAAATTTTGTTCCCATATACAGTGTAGGGATTATTTAACTTTTATCTATAATTTAGACACGCACAGGAAAGTTGAACTTTTTGTTTTTTAGGTCAGGTCTTAGCGTTCACCCATTGCCTTGAATACTCGATCAAATAAACATAATAACTATAAATGTGATAAGTAGTCACCTATCAAACGATCTGGACGATCGATTGGGTTCAATTCCCACATTTAACTATTAAATGTCTTGAGTTGTTTTCTTTGTTTCCATTAATTATATGTACACAGGGACTTTAAAAGTACACATCACAGCTTGGTTTATTATATTATTATTGGTTTGAATAGCTAAAGCTAATTCGACCGTTTCTGTTCTTTTGTAGCGCTGGTTTATTATAAAATAATTCTTTACTATTCAATTACATAACAACATTTTAAAGAGTATACTGGAACAAATACTAAATAACCTCTTACAGATAACCATAGGAACGAAAATAAAAATATTCGAAATCATTGACATTTAGAAAATAAACTATAAACATTTTTTTCTCAGCTTTTAATCAGCGCTCAAAACAATCCAGAGCAATCAGGTTTCTTCAACTGGGAGAAAATGCAAAAATTCAAAAACTTCGGTGGTGTACGTATTGAAGATGATGTGCTTATTACTGACACCGGCGTCGAGAATCTAACTTTCGTGCCCAGAACGTAAGTAACCATAGAATTTATTTTTGTTTTAACTGTAATTACAACAATTCCATCCCGTCCCACCGCGGCGCCGGTCGCAAATCTATACGCCATTATGACTATACCACATATAGTTCACACCGCCCCCATTTCTGAGATGGATTTCGAGCAGTTGAGTGTAACTGGGGATTGCCGTGTGCTCATAGGTAGATTGATCACTCCACTAGTACTAAAACGCACTGATATACACGTATATAGACTGACTATATATACACGTAAATGAATGAAGAAATATACATTAAACTAAGGGAATAAATGCTCTCCTTATTCTGTACTATTGTTCTTAACGAGATATTAATGAAAAATAAAACAAATCTATTTCTTGCATTGGGTTCCTTACCACCGATTAATCATATACACTGTATAACTGCTAACTAAAGATCGAACATCGTGCCATAGACAGTATCAGCTGCTCGCAACAGACGACCGTAATCTGGCAGACGCCTTGTGCGCACTAGGCACTAGGTCAGGCATAGGTACTAATCTAAGGACCGGCAGACAAGCAACAAACTGATTTTGTGCGGAGTAGACCGATGCTGCTCTCGGGTATCTGCTATTACAGTTTATTAGCATTTTGTATTAATTGTGGTGGTATTATGGATTGGGTTTGCAATCTACTGTTTAACACAGAGCGACAGGCTGGTTGGTTGCTTTCTTTGGCAGGGACATTGGAGTTCATTCATGCCAACTATATTCCTAAATGTACATTTTTAAGTAGGTTAGAGTTAGACCTAACTCTCTCTCATCTTCATCTCATGTATTCATTCTTTTTTTTTAAACTTGATACTACACCATGGGCCAATGTTTAAAAAAAGTTCATTAGACACTGTTATTCTGTTAATTTGTAATTTTTTCTTTTGCAGCGTTGCTGAAATTGAAAAGCACATGGCCGATGGAGCTAACTTTAAAAATAAATAATATTGTGAACCTAACCAGAGATAATGTATAAATATGAATATATTCAACATGTAAAATATATGTATATATATATTTATGTAAGTACAAAGACATTTTTTTAATAACTTGTTATTATTTATTTTTCCTTAAAAATGTGGTTTTACAAACAAGATTCTTTTGTAGTAATATCAGCTGTCTTTAAGATGTGCCACTTGCAAGCATAGTGTCTTCATATAGATGATGGTGCAAATATTTAGTAGATTATTTTCAAATCATAAAATTTTAATATCAACTTAAAATATCCACTCATTAATCACTCAATATATCTTAAATATCTTCTAATAACAGGTGGGACAGGTAAAGAATTAATTGCTTTTAAAAATGTTTTGGTGGAAAATTCTATGATGGAACCATTTCTACCTCTTTTGTATGTCATATTTCTGAAATGGCTACGAATTCTATATCTACAAAGATGTTTTAAACTTAATATCGGTCCATTATGTTCAAGTGATTCAGGACTAATATTGTGGAAATTCTTATCTATCATTATCATTAGTTCATGTTGTACCTGAAAACACAGGATAGATAAATTCAGTTTTAAACAATAAACAATGCTTTAAAAAAATGTAATATAAAAAATCGGTTGTCTGTAAAGTCGGTTTACTGACGATAGTTGAACGTGACAACGTCATAAGAACGCCTCAGAGCGAGGTAACGCTGCATGAGTCATGTTTTTTCGTGCGTGCTCCGCAGCCGGCCAGCTCTGCATTGAATTATAAGACGTTGTCACGTGAAAAAAAAAACACTATACGTACTGTGGGTCACTGAAAGTTTTTAGAATAAGCCAGTAAGAAAAGCAGCCGATGAGAAATTCATTTAAATTTCAAATTAGGAACTCTTTGGGAATCTGTAAATGTTTACTGATATCATATGTCATTTGTTTTTACAAATTGGCGGCAATTTAAAAAGTGTGTCGAGCATCGAAATGGATTTGACTAGAGAAAATTTTTACTCAATGATTTATTACGACTTTCGTTGCGGTCTTACTCAACAACAATTTTACGATAGACTTCGATTGGCACTTCATTACCCCATCTCGTGCCACCGTTTACAACTGGTTTATGAGTTTAAACGTGGTCGAAGCTGACTCACTGATGATTCTCAAAAAGGACGTCCTTCTACGGCGACTACTGAAGATAACGTGAGGACTATGTGGCTAATGATAGAAGCTGATAGAAGGGTGATATATCAACAAATTCGGGCAGCTTTAGGCATTGATATGAGTCAAGTACAAAAGTCTTTCGTGAACATTTAGGCATCAGAAAGCTTTGTAATAGATGAATAGCTCATAATTTGACGGAAGATTAAAACCGCCGGTGCCGCTTAATGCTTGAAAAGTATGACAGAGGTGACTCGAACGCTGTATATGACATCGTCACAGGTGATGAAAGCTGGATATATAGTTACGAACCCGAAACCAAAAGATAATCTGCGCAATGGATGTTTTCATTTGAAGACTTGCCGACAACAGTAAAGAAGGGCAGAAGTCAACGGAAAAAGATGATTGCCTTATTCTTTGAAAGGACGGGTCATTTCGCAACAATCATTCTAGAAGATAGAAGGACTGTTCCTGCATATTGGTATGTCAGTTATTGTCTACCAGATTTCTTTTAAAATGTTAGACAGCAACGCCCAAGAAGCAGGATCCTCCTCCACCATGACCATGCTCCAGCTCACTCCGCCAGACGGACTACCTATCGAGTATTTGTCTATCGAAGGTGTGGAACTAGTGAGTCATCCTCCTTACAGGCCCGACCTTGCACTTTGTGACTATTATTTTATTCTCAAAAATATAAACTTAGAGGAATTCGTTTTGTGAACCCTGAAGATGCCGTGGCTGCGTTTGAAAAAGGCGTGGAAGAGATCCCTAAAGAAGAGTGGGCTCACTGCTTCAGTCAATGGTTCCATCGCACGCGACGGTGTTTAGAAAGGAACGGAGACTACTTCGAAAAGCAATAAAAATATTAACAGACTTCTACATCATGTTTTTTATTTCCTAAAAACTTTCAGTGTGACCCCCGTATCCGAACTTGGTTGGGTTATGTAGGTTTTCGATGCTTTGTCAGTATTTCAATTGTTTCTCTTTAATTACTGAATTTAATAAGATGAAATTTTGCATGTGAGTAGTTGAATTAATACACTAATTATTGGAATACATTTTACTATGCAATTCCTTTAGAACGTCGTGATATTTGACTGCTTTGTAAACAGTGGTCTATTCATGGTAAATTGTCCTATAACTCTTTAATTACTAACGGAACATCATTGATACTTGGCAACATGTTGCAGACACTTACAAGGTTTGTATAAACGTGAAAATATAGACTCCAAAGTGCATACTTTACGAAATAAGACCCAATAAGCGTATTTTACGTTTATATTTTTATCTTTTAAACCCTACGATTTTTTGTAAATCTGTTTTTTAAACAAATATAAACAAATTCAAAACAACGTATGTAAAAATCTACAGCTCTCTATATAAGCGCTTTATATGAAAACTAGCTAATGGCCAAACGTTTGCGTAGCGGGAACTTGAATTTCTCCGAAGTTTATGCATGCACTAATTTTATTCATACATACACAATTACACACAAATACACACTAATTTTTGGACACATGTTTTTTCTTCTCAGTCCATGGATTAAAAAAAGTTCCGCCAGGACAACGTTCGCCCAGCGGAATCAGTTTTTAGCGAATTTATCCACAATGGCTGGATGCAAAATGTTTTTTTACCATACACAACTACACGAAGTCATACACTAAATATCTGCATAACTAAAATCTTTAAATTCAACAACATTCCGCTGCTCGAACGCACACTCATTACTTTTATTCTATTTATGAGTAATGAATGACTCAAGTAAATATCACTAACGATCAATGAACAAACCAATAATCAGTGCCTTATTACAAAATGTGAAAAAACAAAAGAACTAGGTATATAGGTTTAAACAATACTTTATTTTGGATGGTTACTATCATTAATCCGCATCTTGTTATAGGAACCATCCTATGAAGTAATTTCTTATACCAATAAGGCATTACTTCATGAATAAAGAAGAAATTGACTCACTTGTGTTGGCAGCACATACATTTTATTATTGTCTATGGCAAACTTCAAAAAATTCTCAGGTTCATTATACACACTGTAAGTCATCATAACTGGAGCAGACAAAGGGTAAATATCCAATGCTGTGCGGAATGCATCAGAAATGCTAACATCATTGTACAAGATTTTTCCAGAGCTGCAAAAATCTACATCACAACCATTTTCTATGAGTATTTCAAGCACCTAAAATACAAATAAATTTTAATAAAACTTGGTAACTGATTTCTAAAATTGTAAGTTTTCTTTATGAGCAACAGTTTCAATTCTTTACAACCAAGTTGGCAAACAAGCACACATACCTTGGGATGATCGATATTAGAAAAACATTGATGTGTAAAATCGAATTAGAATATTAATGTTCGGGAAATGATGATGAAGATGTTCGGGAGCGATTTTTTTTTTATTAATCATGCATAATTAAAAATCGGACAAGTGCTAGTCTGACTCACGCACCCAGGGTTCCGTAAGCAAACAAAATCAATCAGGAGTCAATTCTCAAAGATTTTTGCCCGTTTCTTCGGTAACACAAAGTTTTTTATATTATATAATAACAAATTAACGACTTCCGCATTTTTTTTACTTGTGCTGTGAGACCTTGCTTCTTACCAAATTTCATAATTCTAGGTCAATGGGAAGTACCCTATATATTTTTGGTTTTGATTTACCTGCAAAATACAACAGGTAAAAATTCAAACAAAAACTTCAGAAACATACACCACTGTCGTTAAAAAATTAGAAAATAAAAAATCAGAATTTTATACGTACAAACCCAAACAAGACAGGAGCTTCAAAGTAATCCTTAAAAATATCCATCCATCTACCTGCACAGATGATATAAAAAAAGCCTTAGACGAACTTGATCATAGCTGTACCAACATCTGGAACATCAAACAACGAATAACTAAAAAACCTCTCCCTATGTTCATAATCGAACTAAAGCAAAGAGAAAATAATAAATCTATTTACGACATAAAATACTTACAACATTGTAAGGTCATATTTGAACCCCTAAGACCGAAGCGAGAGATCCCACAATGCGGAAATTGCCTTCTGTATGGGCGTACGAAAACCTACTGTAGGAGAAACCCTAAATGCATTAAATGTACAGGTAATCATCCGTCGGTTGAATGTCCACAAAAAACTAGATCTAAAAACGTCAAATGCGTACTGTGTGAAGGAAATCATCCTGCGAACTATAAAGGCTGCAAAGTATACAGGGAACTACAAAAAATTAAATTTCCACCAGCACATGAAAAAGAAAAAGGCAAAAACACTACCAAGAAAAAACAAGACAAATGTTCAACACTATGCCAACCGCAGAAAAAGGCTACACATATGCTGAAAAAGTAAAACACAAAACACTACAAGTCAACGAACCTAATAAATACTGATAACAACGGTGAGATAAAAGAAGAATGGTGGAAGCAATGAAACAAATTATGCAACAATTAACAGCTCTAACAAACTTAATCTTAAATCTAACGACTAAATTAACTTCAAACTGGACTCCATAAAAATAGTGCTCTGGAACGCCAACGGGCTGACAAAACATACCCTTGAGGTAAAAAAATACATGCAAATGAATAACGTTGACATAATGTTGATTTTCGAGACCAACTTTACCAAGAACAACTACTTCAGCATGCCAGGACACAAATTTTACCATACTATGCACCCTGACGGGAAGGCTCACGGAGGTAGTGCAGTATTGATTAAAAACAACATCAGACATTACTTAAATAACAGTTATTGTACCGAAAAATTCCAGGCAACAAATGTAGTGGTGGAAGACTGGTCAGGGCCTGTCACCGTATCAGCCGTTTATAGCCCACCTAAACATAACATAAAGCAAGAGGATTACGACGATTATTTCAAATTCTTAGGACAAAGGTTTGTGGCTGGTGGTGACTTCAATGCCAAGTACACATTCTGGGGTTCTCGGATAATAACCCCGAAGGGTCGACAGTTGCTATCATCAGTAAATAAACAGCGTCTCAGCGTCATATCAACCGGTGAACCAACATATTGGCCAAGTGACACGAAAAAGAAACCTGATTTAATTGATTTCGGTGTTATTAAGGGTATTGCTAGTAGCTTTTTTACCTGTACATCTAGTGCCGACCTATCCTCTGATCACTCACCTGTTGAGATAGTAATGAGTCGAAAGATCCTGCAAAAAGAAAAACCATGCAGACTACATACCCGAAGAACAAATTGGGAGTGCTTCCGAGATTTGATAATAAACTCTCTGGATGTCCAAGTACAACTACAAACAGACGAAGATATCACAAACTCCGTTGAACATTTTAATCATGTTATCCAACAGGCAGCATGGGAAGCCACGCCCCCACCATCTCCCTTTGCACAATACAGACCTCAAGGCGCATTATCCATTAGGAAACTATTGTCAGAAAAGCGTAAGGCTAGAAAAAGATGGCAGACAACAAGATATCCGGGAGATAAAATAATTTATAATAAACTAACAGCTCAACTTAAGAAACTATTATATGACGACCGCAACCGAGACCTCTCAACGTACTTACAACACCTGGACGCTAAACCATCGACTGATTATTCATTGTGGAAAGCAACAAGAGCCCTCAAACGACCGATTAACCACCAGCCACCTCTCCTTAAAGCGAACAATACCTGGGCAAACAATGATTCCGACAAAGCTCAAGTATTCATGGACCACCTACAAGAAGTTTTCAAACCAAATCCTGATGCTGGTTCCACTCAGTCAGAAATGGTTCAACAATTTCTGGATCAAGTACAACAATTAGAGCTACCAGTAGAAAAGTTCAGCAAGGCAGAAATCAAGTCCGCAATTAACAAGTTAGACATAGCAAAAGCACCAGGCTACGATCTTATCACAGCGACTATCCTAAGAGAACTGCCGGATGTAGGCGTAAAATATCTAACACAATTATATAATGCTATACTACGACGACAATATTTACCTCCACAATGGAAAGTGGCTAAAATATTAATGATCCTAAAACCAGGCAAAAGCCCAGAAGAAGCCAAATCCTATCGCCCAATTAGTCTGCTCCCAATTCCATCCAAAGTAATGGAAATCTTGATTCTGAAAAGGTTGAACCCAATCATCAAAGAGTCTATGTTGATACCTGATCATCAGTTCGACTTTAGGCAAAAACACAGCACAATTGAACAAATCCATAGGCTCGTTGAGGAAATCGCTAAAACATTTGAACTGAGAAGGTACTGTACAGCTGCCTTCTTAAACATATCTCAGGCATTCGATAGAGTTTGGCATACGGGACTCTTATACA
Organism: Callimorpha dominula; assembly: GCA_949752705.1. Classification (NCBI taxonomy): domain Eukaryota; kingdom Metazoa; phylum Arthropoda; class Insecta; order Lepidoptera; family Erebidae; genus Callimorpha; species Callimorpha dominula. Next base: position 9,255,149 of record OX457004.1, on the reverse strand, counting down.
AAATAAAGAAGACATTGCCTAATAACTATTATAATTTAATTAGATCCTATTTGATTGTTAGGCACTTCTTTGTCAGTCAAGGAGAGGAAACTACAGAACTTAAAGAGGTTAAAGCAGGAGTTCTACAAGGTAGTGTTATGGGACCCACACTGTATCTCCTCTATACCGCAGACCTGCCGATATCTGACGATGTTGTTATGGGAACTTTTGCCGATGATACAGCCGTCATGACCTCCGATGATGAGCCAAATCTAGCCACTAATAAACTACAAAATAGTTTAAATAAAATCACGGCGTGGTTGAAAGACTGGCGCATCAAAACGTACGAGACAAAATCAGTTCAAGTCACATTTACTACCAGGCGACAGACTTGCCCACCAGTTACACTAAATGGCGTACAAATACCACAATCTAATGAGGTAACTATATCGTGGTATGTACCTGGACCGACGCCTAACTTGGAAAAAGCATATCTTTACCAAACGGCTAGCAATGGGACAGCAATTACGCAAAATGTTCTGGTTGTTAAATAGAAATAGTCAACACACTATGGTAAATAAGCTTTTATTATACAAGTGTATAATAAAACCTATCTGGACATACGGTATAGAACTATGGGGCACTGCCGCAAATTCAAACTTGGAAATATTGCAAAGATTCCAGTCAAAAATGTTGAGAATAATTGTAGATGCACCATGGTACGTCACTAACGAGAGACTTCACCGAGAACTTCGTATCAAAACAGTGAAAGAAGAAATAAAAAATTAAGTCGAAACATATAATGAAAGACTGCAGCTACATCCAAATATACTTGCTCACCACCTTATGGATGATATATTTCCAAGTACTCGGAGACTAAAGAAGAGAGTACCTCAGGATTTACTTTAAGAGGATATGTCACTGGATATATACCTCGCAAGCCGCTATAATCATCATTGTGAAAATATTGCCGAATGTCACCTTGACAGATTGCAATAACAAAGAGGAAAAATAAAATAAAAAAAAAAAAATTTAAATGTATTTAAGTCTAAGGCTTAAATAGGCGTATCTTTTGATTGCCTTGACTTAGAAGCTTGATTTTTCTACAGCTTTAAGGGACCATGGACATAGTATTCAATGTTAATTTCAACTTAATGCATCCGCATCCAAAGATTCTTAAGTAAAATGGTCTTGACAAACAGACAGACGGATAACAAAGTTATCCTAGGAACTCTAAAAAAATTAATAATTCTATTATTTTTTGGTAGTCTGCAAAACAAAGTTACTTAGATACAAGGTTACCTTGTAGTCTGTTTATGGATATATATAAAGTTGGTCTGAAGCTGTCAAAGTCGCTGAGCACAAACATTTAATTACTACTTTCTTCAATTTTGGCTAATTAGAATACTTTCTTCCACTTGCTACGATTTGCCATAAAAGTGATGAAACTTGTTCTAAATCAGATAAAGGAATTTTAAATATTCTTTTTTTAAATAATTAAATAGTCATTACATTGTATCTTAATAAAATCAAAATTCAGTCAGGAAAATGTAGTGTAAACAAACATCTTATTGTAAAAAAAAATTGATAAAAAATATTGATACTAATATGATCTATGTATCAATGATTTTAAGGACTTAACATCAATGTTTATCTAACATCTATCTATTGATTGTCCCTATAGACCCCTTGAGAGTAAGCAATTAGTGGTATCTATAAACCCTCATAGTACCCATGACATCACTCCCTTCATGGAGCTCAGGTACCCTACCTACTCAATGGTTAACCTATATAATATGATAGAGGTACTTTTCCAGTTGGCCAGACTGTTCTAATTTGAAGAAAATTCTGCTGAGCTGAGCTGATATCTCCTACAAAATGTTTAATGCTTTAGCTTTATTGTTATGCTTCAGTTATTTTGAATTGGATTTCTAACTGCCTTGTAGTTCATACACATCATTGGACATAAAGACTTGTTTAATCTCTAAAAGCTAAAATATTCACCTCTTTAAAACATGAAATCATTTGATGATCAGTATGATAAACATATTGTGCATACACAAGTGGCGGACACTCTGATGCATGTAAAGTATTGACATTGGCACCTTGCATTAAAAATAAATAAAAAAATTCTCTAAACTTCTCAGGTGATTTCTGGTATATATATGCAGATATATACAAATAATGATTTAATGGTGCATTAGTGGTATATGCTGTATTGTTAAGACAGCCTCGGTTAATATCTGTGTTAAATCGGGTAATAACATTAAAAAAATCTGGTCCAAGATCGCTGCATAATAAAGTTTCTAAAATATCAAATTGAAATCTGTGTGGTAAACAAGCGTCATTTATAATATTTTTATTTAGCTTTTCTCTATCAGTAACTGATAAAAGTTTTTTAAAAACTTCTGCATTAGAACAGACTACATCAATAGGCATATCTCCATAACAATTTTTTATATTAGGATCAGCTCTGTGATCTAATAAAAAGTTTACTACATTACTACCAGTTGACCCATGAACTGCATAGTGTAAGGCAGTATCTCCTGAACTTGTTTCTTGATTAATATTGTAAACAAAAGGATATAAACTTTCAATATTGGGATAGTAGCCCTTACAGCATGCTAAGTGAAATGGTGTGAAACCATTTGGTGAATTTTTAATTTCTGGATCAGCGCCTGCATAAAGTAAGGTGATCAGAGCTTCATGCTGGCCTGCCAATGCAGCTTCATGTAAAGGTGTGTCACCATCAAAGTCCTGCACATTAATGATTGCTCCATATTGTAACAATAACTCTATTAATGCAACATTTCCCTGGGCACTAGCAATATGTAATGGTGTTACTCCTTCAGTGCTACCGTAATTCGCTATATTCTTCGCTGAGTCAAGTAAAGCCTTTATTGTTTTAAGTGAGCAATTATTTTTGCAGGCAAGATAGAGTGCTGTATGACCTTCGTGAGTTTCAGCCCGTACTCTGATTCGGGGTGCCTTAAGTATTAACATCATGCTTTCATAGCTATCATAGTAAGCGGCTTCATGGAGACATGTCCATCCCCGGTTATCTACACAGTTTGGATTTAAGGTCTGCAATAACCGCGCTACATTATTTACGTCATTGTTTCGAGAGGCAAGATTTAGTGCATTCGAAGTAGCAGGGTTTTGAGCACTGAAATCCATCTCGTCGGCTAGTAAATGCTTTTTGAAAAAAACTAATATTAATACACCAATAAACCATACTTCAAACCATTACGTTTTTAAGTTATATACGCGAATAAAATAGATCACTAAGTAAAACTATAGACCTACGGTGAGGTTTAGGACAAATTATTAGTGGTAAAATTTTAAACGACACCAAAATAAAAATATTTTAGCTATTTCATATAAACCGACACCGATTAAAATCTATTTGGGCAGATAAATATTTATTGACTGTCACGGTGACTGTGACGTAAGAGACGTAACGGGTGACCTGACCACAGAATAATAATTAAATTAATACAATGCTGTGTGTGACAAATAGTGGCAATCTGAGAGGTCGGTGCTACAAACTCCTAAAAATATTTACCCTTATAGGTACAGTACTGTCGAAAACCCTAAAAATTGCCAAATTTCATTTTTTATTTCATTTATATCAATTCGAACATTATTCAATATTTCAAAGATAGATTCATTTTATGGTTCCGACTTTTTAAATTATGTAAATTGAATATAATAAACTATACCTCTTTTGTCTTTTGAATTTGAACTAAGAACGGTTTTGGTTGTACCTAAAGTGATGAAGCTGGGTGATTCTATAATAAAGGATCATTCATAAATGTTCGCATTTAATGTTGTCCATCTTGATCATTTATAAATTACAATGCGACTACTTTATTACCTAACACAATTTCATATGGATAAGTCATGAAGACCGCGGGCAGTCGAGGGCCGTACTACCCGCCATCGACACAGCCGGCTGTCGAGGTTACTCCTTCAGCTAGACAAGCTTCAGTTGCGTACGGCAACTAGAGCTATCACCGGACATGGACAGCCTGCATGCAAAAGACACAGCAACCCATGTACTGATGGACTGTCCGGGTCTTGCAGAATACCGGGCTAAGTACTTTGGCTCATCAGGGTAGTCTCCGAGATCGTCGGTAACGTAAAGGGATTCTTTGGGGAGTTAGGATGGCTCAATAGTTTTTATTCCAGCCAATGCAAAATATTCGCTGAAACGAGGAGTTGCGGAAAAATCCCATGCTAACCTTTTTTTTTTTGAAGTGAAAACTTCTTTAGGCACGTTTGTGCACTTTTGCTCTGAACTCGTGACCGTCACGCTAATAATACATATATAAATCCACTAGAGGGCGCTAATCTAAAGTTTGAGTTCTGTCAGCTACTTATTAATTAATGTCACCAACCTGGCTAATGTGGCGTTTTAAGTTCGTCGTTTCGTGGAAACCCTCTCGGGCTGTCTCACCCCACGAGGGTTTACGGTCGCCCTGCCCGACCGTAAACCCCGGTGGGGTGAGGTGTCGGAATCATACTGACTAAAACCACACGGTGTGCCATACTGCACCTAAAGTAGGAGGGATCCGGGAACAGCTCTTATTAAGACATCCGAACCCCTTGTAGTGCCTGCCAGTGCGGTATCCGTGTATGGCTCTAACCACCATAACCCTCTGAGGGCGCCAGATTCGCGCCCTATTCTGGGCGGTCAGAGCCTCCGCCCACACCGGTGCCCCGTAAAGTGCCATTGACCGGACAACCCCCGTGTACAGCCATCTCGTAGCGAAGTCCATGTTAACCTAACCTACTTTATTACTTTTCATTCTAGATCTGCTTCCCTAATCTTAAATGTTTGTTAATGTATTTTATTTTTAGGCATATAAATGATTTTCTTGAAGTAAACAACAACCAACGTATTTTCAGCAAGTATTGACAAAGTAATATGAACGTAAAAATCATATCATAAATTATGCATTTTACTAGAAACCTATTGAATAAGTATTCATGATGAATTGATGACCATATATAGTCCATGGGGACTATATCCGTATATAAAAAAATCCCATATATTAATAATAACTTTCTTATTCTAATATTCCTAGGTATGTAGTTATAAACTTTTATGAATAATAACAAAAATTTACTTTACACAATATCAATTTTGATTAATTAATTGCATTCTTATACTAATCGTGGGAAAGCCAGGCTTCGGCACGTATGGGCCGGCTCGACCGGAGTGATACCACAACCTCACAGAAAACCGGCAGTGAAGGAATGCTTGCATTGCTTTTCGTCTAGTGAGTGAGGTTACCGGAGGCCCTAATCCTTCCCTTCCCCCTCTCCTCTCCCTCTCCCCTCTACCACCTTTCCCCTACTCCTACCTTAAAGGCTGGCAACAACTGACCTCTATTGTACAAGTACGCTAGACTGCATACGTCAATTATCAAGCTGAAGCCATTTGATTTTCGCCATTGTGGCGCTGATAACATGATGGCTGTCCTTGGAACTAATATTAGGGATGAGACATAACACGATAAAAAATATTGCATCACTTTATCGATATAAATGCTTATAATATGTATACTTACGAGGCATAAAAATAATTTCACGAAGCTATTTATACTTTATAAGCATTTAATCACAGATTACTAAGTAGTTACTACGTAACAGATAAATCACTCCCTACAAAAACGTTCATACCTACCATTTTAATTACCTACTCTTTCCGAGCGCCTTATATTTATTGTTTTAATTAGGAACTAAATTATTTATTGATGTTCAATATGATTAAAATTTTTCACGGTTTTCATTGTTGCTCTGCTCCTATTTGTCGTAACGTGATGTTATATAACCTTCCTCGATAAATGGACTATCCAACACAAAATTGTAAGATTTTTTATATTCGAACGAGTAGTTCCTGAGATTAGCGCGTTAAAAAAAAACAAACAAAGTCTTCAGCTTTATAATATTAGTATAGATGTGATGTGATGATGTGAATAAAGTACCTATAATTAACTTAGAAATTATAAAGATATGGTATTTAGTACTTACCTAAGTATATATTTTTTCCATAAATAGAATCGTAAAACCGTTTCAAAATTATGTATTTTCTTTACTTTATAAATATTTAATAAGAATGGTAAACCATTATTATTTTATTACAGAATTAACTATTTGTATTCGAAATAAATACTTGATTCAAATGGTTTACCTTTCGAATTAAGTAGGTATTTTATATTAAAGAAAGGGCATAAAACCCTTATAGAAGAATAAGAAAGATTTTGTTAATTTTTTCTCTTATTGGATCTACATCCATGTACAGCACATAAACTACCATGTCAATTTTCACCGTGAATTTGACTGTATTTAAAGTATATGAAATTACGTTTTTGTACTTTAAAAATTGGAAATAAAAGCGCGAGCGCTCGATGCAGCTGTCGGCAAACCACTGCGTGAGACTGCGTATAAGGTCCGCAATCGGTCGAGCAGCCGGTAGGGGTTTTTAGCGCACGTAAGTACATCGAGTGGCATAGGCCTGATTTAATTAAGAAAACAACTTCACAAACAATTTTTAAGTTCATTAAAATGTAACCCTCTGCGAACTACTAATGAATAGGCTGCTTTCATAGTAAATAAGAGGTGGCTTTCATAGTAAGACGCGGCTTTCATAGTGAATAAAAGGCGGTTTTCATAGTGAATAACAGTTGGCTTAAATATCTCGACAACTATTTGACCAATTTGGCTAATATACCTACGATCTTAAAAAAAAAATGCTTTAGAAATGTACTTACGAAATTTTGTAAAGATCGGATCAACGATACTCTAATTATCATCGAACAAATAAATAGATACACGATACATACAAACTCCAATTTTCCGCTCTCGATACGGAGATCTCACTTCGCTCGATGAATAAGAATCCTGACTACATTTTCCTGTTGAAAGGGTAAATGCATGGGGTACAAAAAGTAAAACAAACTCAAAATCAAAATTGTTAATTTCAAGTAAAGCCATTGTAGATATTTTTGATTGTCAGGAGGAGTCAGTTAGTATAAGTCCGGCGTGAAGGTTTTATGCGCAATTTAATGTGAGGACAATGTAAAATAATATTGTTTTACAATGAAAAGAAGATCACAGAGCTGATAGGCAACATAGAAAATTAACTTAATACTTATGTGACTATACAGTTCTCACATGTACAATAATTTTTTTTCTAATTAACAAGAAATAAAAAGCGTATCATAACTACGATGTCAACAGTATATAAAATAACATCAATGTTCTATAAATTTGACAATGTCAATAATAATAATCAAAATATCAATAAATCTATACATCAGATAAGAAACAAGACGAGTACCTGCTCATTGACAGTGTGACTGTGGAGCAAGACCGGCATTTTGCTAAGCATTTTTATCATCTAAATAATGATCTAGTATATAAGATGCTCATTTACATAGCGTGCGTTTTATGCAAGTTTTATTTTTTTCTCATGTAGTTGAAGAATATTATCAGGTATTTTATTATAGAATTTAACGCAGTACCACATAAAAGATGTTTGCTCTTATGTTAGCCTAAATTTTGGTTGAACTAATTTATGTCCATCTCTAGTAACATAATTATGTCTTTCACGCCGTTTTGTAAAGAGATGCAGATTTTTTCTAAGATACATGATGTTTTCATAAATATATTGACAAGGCACCATTATATTTAGGACTCCAATTTTCTTTTTTCATGTTTTCCACCCATGACTGCTTAGTGAGTGTGTCGGTGGAAAATCTGAAAGTATAAAGCAAACAAGTAAAATATACAGAATACCGTTGTAAATAGCGAGTTAGATGCTAGGATTTATTTTTACGATTTAGAAATAATAATGAAGAGAATAATGAAAAATAATTATGAAGAAAGTTATCGACATATTATAGATACGGAATAATCGCAACCCTATTCAATAACTGTTTATTTTTTTGATTAATTAATAAATGAAATCTGAATCCTATTTACATTTAAATTTGATGAAATTTAATAAAATAAGTATATAATAGTGTTAATAAATATTCACTTACTTGTGAAACGTTATTTAGCTGCCTTTTTTTGGTCCCGAGTTTTACAAAATACACAAACTCTCATTATATAAATGTTTTCTATATTATTTAGCAAACACCAAGCACCAAAACTGAAGTCTTATTTCACGATAAATAAATAAAGCAACAGAGACGCGTCAACAGAACACAATGGCCATTTGCAACAGATGTCAATTTTAGTTCCCGAGGCGACCTGGATTCTTATGGAATATTTAGTCCAGCGTACTTGTATAATAGAGGTCAGTGCTGGCAACGCACTTGTGACCCTTGAGTTGCAGGTGCCCATGGGCGGCGGTAGTCATTTACCATCAGGTGACCCGTCTGCTCGTTTGCCCCCATACCATAAAAAAAAACTCAGGACCTACAAAATGATTATGAATTATTATTATATAATTATTTTCCAACTGTACTTAAAATACTGTTACTATATATTATTAAAATTGCATATTGTGGTGCCTTTTTATGAATCGCTAGCTGCTACTTTCAACTTCGTTCGTCTCGAAATTTTGGTAAAATAAAAAATGTCTGCTAAAATTCTACAGAAAATTATAGTACTTAAATGCTTAATCTTTAATGTCCTTTAAAGTTATGGAGAAAAGACCGCGGATTTAGGTGCCTTTACCTTAATCGGCCTGGTCGGCGTTTAAAGTAAAAACGTTTTCCTTAAGACAGGCTTTGGCAGTACTAACGCCGTTTCGAGCGTGGTAGTAAGTCCCTTTCCATGATTTTGCTGAAAAGGGCAGTGTCATCCGCATAAGAATAACTATACCCTCGGGTGAGTTTAAAGAAAAATGTTATTCATGTAAATAAGGAAGAGTGTAGATCCAAGAATACTTCATTGTGGTACGCAATATACTGGAAGGTCTGTACTCATGTGCGAACCCACCTTTCATTGATCGAACTGCACACGAATTCCCATTGACTCCAGATACTTTTGCTTTGGCCGTCTGAAAAGAATTTAGCAAATGTCGAGGTGTGATAAGTAACAAATTAAACTAAAAATAAAATTATTTAAAATATTTATCGCAATATCAGATTTAATACCAATATGATTCATACAATCTTGTACATACATACATTAAAAAATAAATATCCGAGTCTTATGTAGAAACTTGTCATAATTTAGAACTTTTAATGCATTTCAATTAAATTATGATCCCTTTACACAATGCAATACCTTCGTGATTAGATATAACAGTTTCTTTCTAAATGAACGCAAATTAGCTAAACCTATCAATGAAAAATGTATTATCCACATGTAAAACCATTAAAACATACTTAGATGTATTGAATGTTGTATATTAAATAACTTATTAGATGTAAAAAAATTGTTTGTCGAAATCGATGCGGAATGCGCCTGCGATTCCTATGGGTAAAGCACAAACTCCAAACTATCACTAAAAACTACAAAAACTAAAAACCGAAAAGCAGTAACAAATATCTAGCTGTTCTGTTCCTCCTGCTTAAATAACAAACTTACAGTATTCTCAAATAGAATAAGCTCTGTAAGTCACGTCATCGCAAATCCCATTATTTTAGAGCTGTCCATTAAATACGTGTGTAAGTACTTAAGATCCAGATATTTACTTACGAGTATTACATTATTACTATTAAAGTACGTGGTGTATACCCTAATATCCACATTATATATTATTCTTTGTTAAATAAATCTATTCCATATTTTTCATTTAGTCACTAAATTATTATTAGTTGGTACAGCTCCGTTAGGAAATTTTAGAGGCGACATTGACTGTGTTCGGGGCAGAGAGCTGGCACGGGGAGATCTAGGAGAAATAGGTGATCGGGAACATCGTCCTGCAGGATATGGCCGTGATCGCAGCTCCTCTGCACTGCGGAATGTGTTACGAGCTACACGTCGCCTGTACAAAGATGTTACTGTTGTTTCTTGTAAGAGACATCTGAAAGCAAAATATGAGATAAATAGCTAGAAGATACCTGCAAAAAAAGTTATCTATAATAATGCCTGTGAACTTAACGTGTGAACTGTGGAATCCCACTTATATTATAAATGTGAAAGTTTGGATGGATGGATGGATGGATGTTTGTTACTCCTTCACGTCAAAACTACTAACCCGGTTGCGATGAAACTTGGTATGTAGATAGCTGGAGACCTGGATTAACACATAGGCTACTTTTTATCCCAATATTTCCACGGGATCGGGACTTACGCGGGTGAAACCGCGGGGCGCTGCTAGTGTATAATAAGTAACACTAGGATTGCCGACTTTGAGAATCGATTGGGATTGACGTATGGGTCAGCAGTGATCTGAGAGAATAACAACTGAATCGAAGGGATCACCAACACGGATTTTGTACCAGAACATGACAAAAATCGCATGTCTTACTAACTATTATATTATCCTCGTCGTGATCCGTAAGTAAACTAAGCTCCATGTTCCTTGTCACCGTTTTCTTCACCGCTTTTACAGAAGTTATTAACGAATGAATCTAGAAAGATGAAATCACTCTGCGATTGTGTGACAATGGAAAGCCTCGACAGTTCTCCTTCCATGCGCTATCAGCGTAGACCAGTGAGACTGTGTGATTGTGTAAAAGCGCGTTAGTGTCGTACAAAACACAAGTGTACACTGCATTAATAATCCATCTCTCCCGCTTAATTTAGGAACATTTAGAGATATTCCAGGGCGTTCTCTTATGTAAAAATGACAGAAACAACAAAAATTCTGACTCGGGCTCGAAATTCCCGGCAGTTCGAGTCATGCGACCATGACCTGCTCGAGCTATTGCTGACACACCTCATCCATCCATCTTTCCATTGCCTTCCCTTCTTATCTACCTTTACCTTCCAATATACACGAAAAAAAATCTCAAAGTGCCGTGGTTGGCAGCTATAGACTTGCCCAGTATTACATGTGTGGGACTAAATTATAGTTGGCAAAATGTGGATGTTTATTATGCTTAATACGCCTCTGCCTACCTCTTCGGGGATACAGGTGTGCGTGTATAGAAGTACTTACATAATTACTTCATTTTAGTAAAGACCAGTTAGTAATCGTATTCATTACATTGTGTCTTTATTGGCGCCGTGGGGCACACCGTATGGTTTTAGTCGGCTTGATTCCTACCAACATCCTTACTGACGCTGACGGACCGTGGAGGTTTACACACGACAACCTTAGCAATATAATAGAAAATGGTACCTATTCATGAGGAAGGTTTAGGTGTATAATTTGTACCCGTGCGAAGCCGGGGCCGGTTGCTAGTATTATATATAATTACACCCAGACACAGAAAAATTGATCGTGCTCACCACACAATTATTTGTCCTGGGTGGGAATCGAACCTACAACCTCTGGCTCAGCAGTTAGCACCATTAACCACTAAACCAACAGGTCAGTCAAAGTTGATTGGTTAGGATATCGCTTTAATTATAGAGCCTGGCGTAAAGATTTACAGGTGGATCCTAAAATAACACTAATCATTTCAATACCTTTTCTACGGCCAACTCATTACAATTATTGAATATGGCGTCACACATAAATATTAAAATTTTCGTACACACATTTTGGTGTGATCTCTACACTGGCGTCTGTCAAGGCGGTATTCTATCTCCACTATTGTTTTTAATGTATATTAATCTCAACTTGCAGCTGCACACACAGGCCAGCGTAGAAGGACATATCGCAAGCCAATGACAACATCAACAATGACTTAAGAGTCAATTAAATGCTGGTCGATGAACTTTGATTATATCCGTAAACCCTACCAATACCAAATGTCAGGCGATCATCGTAGGCAGCAAAAATATGGATTACGTGTAGGATTGATACTACTTCAATCTCACCGGTAGTCTTCAATGGCTCTGTCATAATCCTGAGCTCAGTGGTTAAAGACCTAGGTTTGTATACTGACACCCTTGATTGGTGTGCAGACGTGACTTAAGTGAGCCAGCAAGTGAGTGGAACTCTTCGAACTTTATACCGGTTAAAAAACTCCCTATCATCGACTATGGTGATGTGTGTTATTTCGATTTGAACGCAGATCTTCTCAACAAACTGGAGTGTCTTCTCATTAACTACTTTCGATTTATGTTCTATCTTCGCAAGTATGACCACGTGTCTGCTTAACGATTACTACTGCCGAATTAAAATGGGTATCTTTTTGCCAACGCCGTAATCTGCGAGCACTAACTTTTCTTTTCTCTTCTTCTTATCTCCACCTTCTTATATAGCTCCCTACCTTCGGTTCTTATGATCAAATCATTACAGAAATCTTCACCTACAGATAATAACATTATCTTATGTCCCCCTCATAACTTCGACTTCATGAACTTTTTTTTCTCCTACTTCTATGTCCTTCGACGACTCGAAATCAGGATGTCCACATATGCTTTATATTTAACTAGCATTTCCCGCGCAGCTTCACTCGCGTGTACATATTCATATATTTTCCGCGAAACCCTGATTCTTTTTCCAAAATGAAAGTTGCCCAAGTTACTCCTTATAACACCAGCTATCTACCAGTGAAAGTCCCGTGGAAATCGGTCCACCGTTCCGGAGATTAGCCGGAACAAAGAGACAGACAGAAAGACAAAAGTTTTACAAACTGAATTTTAGGCATAGGTATCGTGCAAATAACTGTATGAGCTAAAAAAAACTATTATCTTGACATTAGAAACAAAAGAAAGTAAGAAAAATCATTTATTTTGTCACACACAGAGACATCAACGAAGGGCATACAGCAATTGGTATGACACTTAAAAAAAACACTTTAGAAAATAAAATAACAAAAGATAAATTGAATAAAATAATACTTTACACGATAAAATACAAAAAGAAAAAAAATACAAAGTAAGAGGTGTCTCATGGCATGATCAAAATGTCAGGCAATGGTACGAATACATTACATACAATACATGACAACCAGACACTTCAATTTTATTTATTTGTATTGATTAATAGGAGAGTATGTGATCCCCTCCAAAAAGAGTTGGCGGAATTGATACAACTTTATATTGCACATGACTCTCTGACTTCATATTTATAGTATGTGTATATGTATGTTTATAAGCATATATAAATTAGTATATTATGTATTAATGAGGCATAGTAATCCATGTGCTTCTTGTGTTCTTTAAGAGTAACACTCACTGCACTACTTAACACTAATTTCACTAAACTAACTCAAAGGTTTTTTTTAGTCTTCCAACTATGTCCGTTGTGTCAAGGAGCTGATAGCCTCAACGTTCACATGTTGAAGAAGCCTTTGTTCATGTGCTTCGGCGTATTGTTTTATAACTTCACTAACAAGATCTACTCCTAGGTCTCGGTGGATGTCATCATTTCTAACGTACCAGGGAGCATTTACTATACTCTGAAGTACCTTATTTTGGAATCTTTGAATGATTTCAACGTTAGTTCGTTTTGTGCAGCCCCAAAGTTGAATGCCATATGTCCATACAGGCATGAGTACTTGCTTGTACTTGTATAAAAGTACTTTGTTATACACTGACAAAGTAAAATGTCTACCAAGTAGCTAGTACATATTTTTGTAGCGTAGGTCTAGGGCTTGGCGTTTCTTTTTGACATGAGCCTTCCAGCGAAGTTTTGCGTCTAACGTCATACCCAAGTATTTCGCCGTATTTTCATATGGTATTACACGACTGTTAATGTAAACCGGTATATGATTAGATCGTTGGTTTGTAAAATCTATATGAGTTGATTTTGACTCATTTAATTTAAAAATGGCGAATCACGCCATTTTTTTTGTCTAATCGGTGATGGCATTGACGGCAGTTTGTACTTTCTCCACTGCTTCTTTGTGAGTGACGCCTGTAGCCATGATAGCCGTGTCGTGTCGTCTGCAAAGGTAGCAATGGTGCTGTTTTTTGTTTCAGGGATATCGCAGGTATACAATAGGTACAGGGTAGGTTTGTTTGATATCTGAATAAGCATCCTCAAGTCTCACTCTAAATGTCCTCTCTGTTAAGTAAGATTCTAAAATGTCCACAAACTGTTTTGGAAGCATTTTACCTAATTTGTATAAAAGACCTCTATGCCACACTTTATCAAACGCCTGAGCTACATCCAGAAAATACTGTAGAACAAACTTTCTTTTCTTCTAATGTTTTTTCAATAACATTGGTAATTCTGTGTATTTGGTCTATTGTGGAATGTTTTTCTCTAAAACCGAATATGTAATTAGAAATTAGTTCTCTATCTTCTATAATAGATTTCAAACGCCTGAGTAGTAATTTTTCAAATAATTTTGCTATGATTGGTAAAAGTGATATATATGGGTCTGTATGGTGCTACTTCACACGGTGGTGTATCTGGTTTAAGGATCATGATAACTTCGGCAACTTTCCACATACTGGGCACATGTTTTAGTCGAAATGTGGTATTGATGAGGGTTGTAAGTTTTACTATGGCTTTACGTGGGAGATTTTGGAGAAGTCCACCAGTGATAAGGTCGTATCCCGGTGATTTCTTTTTGGTCAATTTTTTGATAATGCTGTTAACTTCTTTTGGGGTGACGAGTTTTATTTCTAAATCGTCATGGTTAGTTACGTCCAATGCTATGTTTTCAGAGCTTTCCTCACTGTTCGTTTGAAAAATTTGCTCTAAATGCTCTGCAAATACAGTCGCTTTCTGTTCATTACTTATGGCCCATTTCCCATCTATTTTTTTAATAGGTGAAACGTGAATGGTAGGCTTTTTTAAGCTTTTAGTGGCTTTCCATAGTGAGTAATGTGATGTTCCATTACTTGATAGTTGGCTAAGGTAATCATTTGTAGTATTATCATGAAATTTCTGAATTGCTCTGTTTAGTCTTTTTGTGAGTGAGGACTGTTAACTTATTTATTTAAACCATATGCAACTAAACTACCCTATCATATAGTCTTCCTTCGGATACTAGTATAGTATTATGTTATCTTTGCTTCGGTCTTTGTTTTGCAAAGAAGAACCTACCAAAAATAAAAGTAAGACCTCAACAAGTAACACACTTACTTCTCCAGTTCGCTGAGTTGTTGCTTAGGTGTCGATGAAGCTACTGGTCGTGCACGACCTAACTTAGCACGTGTAGACTGTAACATTTGTTGTGTTACAAGAGGTTGCTGGCCGTCTTTAGCCGCCGGTTTCGAGCGTACCGGATTGTCCTGGGAACAAAAAAGATGAAAATGAGGATTGAAAGAACTACTTTTACCCCTACTTCCTACAACAAATTGCAGCCAGGTAAAGGGTGACCCAATAAGAGTTCACGATTTAATTTAAAAATAAAACGCATGTTTTTTTGAGCGAGTGATTATATTTTTATTGGATTGTAAAGGCTCTTGCTCTTTTCATGAAATTTTAGATGAGATTATGACAAAGATGTGACTATCTCACCGATGACGCGTTGGATCTCGGCTTTGAGCTCAGGAATTATTTGTGGTTTATTCACATAGACCTGAGATTTAAAAAAACCCCAAAGAAAGAAATCGCACGGCGTTAAATCGCACGATTTTGCTGGCCAATTGACATCGGCATTTCGGGAGATGATTCGGTCTGGAAACCGTTGCTTCGATAAATCGATTGTTCCGTGCGCGGTGTGGCAGGTGGCGCCATCTTGCTGACACCACATGTCGTTCAGATCCATACCAACCAATTGAGGCCACAAGAACTCCGTTAGTATGTTCCTGTAACGAATGCCATTCACAGTCACTGCATTTTTGTAATGGGTTTTCACAATGATAACGCGTTGTTCAGTTGTGTAGCGCTCATTTTTTAATAATCAGAACAATCGTTGATGCCAGCTTTCGAATATCAGAGCTGCAACCTCCAAAGAAAATGGCGTGAAAGGAGGTCATTCATACAAGTTTGGGCCCAAAAGTCTAAGTGCCGGCCAGCGAAAAAAAAATTAATATTATTGTAGGGGAGATCAATCCGAGCATTTTTCACTATGGCACTAAATCTCTACTACGACTCCTTCACCTGATATTTTAAGTAGAAAATTCAGATTTTTAGGTACTTAAATAAAAATTGTTTTTATATTCTGATGAAAAAAGTGATATGTGTTTGTGAGGATGATGGCCTTTTTTTTTGTTGATGAGGTGGAAAATCCCTTCAGATCTCCGGCTCCTCGGGGACGCAGGAGCCAGGAGTATGTGGTGTTTCCAGCCGGTCTCAGGCGCTCTGGTCTGGGGAGGACCCGGACCATGTTATTTCAGCCCCCCCCCCCCCCGATCAACGCCGCGCCCAAGCCCTATACCGGGGAAAGCAGGCTTCCCCACGCCTATCGGCCTAATCAATGTGTGTTGCGGTCCGATCGCAAAAATGCGATCGAGCCGCCATTCTATCGCCTACAGCAGCAATTAATCTGCCACCAGAGGTCCCCACTCTCTGGCAGCCTGCGGCCCCGTCGACGGCTGTTACCGTTGCTGACGTCCTCTATGCTCGGGATCGGCCCTCTCCCGATCCCGTTCAGCGGTCTCTTTCTGGAGCATTACAGCTTCACAGAAAGAGACTACTGCGCCCAGCCCACCTCACCCGCCAGCATGGCAGCAATGATTGCTAGTGGGGACAGGTCTCGTCCGATTAGGTCGACTAGGACCTCGCGTTTAGACGCCCACGTGGGGCAGTCTTCCAGCGTATGCTGGGCGGAGTCCCAGTCGGCTGCGCAGTGCTAGCATTGTGCAGTCTCCTCGCGTCCAATCCGATTGAGGTACTCACCGAAGCAACTATGCCCAGTGAGTACCTGCGTCAGTCGGTAGGTGACGCGACCTCCCTCCCTACCTACCCAAGCTTCGAAGTTAGGCAGAACAGCACCGACAGCGCGTTGGCGCGCATTTCGTGGCTGCTCCAGTCGCGCGCGCCCCTGTGCCAGTGCCTGTCGGTGAGCGTTCCACCGCATTTCGAGCTCGTCCTGGTCTTCCCCACCCTCACCCCGGCGGATCGCGCAAGTCGGTTCATAGACCCTCGCGTCCATATCCGCCAGGATATCAGAAGGCGGGAAACGTGCCAGGACTGTCGCCGCCTCCGATGAAATTGTGCGATAGCCCCGTACGATCCTAATGGCCGCTACCTGCTGCGATTGATTGAGCTTAACTCGGCAGCGGGAGGAGGTCGATAGTCGCTTGGCCCATATCGGCGCTCCGTAGAGGGCCTTGGATCGTATCACCGCGCAGTAGAGGCGGCGAACTTCCTCCCCGCGAACTCGAGGGATCATCGAAATGCTCCTCGAAGCTCCAAGGGCTGTCCAGGGTGAGGCCGAGGTATTTAATGTATCGCCCGACCTCAACCTCTAGTCCCCCCCCACTCTAATAAGCGAGCGGGTGGGAACTGCACCTCTGCGAGTCTTGTGAAACCACAGGGCTTCTGTCTTATGAGGTGCTACCCTTAGACCCAGACCGCTGATCTCTTGGACGACATAAGCCACTAACTTGGCGAGCTTCAGGACTTCCTGGAAGCCATGCCCTCCAGCTAGTACCAGAGTGTCGTCCGCGTAGCAGACTAAACTCAATCCTGGGGGAAGGCTGGTCCTCAGGACGGCATCATACGCGAGATTCCACAGCAGAGGTCCTAGGACTTCGTCATTCCGACCCTTATACGATATGGACCTGTCGCGGAGATAATCCCCGATGATGTCCCGCAGGTATGAAGGCAACTGGTGATACACAAGCGCCTCCCTAATCGCCCACCACGGGAGAGAGTTAAAGGCGGTGACAATGTCAAGACTGACGGCCAACGCCACTCCCCCCCGACAGACAACCTCTACCGACAAGGAGCGGGATAACTCTCTCAAAGAGTTTCGCCACCTCGTCCAACAGCCATATCGGTCGGAACGCCGAGGGAGAATCTGCGGCCCTGCCAGGTTTCTGGATAAGTACCAGCCTGGCTTCCCTTGGGAATACGCTATTACAGAGGCAGCTGGTAAAGAGCCGTCTCAGCCTATTTCCTAGAATCACCAAATCGCACACCCATGCTCGGCCCGGGATCCCATCAGGGCCCGGGGCGGTGTTGCGAGCGAGTCGCTTCACGGCTCGGTCCAGCTCTTCCTCCGTCACATCAAAGTCGTCGGACCACGTAACTGGTGCGAACGGTGACGGAGGAGGATGATGGCCTAGAATTGATATTAGTATTACTTCAAACCTTTGTGAATGTTAGTTCCATCATAATATTGACGGTCTTGAGAGGTTAACATAAATGTTTCTTAGAAGCCGGAAATCTCTTTTAAATCTTCCGTTTATTACCTCCACCACCTATCGGGCAATAATTACAAGATTATAGTAAGGTGGGTTTCATTTGCATATCGTGTTTTAGGCATCTGTTTAGAATAGCCGTGACTTCGTAATGTCTCTGCAGCATCTCTAAAGCCCCGATTGAGTATTAAAATGTTGCCGTTAAAACCAATTAGAAACTCCGTCACCTTTATCAGTCTCATTTTATAAAATATTATTCATGATATGGGCATCAGATGTACGAGTAGTGTAAAGGGCTTGACGAGATTCCTATATTTATGATTACTATATGACTCTCTCTGGAAAAGGTAATTTGTGCTTTTCTGAATATATATATATAAGTTCCATCGTAAATAACGATTGGCTTTCTTTTCTCTAACGACCTTCCGGGATTTCCAAAAGGCACCTCCGGCACAGTGAAATTTCTCCGGGCTACGTCTTGACAATTCATGTGACCGTAACTTAGATGTAATGGCATAAAATCCTGCAAGAGGCATTCGCGAAAAAGTGGCTTCGCTCGTTCGAAAAATTGAAGCTAGTCTCGGGTTTGAATCAGTTCGGTAATAATAATCTGCGCGATATCAGTGTAGTGTTCTTCTCTGGAAGCCCAAGAATAGCTCCTCCTATTTCCAATAGGTTCACGACACTAAATACACATTCGTTCATCTATTTTAAGTAAACACTTCAAGTAGATAGTACGCGAAAAATAGCTGCGGCTTGTGCGCACAAATCCTCCGTCGGCTTTTTTACCTGCGCCTGCGGTATTGCCACGCATTTACCGTCCGTTAGATTATTTGACATAATTATAACTTTTTTTAAGCTCTAAATAGGATTTTTTTTCTACACAGATACTAGTATCAGTTGTACGGCATCATCCTAACAAAAGCACAGCACGTTTTTCACCAGAAGATAAAAATGTTTTTTAATCAAATGCCTAAAAATCCGATTTTTCTACTTAAAGTATCAGGTGAAGGAGTGGTACAGAAAAAGCACACCATTGTTATGTATTACCAATGCACCTTAGAGATTTTCACTATTAACAAACTTTTCGCTGTTATTCTACATTTTATTATAAATACAAAATAATGATAATAGTAGGTAGGAGGCGCTTGGTAAGGTAAGATCAACAAAACAAATATTTTCGGCAATGAGGGTAGCTATAGGTATGATAAACTATTGCTAATGCGTGATTGTCACTAGCGAATTGAACACTTCAATATATAGTTTATTAGTAAATGTTGTGGTTTGCTGTAAATAAACTATAATAGGGAAAATCAGTGCAGGTTTTTTTTTTCATAGATTATATAGGTACCTTTTTTTTTGTCTGGAAACCCCCACGGGTCATCAGCTAACCATGGCTATCGGTGAAGAGGTATGTCGGAATTGAACCGACTAAAATCACACGGTGTTCTGTCACAAGTGAGTCTATCGCAAGGGACTCGGGTATACCCTAGGAAGGAAGTCCCCGAGAACCCTGGCAGACTTTGGCCGCCCTCAAACAGAAGGCAGCCACACCATTGGTAGCAGAGGGCCTTGCCCTCCTTCCGATTTAGAGAGGCGCACGTGGAACACGTCGCGCCACGGTCTCAGGCCTACTTTTGGCAGCATGCAGTCTCACCCGTTACCCCCAGGCCCTGGAGGTCGGAGATCATTCTGCGCTCTCCGGCGCCTGGTGCCTCTTCTTCGGGTTGTATATTATATACCTAGATAATATATTTAATCTAACTGCGAAAGTTCAAAAGATCTACGGGTCTAGCTAGTTATTATAAAAACTTTTATAATAAAGACTTGTAGGTGTATTCATAGGTACATAGGTAATACATAACAATGGTGTGTTGCACGTATGAGTTGAAATTACAAAGAGCCCTGCTGGACAGACAAAATTTTATATTTATAATTTAATCACACATATATTTTAATACATAACATAATTTTATCTATAATATATATATATATACTAGCTGACCCAACACACATTGTTTTGCCATATTAATTATTTCTAATGAATATTTTGGTAGTCAAATAAAAAATAACTAACTTATTGTGGGGATGGGGTCTATGACTGAAAGAAGAATGGAGCGCTGTGGTCTACGGCCTATAAAAATAACAAAACACCAACCATTCATTTTCTTAATTCAAATTACTTCATTAACTTAACTGATATATTTTAAGTTTAACAGTGGGAGAGCCATGCTTTGGCACGTATGCCCACTGACTGATATCACGGCCTCACCAAAAACCGACAATGAAGCAATGTTTCGTTGTACTTCGCCAAGCGAGTGAGGTTACCGGTGGCCCTAACCCTTCACTCTCTCTATCTTCCCCCCTATCTCTCCATCTCCCCTCCTCTCCTACTCCCACCTTAAAGGTGCAAGGCACTTGTGACTCTCGAGTTGCAGGTGCCCATGGTCGGCGGTAGTCACTTACCATCAGGTGACCCGTATGCTCGTTAACCCCCTATTCCATAAAAAAAAACATCGACTTGACGGCAATCGATTATTACAATCGATTATAACAATAGCACTTTCTATTTTCACTTGGTTAAATACTTTAAAAAAATTGTACCAATGAAAGTAAAATTACTAATATCGCTATTAAAAAACAAGGGTTGATCGCAGAGGGTTGAAAATTCCGGGTTGTATGTATTTTCTAATGCTGTATCATAAAAAAAATAATATTTATCTAAAAATTTTAAAAAAAATTTAGGGGTGGACTACCCTTAACATTTAGGGGGATGAAAAATAGATGTTGTCCGATTTTCAGACCTACCCAATATGCACACAAAATTTCATGAGAATCGGTCAAGCCGTTTCGGAGGAGTTTAACTACAAACACCGCGACACGAGAATTTTATATATTAGAAAGATATTATATATAACATCTATCACATACATATCCTATATACCTATATATATCTATCACATGACCATCACCTATTTTTTTTACAATTTCACCCTTCAATATCAACCCTTAGATCCCTCACTGCACTTATGCCTGGTTCATCAATCATTTAGTCGGTGCGTAACTATCGTTTTACGATAGTGACATAAGTGACATAATTGTCGAACAAAGCAAACATTCTTTGCAAAATTAAAATTTATTTAAAAATACTCGGCCCCGCGGGCCGAGTATTTTTAATTTTTATCTCTGATAATACTTTCAATACTCTGAGAGGCATGAGTGAGAAAATCGGTGTTGGACTTCTGTCGCTAGCTGCCGGTCTATTAGTAACGGAAGTTCAAACCTACAATATTTTCCTCGTTTAAATACCAAGTATGTATTAGATTTATTAAAAGTTATTAGTAATACATCAAAAAACCCCAAGATCGGAGTGTTATTATTTCAGTCCTCTGACAAACAACAATTGAATTTATTGACAATCAATTTAAATAATGTGCGTGCTTGACGCACGTACATTATTTAATGCCTATGACGAAATGTCACTGAGGTACATACCTACACCACCAGTGACAATTATCAAATAGGCTATAAGGATAGTGGGTACTTCCTACTCGGCTAAAGTAAAGTACTCATGAACTATATGCAGCACATTAAACATTACCGCCACATTATGAGTACAGTAAAGTTATAGAAATGCTATTAGATAGGTAGGCAGTAATTGTGTACTAAAGTCGCAATGATACAAACCTTACCTAAAAAAAATATAGTTTGTTAAAAAAAATTATAAAGCAAAACCACCTGCTATGCAAGTAATAAGCAGTAATAAGCAAAAAAATTTCATTTGACATTTTTGGAGCTTTTTTTGTAAGCCGAGGTAGATACCTAATTAGTAACGTGATTAGCATTATATTACGACTAGGGTTCCTGTTAATTCTTTAAAATAAGCTAAATGTCCAGAAAGTTCGGAATTTTAATGGTAATATCGATGTCTTAGCCATTATCTACCTCTGGTAACTATTCCTTAAAAACAGCTAAGCTAAGGTCAGTCTACTAGGTTCCAATAACGGCCACTAGGGAATCCATTTTTTTCCATCGGAAATAAAAAAATCAACTCATCGTGATATAAGTTGAACCTTTTGCAATTTCATACCCTTTAAAAAACTAGTATTCCTGGTAACTACCCTACACATTTAAGCACAATCCCTTATGCCCTTATATTAGGAAAATATTATTGTTTGATTAACTTAATACGATTAACAGTAATTGCACCTCGTTAAAAAATAATCGAAAGTAAAAATTTATGTTACATTAATTTCTACTTCGATTTTCTCTAATCAATATGCAAAATAAATATTTAAATGCGGGCAAAAGCAGAATTAAACCTCTCAATAGATCAATGTGGACATAAACCGAAATGATTTAATGTCCAGGACAAAAAATCCAAATAGAAAATGAAATTCAAGATGTTTGAAGAGGTATCCTGCATATATTATAAACGTGAAAGTTTGTGAGGATGTATGGATGTATGGATGTTTTTACTCTTTCACGCCAAAACTACTGAACCGATTGCGATGAAACTTGGTATGTAGATAGCTGGAGACCTGGATTAACATATAGGCTACTCTTTATCCCGATATTCCCACGGGATCGGGACTTACGCGGATGAAACCGCGGGGCGCTGCTAGTATTTAAATATGACTAGCAGCGCCCCCCGGTTTCACCCGCATCAATCATCCATTTAAATTTTCACATTTATAATATTAGTGGGATTATGTTCAACTTAATTACAGATTCGGTACTGTACCTACCTACTTCTTTATTTAGAGGCACTCATAGTCATAAATAGTAATGACGAAAGCGGAATCGGTTTTGTCTCGCTGGACTAGTTGCTACAACTAGGATAGCGAAATGAAATCATCAAAAATAATAGGTAGAATAAACGAGACTATTAAAAGAGTAAAAATCAAACATTTCTAATTCAGTAAACGGCCGGCTCCAGGAAGGAAATCCAAAGTAAGGTTAACGTTATACATAGGCTGCACTAAAAGTATCGGGAATGGAATATTTCCACTGTTTCTGTCATATTAAAATCTTTTTAATTGAAAACTCCTTGGTTTTAAAAATCGAATACCATTTATTTATTTAAAAAAAGATTCTCGGTCTTGTCACAAGGTTTTTTCAAACTTGTTTAGTCGTTGAGAAAATGGAATTGACTCGAGAAAATTCAAGAGCGATGATTTATTATGACTTTCGAAGTGGTTTAACACAAAAACAGTGTGTTGACCGGATGATTTCTGCATTTGGTGATGAAGCCCCATCCAAAACCACAATTTATCGCTGGTTTGCTGAATTTCAACGTGGACGTGTCAAGCTCAGTGATGATCCCCGTCAAGGTCGTCCAAAAACTGCAGTTACCCAAGAAAACGTTCATGCTGTGCGTAAGCTGATTGAGGAAGATCGACATGTGACATACCGCGAAATTCAAGTAACTTTAGACATTGGCATGAGTCAAATACAAATAATCTTGCATGAACAATTAGGTGTAAAAAAGTGGTTTTCCCGATGAATACCGCATTCGCTCTGTGAAGAGCAAAAAGCGGCTCGCGTTACTTGGTGCGTCAGAACTCTCGAAAGATTCCACGCAGGATCCTCAAATGCTGTATACAACATCGTATCAGGTGACGAATCCTGGATATACGCGTACGAACCCGAAACAAAAAACCAATCACGAGTTTGGGTGTTCGAAAATGAGTTAAAGCCAACAAAAATTGTTCGTTCACGGAGTGTTGCAAAAAAAATGGTGGCCACGTTTGTCTCCAAAACCGGCCATGTTGCGACTATTTCACTTGAGGGACCAAGAACGGTTAATGCAGAATGGTATGCTAGCATTTGTTTGCCACAGGTCGTTTCTGAACTCCGTAGAGAGAACTGCAACCGCCGCATCATCCTCCATCACGACAATGCGAGTTCTCACACCGCGCACAGAACAAAAGAGTTTTTAAAGCAAGAAAAGATCGAATTATTAGACCATCCGCCGTACAGCCCCGACCTAAGCCCTAATTATTTATACACTTTCCCTAAAATAAAGAATAAATTGCGTGGTCAGAGATTTTCATCACCTGAAGAAGCTGTGGACGCCTACAAAACGGCCATTTTGGAGACCCCAACTTCCGAATGGAATGGTTGCTTCAATGATTGGTTCCATCGTATGGAAAAATGTGTCAAATTTCGTGGAGAGTACTTCGAAAAGCAATAAATACATTTTTAAATAGTAATGTTGTGTCACTTCCTTGATTCCCGAAATTTTCAGTGCCGCCCTCGTAACTTTAGTCGATTTAAAGTCATCAACGAAACCTAATGATCCCTACCGTGCAAAATGAATAATCCGTGTCTTTTCATATCAATTACAGTTTTTTCTTTTTGTGTAAAACAAATGAGTTTTAACCGCGCCAGTGGTTGGGAGTTAAGTAGGAAAAATAATCTTGTTACTCTATATGCATAAGTACTTGAAAAAAATGCTGATATATGATGAATAAATAAACGTATTTTTACTAATTAGCCAGGTCTAGTTATCTATCCTATTTTAAGCGACACGAAATATTAAAAAAAATATTTAATCACCTCAAACTATGTAAAAATAATTACAATGATTCCACGGGATCGTGCTTGGCCCGGGAATGTTAATAAAGTGGGTATATCAGTATCCTATATCAATTTCATATTTCCCGAAAAAGAACAAGTGCCAAAAAAATACCTGCCAATTATAAATGGGCAAAGCTGTGATCCGACTCCTGTTAAATGAGAGATAACTTCACTAGCTTGCATTCACATTAACTAACTTCCGATAGATAAATAACACTGATAACGTCAAGAGAATGGTTACGCATAGACGCGGGCGCAACATCGAGCAACAGCAACTATCAAGTCAGTTTGAAACCGAAACTCGTACGGAGCGCTGCATAGGCTGAGTTTAGCCCATTGTCCACTAGACATCTCGTGAATGACGATATCTAATAACAACTAAGTGAAGTACAAACATACGAATATAATGGAAATGCAAGAACAAAATGGTAAGATAAGTTATTTAAAGTGAAAGTGAGTGTACTCAGTTGGCCGTGTGTTGACCCCGATATTTAAAGCCCTGGCAAGTTAGCATTGACACTGAACATTGCGAATTCTTGAATAAGTAGTTGTCAATTTGTTTGTAGGTTTAGCAGGTGTTTAAGAATAGTGACTTCTATTCATATATTATTGCAAAGTATGATAGTTCAGTTTTCATCCATTATAAAGGTAATGATTGTGTGCATGCAATGCAATATTGTGGAGCGTTTATAAAATAAGTGCAGTTTGTGCATTCTTTGTGACGGTTTCTAAAGATCAATTAAACGCAATTCAGTTGTCTACTCAATGTCAAGTAACAGCCTCACAACTTTGTCAGTTTACAAAATGTTTAGTACACAATAAAACGAAAACAATGAAAAAATACTATGAAAGTAAGACCGAAAATTGTTTCACATGCTCCGCTTACGAGAATGCAAACAGTTCAGCTTCAGTTAATTAAAACAATGGAATAGGAGAGTTTTTAATGATTGATTGTAGCACTCCTCTAATTAGAAAATACCATAGCGAGAAAATTACAATGATTTTTATAGTTTTACTGATAATTAAGACATTTAGAGACCACAACACAATAATTTAATCTAATAACTTATTATTGTTTTACGTATGGTACTCAAATCAATTGTCCTAAAGTTTACGTACCCAGGCATGTATATTTACTAACTAGTAACTAATAAAATAGATAATAAAACACATACTAAACAAATAAATTAAATTGGAGTGTGTGTTTATAATATAATAATAACACATTTTTACTAAATACCTACGTGTTCACGTGGTTCTTTTACCAAAAACATCAATTTTAAAACATTTTGTCTGTCTGTCTGGTTGTTCCAGCTAACCTCCAGAACCGGACCGATTACACAATTGATGTTATAGGGAGTAACTTAGGCTACTTTTATTTTGGTAAAATGGGGTTCCGCGCAAAATACAATTATATAAGCCGCGGTGGGCACAGCTAGTATGAAATAATAATATTGTATGTAATCCAATTATAATGAATAAGTTAACTACTGATGTTAGAAATAAAATCGTTTTAAGGTCAGCATAAAATGTTTTCTTCTTCCGTATAGTTATTGTCAGTATTTCGTGCCAGTTTACTACACAATGGCGCATACAGCCACAGGCTATCGTCATTCACAATTTGCAACAGACCTTCGAGTTGCCGGGTTCAAAATGCTTTATTCCGATCACGAAAAGGTCTTTACATATTACGGTAGGTCCTTTTGGTAGGTACTTTTTAGGTAACAATAATTACATGTTTTCGCCTATATTTTGCCGTTTGTAGAGATATAGCTACTGGATTAGTAGTTTATGCACTTACACGACATATTTTTTTAAATAACTTGTGCGTAAAGTACAATTTGCGCATGCATAGTTAGTGTTTTTTAATAAAAGGATATTATACACAGCGGGCCCGCAACTTTGTCTTCGATGTTGTTACTCAAACCGGTCTTGTGCAGTGCACTTTCAAATTGTAAATTTTACAAGTGTTGAACTGAGATTAAGGTCATATTCAGATGACGGGTGTTGAACGCGCGTTGTCAACCTGCGTCAACAAGATCACGCCTTTTGTTCAAGTCGTTCACATGCTAACGCGCGTTTTGAACCGACAGAGCCCACTTCTACGGCGTTGACGGTCTCTATGAGATCATTGATTTTCTGCCATTTCAATAAAAGTCCGTATACCAATTTTCACATAGCACGAGCTTGGTGACACTACGTTTCCTACATTTCACGCAGTTTATTTTTGTATAAAATACAAGAAACGAACCAAAATCGATAGAGAAATAAAAATCTGTTTTATTTTTCTGTTTTTACGCCCATTGTCAACGAATACAGAACTCGAACTGAACTGCGACAACGCCCGAGAAACACTCACTGTGTGAATACAAACCCAAAGTGCGTTCGACGTGCGGCCAACGCCCTCCATCTGAACACAGTCTTAGGCCATGTTCAGATGATGGGCATTGAACGTGCATTGTGCTAACGCGCGTTAGCAAAATGCGCGTTCAGCGCCCGTCAGAATCAAAATCGCAACGCAACGTTAAAACGTCAACAAGAACACGTATTTTGTTCAAGTCGTTCACATGCTAACGTGCGTCTTGATCCGACGAAACGCGCGTTGAGAACATTGGTTTGCCCGTACATTCGTTTATTAGATTAATATAGTTTTCACAGTTTAGTTTGGACAAACTTTATATAATGCATATTTACTGACAGCGACTTCTGCCAAAAACTGTGGCAAGATATAATGATGAGTAGAGTCAATGACCGTCATCACAAACAAACTGTACAGTCTTGGTCTTGTGGTAGAGTAAGCATAAACCACCCAATTGGTAATTTATTGACGATTAGGCTAAACGAAATATATAATGAAAATAATAACTGGACACATCTCACACACGGGCGTCTGACCCCAAACTAGGTAGAGCATGTATTATGGTAAACAGACTGCTGATAAACATACTTATATATTTATAAATACACACATATTGATAAATTACACGCAGACACAGAACAAATGATCATGCTCATCTTACAATTATTTGTCCTGGCTCTGGCTCAGCAGTCAGGATCACTAACCACTAGACCAACAGCCAGATGTATTATAAATACACTAGTACACACTTGTATAACGTGGAAAATTAAGTTAGTTGTTCATTAATCACTATGCTATTATTTATACTGCTGATATACATAGTGTTCCTACAAGTGTTTATAGTCCACAATTAAAAACAACACGGTAGTACCACTTCTGCGGGGAATACTTAGTCTGGAAATGTACAGGAATCTATACTAATATTGTAAAGCTGAAGTGTTTGTTTGTTTGGTTGAACGTGCTAATCTCAGGAACTACTGGTTAGAATTTAAAAAATATTTTAGTGTTCTAGCCTATTTCTAGTGTAGCCTAAGTATAGTATAGCCTATTTATCGAGTAAGGTTTGTGATCGAAAATAATCATTTTTAATGTGGTACACAAATTAATGCTTTTCGGATTTTTCACTTTACTAGTGCTGGAAGACCTTGCTTCCTGCCTAATTTCATGATTATAGGTCAACGGAAAAATCCTATAAAAACTGTATTTGACACAAAATTAATCAAATTTCGATTTTTTATAGTTCCCTGAAACCTAAGTATTGTTTGGGTGTGTCTACAATGAATGAAGGTTGGCAGTCAGGTCAGGACGGTTGTTTTTAGCGAAATATGCGTGGTATAAAAAGGTAACTTGACTCAGTGAGGCTGTTTCTTTGCAATGTGCAACTTCCTTACATGTTGACTTAACTCATCCAGAACAGTGTAGTCAGTGAGCAAACTTTGATTCGTATCACTTTGCTTACACGAAACCTAACACTCCTTTTCCTCCAATCGTTTTTATTTTGCACCGACCTTGCTACTCTAATATTTGTTACACCTGTAACCTTATTTACACTTATATTCGTGTAAGTATTGAGTAGTAGCACTATCAAATCAGTACAGACAGCATAGTGTTTATAGCTATAACTTAACACTTGGCCTTTTCAAAGGGTAAATCCTACTAATTATAAACGTGATAGTTTGTGAGGATTTATGGATGTTTGTTACTCTTTCAGGTAAAAACCACTGAACCGATTGATGAAACTTAGTATGTAGATAGCTGTTGACCTGGATTAACAGTAGGCTACTTTTTATCTCGATATTCCCAAGGCACCGGGACTTACGCGGGTGAAACCCCGGATCGCAACTAGTAAGAAATATGTACCTATACCACAGATAAGATAGTTAGTTCTAGAATAGTTACTTCGTAACAGATACATCACTCCCATACAAAACTCAAAATACCTACGTTATAATAGCCTACAAATTTTAAATAATAATACCTGGCGTTAGCTGCGACCAGAAATATATCTTATTTACGCTTTACGAAAGTTGAGAACGCCTTGCCCACCGACCACTTGCGACCTTCATCTGTGCGTGTAGCCGAACTGCCGGACACTCTATCTAGGGTTGTACAAAGTACACAAATAATGAAATAAATTGTTTATTTGGGGTATGTCCCGATATACACTGCGAGCACTGTGCAGTGCTCTTACTGGGGATAATTTCGTTCCGTTATGGACTGACAGTATACTGCCGCAGTATCCTAGGGAAGTATATGACGTCATAAATCGTCGCCATTTTTGTACTGTGAGTACTGGCGTTTTCGAAGAAAGGTGCTTTCAGTGCTTTGATCATGTGATCAACTACAATTTTTTTCTAGTTAAATAAACAATTATTTGTCGAAATGTGTTCATCACTTTTACCGTACATAGCCCCATTTAAATAATTCGGTTATAAAGTTATTATGCATTCGGTTACTTAAAAAACAATATTTTCTTTTAATAAAAGTAAACTTACTTTTATTATGCGAGTAGTTGTCAATTGACAATTGAAAAACATAGATGGCAGTATACTGGACTGTGTTCCGTATTAAACAGTAACCAGTAAAGCTAATTATAAAGGAACGGCTTCGCAGTATACTAAATTGACGTCAGTTCTTATAGTGCTCGCAGTGCATATCGGAACACAGACTTGATAATAAAATTTATGGGTGTTGAGTTTTATATAATGATAAATAAAATTATTTCCCCTATGAAATTTATATCTTTAATTTTCATAGGTAATTAAAATATCCTTAAACTTTCGATAGTAACATAAAATGTTGATGCTGTAGACATATACATCACTATCACTACATTTTACATAGCCGCGTTTGTCTGTCTATCTGTTCGCGATAAACTCAAAAACTACTCAACGGATTTTCATGCGGTTTTCATCAATAGACAGAGCTATTTATGAGGAAGGTTTAGGTATGTCATTTGTTAAGGTTTTGTGTAAATTGGTTGAAATATGACTATGATTGTTAAAGATGCGTGCGAAGCTGGGGCGGGTTGCTAGTAATGGCTGTTGGACTGGAGAAAGATACTCTTGTAATTTAATACTTTTGTATTACATATTATGTCACACAAAAGTATTAAATAACAAATAACTACCAACTCAAATAAAAACCTCAATCCGTGGCGCTCTCAATATGTTTTACATTTCAGTAGCTCTTATTATTATTTTCACTATATTTCTAACTATATTACATATTGTGTGAGAGAAGCAGCCGTCAGTTCGCCTTGCCTACAAGTTACAACAAATGAATACGCTGGCAGTCCACACCTACTCAGTTCACATTTCGTAGAAATTATGGGTTTATTATTGACGGTTTAATAGACTACATTTATTACATCACTCTGGCCAATCACTCAAAACCTGATTTAGTACAACATTGTATAGGATATATATATATAAGTAACATTAATTTTTTTGTTGAGAAGATAACTATTATTTATTTTTAGTACAGCCACGCGGCAATGGCGAGTAAAGAATAAACACCTAAAGTATTTTTATATTATATTGACAAAAAAGTAATAGCTAAAATCATTTTTGCAACTTATTTTTAAAGGGTTTTACAGATCACTAATATATAGCAATAACGCAATTTAACATAATAAATACATTTAGCAATAACAAAACATCTCCACTTCATAATAAGTTTTATTTGACATTTTGTTTTTATTTACGGAGAATACCGTTCTGCCGTGCGTGTGCGTGCTCTCAGTAACGCGTTGTCGCCCCTACTGAGACTTTTACCGTGGACGGTAAGCTAAATTGGTAGGTATATAAAACGCGACCTCGAGCGAGTGATGTAGCCCTGCCTATACAAATTGAGGTACTTAGCGATAAGGCCGCCCATTGTACACAATGGTTACTCACTTTATGTATTTATTTTAAGCAATAATATTTCGTTGGTATACAATAAAGATTATTCTATGTTCTATTCTATTCTACTTACGAATGTTTCACTTCGGTAGCGTATCGTATGAAGACACGAATCGAACCTACTGCTTTAACGAGGAAGTATGTTAGAGCGTTATTATTATTTATTTGCTTTACTATATTTCTTTGGTTTGTTGTTTGAAGTAGCACTGACTAGACTGCAGTACCCCTAGTATGAATATTTACAGTCAACGTCTAAGAATACTCGTATTGTCGAATTTTGACACTGTCGCTTACTAAAATAAGAGAGATGCATCAACACTCATAGCAAACGCTTTATTATAGATGGTAAAGACCATTTTATGATCGTGGCTGGTTCCGCAGTGCAGTCGCCGTCAATATTTCTATTAGTAATACTAGTTTAGAGACACAGTCAGGCTGTTAGTGCTTAAATAGAAAACGCAAATGTTTTTTTTATTCAAATTTTTATTAGGCCTGCCTTTTATCACTATCCAACCTGACAGGTGATAATACCATCTGCCATATGCCACTCTTGTCTAATTGACATATCGCTTTATGGATAGATAATGTATATCTAGGTTGTTTGTCGTAGGAGAAATGAAATAGTTACACTAACACTAGCAATTCAGGAAATTTGTTAGGCTCAGAGTGATGCCAAGAAGCTCAACATGATCTCAAGCATTTCGAAATGTTGGAGACATTTCGAATTGATGAGCGACTGCATTCAAAGATAAGTTTATGTATCAACCACGTTCTCCGTCAGTTTCGGAACGTTTTCCGCGAGAAGCAGCCTCGGACCAGTTTCCCGCGTGTGGCAAGGCCGAGGCAACTTATGTGCGAACTTTTAGTTTAGTTTTAGATATAAAACTATACGACTAAATAATCTAGAATGGTGGTGGCATCGGTACTGAGACAAGTGCCTTCGTGCATTGATAAAAATCGATTGATAAAAGTCGATTCGCTTGGATCGAGATACACTCGGGCAGTGCCATTTCTCGAGGTTGTTTACTCCAGAGTCAGTAAAA
The DNA here is from genome assembly GCA_949752705.1 of Callimorpha dominula. NCBI lineage: Eukaryota > Metazoa > Arthropoda > Insecta > Lepidoptera > Erebidae > Callimorpha > Callimorpha dominula. The sequence continues at coordinate 9,223,047 of OX457004.1, read as the reverse complement.
TGCTATTAATTATTATGCTATTGACAATCTCAACTCAGCTTGTCGAAAGTATGACCTATTGTACATTCTAGGCAAAGTAGAGCGATAATAAAATGTCCAATTGATAAAATCAAACTACGGGTAATGCAATTTGTTCTAGTTTCATAAAATAGATATTTCAACTGGTACCGTGTGTGTGTCGATATTGATATAATAATGGAGAAAAAAATTCCAAGCCGCATTCTTTAAACATATGTATCGACAATAGACATACAAGTAAGTATATGTAGATATAGGCAATTTCAAAAAACACATTTTCAGTGGCCTGCGGTATAGCGGTTCGGTTATTATGTGTAGGTGATCTGCTTAGTTTTGGTATACGATACTGCTGCGACGAGCGGTTGCCATTCATTGCGATTGCACAACTCCGTAATAAAATGGGTAGATCACATTCTACTAAAATGTAGATAATAGGGTGACTAAAACTTCTATAGCTGGAAAATGATCTAAATACATCTTTTCGTATCGTTGGTATCAAGGGCTATATTTGTCTCCATTATTGACATATAGTTCTATCAAATAGTTGCACTAAGTACAACTGCGTAGTTTCCATGCTACGTAAACATTTTAATCGGTCCTTTCATTTAACTCAGAAATTTTGACAGGCAGATTGAACAGATTGAGAATTTTGGATAGCACTTAATTACTCCTAACAGGGGATTAGCTGCTTCAGCGCCAGACCTAGCCCATAATTAGAGTAGATCGAGATTGTCATTCAGCGCCCTTGGGTAGACGCTTGTACTTCACTTAAATTGTATTTCAGTTTTATGTTAAATCTATGTCCTATATAAAAATGAATCCCTATTTCCCTTGGTAACGCCATAACTTGAAAATTACTTACTTAACCGATTTCATTCATCTTTTTCTTATGTTTTATGTTTTCCTAAGATTTTTACGGAACGAAAAATTAAGAAAATTGAGCAGATAATCGGCTCCAGTGGGATAAATTTAAATTTCCACGCGAACGAAGTCGCGGGCAACCGTGCTAGTAAATAATATGTAACAAATTTTCTAAATTCAACTTTTATTGCAAACAGCAAGACTGTTTGAATTTAAATAAAATTAAGTATGTAGCTCTAATTATAACACTCCTGCTTCTTTAGCATTAAGATATATAATAAAAACTTTTACATATGAAGTTGTATTACCTAATTATAGGCCAGACCGCGCATCCCCGCGCAATCAAAGTTTTTATTTTTCACATTTGGCTTTTTGGGCACCCCTTGCCACCGGCCTCCTGGCGTCTAGAGAGAGCGGCGTTCCTTCATCGCTTAATCTAGGGCCAGCTAGGGTTTCGAATTCCAATGAAGTTTTCTCAGACCTCCAGATATTAAATTCATCAACGAAAATGTTCTTTTGGTAGGCCAAAGGAGATACTGGACAATGGCCAAACAGTTTTCTTAATTATATTCCGGTTTATTGTACATTTTGAAACACCTTCATCAATCGTTGTTCTGTATTATACTTCATCTCCAGCCAATACTTTAGCACATCTTCATTGTGAATTATGCGCTATGGGTGTATGTGTAGTGCATTAGAGTTGAAAAGTTTTGCGGGACTATTTTACTAATTATTGAAAAGCGGGACTACATCCGGCATTACGGGACGGTCCGCAGAATGCGAGACGGTTGGCCGCCTTAATTTGAACCTACCCTAGCTTTAAAAAATATTTAAGGAAGCTTAAAGAAACCATGCGTTTGTGTTTGCTGCCAAAACCACGTTACGTCAGAATTCTCCCGGTTGACTTTTATAAGAGATCTACATCAATAAATAGGGATTCCACAGTGTAAGGGTCATACTTTCTCGTGCCTTTGCCCAATTTCACAAATAAACAATTTGTAACACAAAGGGCCTTAGTTGATAGACCTACATATGTCCATAGAAATGTAAAGTATTCAATATGTAAGTATCTACTTTTTGGAAAGACAATCAACACGCGGCTAATTGGGAAACCCCTTCCTTTTTAAATCTTAGTTCTTAACCTTGTATAATGATTACCTTTCTTAGAAAGTTTAGTATTTACACAATAATTCTCAAAGTTAGGTGAACGTATAAGTAACTACTAAAGAAAAGCGCACATGGTAACCTAGAATATTAAAATGCTTTTAGAACAATTTCCCGCGTGTACACAGTACTAAGTCTCCATACAACTAAAAACGCGTCAAATTATAATACCTTTCCTACTCTATAGGTAAGCCATTCCTCTCCTTACAAAAGTAAGCATAGAATTTGCAATTAATTCGTATTTAAATATATCTAAACCGATTTAAAAAATAATCAACTTTCATCTCTAAATCAGGTACAAATTCAAGTCTAAAAATCAATTGAAATAAATAAAATCTAAGTAATCTAACATTAATTTGCCTTTACTTATGCCTATTAGATACAATCACTGCCATAACCACATCACTATCATCATCCTACTACGCTCCATTCACAGACTCCCTGTCCCTCATGCTAGGCATGAGGCAGAATTGACCTAGTTGAAGGTCCATCTAGTAGTGGGACTTCCTACGCTCGGTGGATGCTACTTGAGATCTTATCTACCCTAGTGGTCGGCTCTCTGGGCCATAAGTCCTTGACCTCAGTCTTTATCTGTTATTATATTCAGATAGCTTTTACATTAAATCTAACATGCGTCAAGGGTTTAACGTATCTTATCAAGATATGTTTTCTTTTGAAAATGATAGATGATAGACATGATATCAAAGTCCCCCGCCGCGTCGGTCTGTCTGTCTGTCTGTATGTCTGTCTGTTCGCGATAAACTGAAAAACTATTGAACGGGTTTTCATGCGGTTTTCACTAATAGACAGAGTGATTCATGAGGAAGGTTTTGATTGAATTTGTACCCGTGCTAAGCCGGGGCGGGTTGATAGATAGATAGATAGAATAATCTTTATTGTACACCATTAATAAAATACAGTTGAAAGATAAATAACTTACAAACTAGAGTACAATGGGCGGTCTTATCGCTAAAAGTGATCTCTACCAGACAACCTTTAGGATGGAGATAATTTCAAAATTATTTAATAAAAACATAGTAGTTGATGGCGTACTATTCTAGATTGACAAATACTCATTAATTACACACATATACACATTCACACACATATACAGCTACTTAGTGGATATAATATAGTATTATAGACAGCAATTTAGATCTTAGTTGTTGTAAAGAATAGGATAGGATTATAGTGACAGATAATGTTGCTTGACCAAATTTTTAAAAGATGTAAGGGTTTCAGCTTGTCGAATTTATACCGGTAATTCATTCCACAAACGAACGGAGAGAAGTATAAAGCGGTTGCTAGTTGGAGATAAAAGATAATGGTATTGATAATACGATACGTTAAAGTGTCGTGCACAGGGGCGCTACAACGGGGAATGTCCAGGGTGTCCGGACACCTCCTGAAAACCTGTGTAGACATCTATTTAGAGGATGTCCAAATATCCCCAGAAGACGATGCGAGGAAAATGTGAATCAAAATAAATAAAAATGTTGTTCGCCGTAAAAAGAAGTTGCTGACCTAATTTTTTTTTAAGTCCTCATGAAAAGTATTTTGGACACCCCCTACGGTTGTTGTGGATAAAAATGTGAATCAAAATAAATGTTGTGCGCCGTAAAAAGAATTTTGATGACTTTTTTTTGTTCCTCATAAAAAATATTTTGGACACGCCCTACTTTTTGATAGTGTAGCTGAATACACTATTAAAGCTACGACAGCCTGCGCAGTTTTGAGTATTTAATAAAAAACATGTTTTATATGGCATGAATGATTCTATGAAATGAATATTTTAAACTAGTGATGTATGGACAACATGATGATCATTTGTGTTGGCTAAATGAGCTACAATTAGGATAGAGATTAGGTAAAAGGAACCGATAATATAACCCTGTTTACATCAAATAAAGATTTTCAATACTAAAAAAATATACAATGACAAAAACAACCGAAATACCTTATTCGCGAAGCACTAGATTATATTAGATAGATAATATGTATTAAAACTTATATTAAATAACAGATTAGTTAAGTATTTCAAAATTTATTTAATTACTGTTCGCGTGCGGTAACTGGACTGTTAATATTATTCTACTTATTTCTAATAAAAACAAAACTCAACACTTCAAAAGTGTTGCACTTGTTTCTTCACATCCGTATCCCATAAGACATCACTTATATTTCTACAATATTAGGTAACCAGAGACTTACAGAAGTAGGAAAGGCATATATATATATCCATGAATACGTTTTATTTATTTTCAGGAAAACGTGTAATAGAAGTGAAAGGGGACTTAATTCAAAAAGTAACAGGAGCTTTTGGCAAATATCACCTTTGGCTATGTCTGTTAATCTTTTTAACAAAGTTCCCAGTTGCATATCATCAAATGGCCATTTTGTTTTTGGCACCTAAAGTCACATACATTTGCGGCGAATCCGGAAACAATACATGTCCTTGTGCAGAACCTATATATGATACGTCCATATTCTCGAGAACTATTACAATGGAATGGGATTTGATATGTGACAGAAAATGGCTTCAAAGTTTTACTCAGACGTTATTTCAGTTAGGTACGCTAATAGGAAGTGTCGTCTTTGGAATTGCTTCCGACAGGTGATGTAACGCTTTGACTGTATTTTTTATTAATTCTATAATGGATGAAAACATAACTGTAGTGACTGTTTTTTAGATTTGGGAGAAAGAATCCTCTTCTAGTAGCTGTCGTTATACAAATATCAGCTGGTGTCGCAGCAGCCTACGTACCAGAATTCTGGACATTTACATTTTTACGATTTTTGGTCGGAATGTCAGTTGGAGGTACGATGGTCACTGGATTTGTGATCGTTATGGAATTCGTCGGAACGCAGTACCGAGATGTAGTTTCAGTGGTTTATCAAATACCATTTAATATAGGCCATATGATGCTTCCGTTATTTGCTTATTTTTTTAGAGATTATTCCGATTTCCAGCTGGCTATATCCGTGCCAGTTACTATTTTAGTAGTATATTTCTTCTTGATACCTGAAACGCCAAGATGGCTTATAGCCATGAAGCGAACAGATGAGGCCATCAAATTATTGGAGCGAGTTGCTAAAGTGTAAGTTTTTACTAATTTCAATATTTTATAATATTACTATGAACTAAAGTGGGGTAAATCGAGCAGCAAGAATAAGAATACAGACAACTAGTCACAGATTGTGGCTTAAATTGTTAAGAGGATTTCTGAGTTCTGACATTAGTTATTTCAGAAATCAGTAAAAGAAGACATTTGTCTAGTAGTATCCTATTGTTTAGTACAGTCACGTGTCACGTTTGCGTACACCACAAATGTTTACTACACCAGCTAGCAACAACAATCTTTCACGCAACAATCCAGTGTCGCGAATGTGTAGTTATAACGATATAATTATGTTCTCAAGTGGATATTTTTTTAAATATAATATTAATGTATTCAAGTGCTCTTTGTATTAGCTGAAATATATAAACCTATCAAGACTTACATGTAATATTATAGTAACACATTGTAGATGTAACTAATTAGTTAATTTACTGTATCTCTTTATCCTTTTTAATTTGTTTTTGCATCTGTTTAACACCTTTTTTTGTGCGTGTGGAAACCTTCTCGGGCCGTCACCCCATCTGTTTAACACCTAACTGAAGCGCTATTACCGCAATTTGTGAATGATGTGTACTATACACATTTTTTATTGGACATTTTAATTGGACTTCAGATTTGAAATTGTACGTTGTGACTTGTTATTGTATGAGACATGATCTGTTTTCTGCAACTGTAACTATTACGTAAAATAAAAAAATAAACCTCATTAATTATTTTTACAGTACTATATAGGCTTCATTTGATGACGTAATTTCTGTATCACATGTATTATGATAAAACATAATTAATATCAGTCTATTTTAATATTCCCATACTTAGATGAAATATACCACGATATATATGATCGAAGTTCCCATGTAATCACACAATAGCTCAGCAACATATATTATGTTAACTATTTTCATATTTTCCAGAAATAAACGTCCGACAGGGAATATTAAAGCTGACGTCGAAGCCTACCAAGCATCTATAGAAAAACATCAACTGAAGAAGGGCAATTTATTAGATCTATTCCGTACACCAAACTTAAGAAAAAATATTATAGCCATGGCGTTCAACTGGATGGCATGCAGCTACTGTTTCTATGGAGTATCGCAGTACGTAGGGCAACTCAGTGGCAACGTTTTCATCAACGTCGCATCCAGCGCCAGTGTCACATTACTAGGAACTATTCTAGCAATCGCTATAGTAAAAGTTTTAGGAAGAAAATCTATTGTCATTATATTTCATTTGATCTGTGCTCTGTGTTTATTCATATTAGCTGTCATACCTGAGGGTGTCGGGTCTGTAGTGTGTGCGAGTATTGGCGTTGTAGCCAGTTTTATTGTTTTTGTAGTTGTTTATTTATATTGTACGGAATTATTCCCTACAGTTGTACGAAATGCTGCAATCGGTATTTCATCAATGTCGGCCCGAATTGGGTCTATGATAGCCCCTTTTGTAATTGAAATGCGAGATACTGCATTATGGATGCCGCCAGTTGCTTTTGCTACAGTGCCTCTGATAGCTGCGTTTGTAACATTTCTTTTACCTGAAACTAAAGGCTGTGAACTAACAAACACAATAGAAGAGGGTGAGCAGTTCGGGAAAAAGACACGATCTCAAAGTAAGAAATAATTGATTAATATAAATAATTATTAGGAAATTGATAAGCAACCGGTAGGAGAACATTATATTTTTAATTGACAAATACTGTTGATAAAGTGAGGATTGGTTACTTTGTTGAATCGTTAACAATAAATTAAACGACTACAAACATATTTACAAAATATCTACGACCGCAGCGTACCTACATAATCCACTCCTTACAGCGCAGCGTAGCAACTAACACACAAACATTATATAAAGTTACCAGTGAAGAAATACAATTTTGTATCCATAATTACCATCACAGAACTGTTATGTATGTAGGCGTGTCCAGTTGTTTTGACTTTAACAATTTTTATAATATAGGTACCTATGTTAAATTAGATACATCTTTTCTAAGTTGTCGTGGTGTGTAAAAGTACATTTATTATAAGGTTATACAGTTGTAAAATATAATCATTCTTAAATAGAGTTTTTTATATACCTATCAAGGTTCTATTCTTGTCGGTTAGGTACACATAAGCGCATCGGTTAAGAAGTAAAGATCATTTTTACGAGGTCTTTTCTTCGTAGCTCTTTTAGATACAATATTATTCCGTCACTTTTGACACGAATGGTGTTTACGGACATGTAATTTGTTTCTACTGTTACTCTTGCTGAGCAAGAGATAGACAGAGATTCTTCAAATACTGTGGTAGTAGAGGCAAAGTTTTGTTGTGACTTTAGCAAAACTTAAAGAAAACAAAAATGAGCGTGTTTTATTTAACACGTTTAGTAGTAATATACCTTTACAGCAAAATTGATGGGTACTTTGGTCTGGTCACGTTTTCTATTAAACATGCGGCTAATTAAAATTGTAAGTATCTAAGTATTATAATATAAAACAGATCAATGTGTCATTCATAACTAATGAACGTATACTCTAGTTATGTGAAAACTCAAGTTATTGTTGTACATAAATTCTTACAACAATTCAAATAAGGAGTCTTTAAAATAAGGAGAAATTGTGTAAGTTTAGAGAGGAGAGACTATATATATGTAAATTCGACAAAAATATTTTTATTACACTATTTTAGTACATATTTGTTTTTTTTTTTTTTTTATATTTTGGCCAATAAACTATTTTTTTTTTATATTTTCTCGACTTGTTCGTCAACTGGCGAGCGGGAAACTCGCGAGTTGGCACCTTCAGATTTTACCTTTTTTTTTATGTTATAGGGGGCAAACGAGCAGACGGGTCACCTGATGGTAAATAACTACCGCCGCCCATGGGCACCTGTAACTGTAACTGTGTCCTGTAAGAGTCACAAGTGCGTTGCCGCCCTTTATGGTGGGTGTAGGGGAAGGGGGGGGAGTGTGGGAATAGTGGAGAAAGGGATTACAGGGGAGGAAAGGACGGGAATTAGAGCGTTAACCTGGCACTCCGCGATAGTGGAGTGCTTCCCTGATGCAGCTAAATGGCAGACTATTGAACGCGTTGGCGATGTCCAACGACACCGCCAACAGCACGCCGCCACAGCTCACTGCCTCTTCGCTCACGGCCCTCAGGCGCAACACAGCACCGACCGTCGAACGCCCCGCCCGAAAACCGAATTGACAAATCGGGGCCAACCTCGCGAAGGTGCCGGACGATGCCCGTAGGCCGTCCCGGCTTCTTTAAAAGGACCAGCTTCCCGCTCTTCCAGCAGTCAGGGAAGCGTCCGGACGCCAAGCTAGCGTCGAACACCTCCCTGAGGCGGTCGGACATATGGTGGAGGGCCAAGGCCAGCACTAGGGCAGGGATCCCGTCTGGCCCAGGGGCGGTGTTCTTGGAACGGATCCGTAGAACAGCCGCCCCAACCTCCGCCTCCGTGACGGGCGGAACACCATTCTCCTTGTTCTCCCCGTCGTCTTCGGCCAAGGGGGCCATCGACGGGGGTACGTGCTCCACCCGTTGCGGGAAAAGGCCCTCAACCACTTCCTGCAGGAAGCAAAGGGTTAGAGCTTTTTTTTTTTTCTTTTTTGTTTTGCGTGTGGAAACCCCCTCGGGCCGTCACCCTACCGGGGTTTACGGTGAGGCGGTGTGTCGGAATCGAACCGACTAAAACCACACGGTGTGCCGTACTGCGCCTTAAATAGGAGGGATCCGGGAACAGCTTTAATTAAGACATCCGGAACCCTCCTAGCGCCTGCCCGCAAAAGCGCGGGCACCACCTTCGCACACTGTCGCTACCGGCCATGGAACGAATGACAGCCGGTAGCGACAGATCCACTCCGATGACTGCAGTGAGGGCCCGACGCTGCGTCGCCCAACTGGGGCAAACCGCCAGCGTGTGCTGAGCCGAGTCCTCACTGCAGTCGCAGTGGTGACAGGCGGGACTCAATTCCCTCCTAGCGACCGAGTGCAGGTACTTCCCGAAGCAGCCGTGCCCGGAAAGAACCTGCGTCAGTCGGAAGGAAAGGGTCCCGTGCTGCCGCCCTGCCCACTCGACGATGACCGGCTGGAGCGCCTCCACGGTGGCAAAGCCAGCACGTGGAGCCTCCAGCCGGGACGACCAACGAGCCATGGTGGCTCGGCGAGCAGCCTCACGCCATTCGCGTACCTCTTCGGGCGGGGGCCGACTGCCGCTTCCCGCCCGGAACTCAGCCGTTCGCCGATATACTTCGGCGAGCACTTCCGCCTCCAAATCCCACGGGGGAGTCCCGGCCAACGCGCACGCCGCCTCCGTTGACACGGTGCGGTATCCGCGTATGGCTCTAACCGCCATCACCCTCTGAGGGCGCCAGAGGCGCGCCCTATTCTGGGCGGTCAGAGCCTCCGCCCACACCGGTGCACCGTACAGTGCCATTGACCGGACAAAAGGGTTAGAGCCTCCGGTAACCTCACTCACGCGGCGAAAAGCAATGCTAGCATTGCTTCACTGCCGGTTTTCTGTGAGGCCGTGGTATCGAGCGGAGTCGAGCCGGCCCATACGTGCCGAAGCATGGCTCTCCCACAAGTACGGTCTGCGAGCTAACTCAGTCAGCTCTGCGCTTAGTGGAGCGATGGTGCGTGGAGTTTGACCTGTCAGTCAACCCATCTAAAACCGAGCTGGTAATGTTCACTCTCAAACGAGCCTTGGGTAACTATTGTCTACCCACATTGTTCAACAAGCAACTCATGGTATCGCCAAAGGTAAGGTACCTAGGTATAATTCTTGACAGCAAGCTGACCTGGAGCAGCCACATAGAATACAAGACAGAGAAGGCGAGCATCATTTTCTGACAGTGCAAGAGGATGATCGGCAGACGCTGAGGTCTATCCCCCAAGATCATCCTATGGCTGTACATCGCAGTGATCCGCCCGGTTATTTCCTACGGTTCCATCGTGTGGTGGCCTCGAGTAAAGCTGACCACCGTGGAGAACGAATTACGAAAATTCCAGAAGCTAGCGTGCACGGCGATTACGGGCTGCATGAGGACACAACCAACTGCAGCCCTGGAAGTCATGCTGGATCTAGCTCCTCTGCACCTATATATACAACAGGAAGCAGCTCTAGCTGCGACAAGGCTAAGGATGCTGCACTTGTGGAGGGACAACGGAAGCCCGCATACGGTGATTTTGGAAAAGATATCCAAGGACATACCGATTGCGATGGCTATATCCGACCGGATCCCTAAACGGTTCGTATTTGATAAAAAATATAGAATCCAATTACACGAGGATCAACGCATCGAGGGTCTGGACAATCGTGAGCTCAGGATTTTCACTGACGGCTCCAAAACAAGGTATGGCACTGGCTCTGGGGTCTTCTCAGAGGACCTAAATATAAAAACAACAGCCACTCTAGGTACCCATAACACAGTATTCCAGGCCGAGTGTTTAGGTAAATCCATGGCTGCAGCAGCTGTCACTGCAAGGAAGGTAAAGGATCAATCGATACGTATACTATCCGACAGCATGGCAGTGTTACAAGCCCTCGACGACAATGTCATCAGTTCGGGCCTGATCTACGAGTGCTACCAACGTCTTAATGAGGTATGCGAACTCAACAAAGTAACCCTCCAATGGATAAAGGGTCACATCGGCTCTAGAGGCAACGATGCAGCAGATGAATTGGCTAGGAGGGCGTCGGATATGTGCGTCATGGGTCCGGAACCCATAGTGCCCCTCCCCTTCGGTCAAATTCGGACATTGGTAAGGATGCGTACTAGAGACCAACACAATTTCATATGGGCAAGCCATGAAGATTGCCGGCAGACGAGGGCGGCACTCCCCGCCATCAACAGCCGGTTGTCAAAGATGCTACTCCGGCTGACCAAGCGTCAGCTGCGAGTGGCAACCGGAGCTATCACCGGGCATGGCTCGTTTAACAAACACCTTTCTGCTATAGGTGATACGGACAGCCCACTGTGCAGAGCTTGCATGGAAGCAGAGGAAACAGCAACCCTTGTAATACCGGGCTAAGTATATATATTTATTTGTATACTAGCTGCGCCCCGCGGTTTCACCCACGTAAGTCCCGCTACGCTATAAGTAGAGGTCTTGATTTGGTCCGCCGACATTATGTTGTGCGGACTACGTAAACATTATAGTATAATAACATAAACCTAATCTTCTTGGATAAGTTTTTATTATAAGTAAATTAATTTGTATTACTTGAGTACCTACGTAAACACAAAGTTTCATGTCATGTCAAGCTTTGGTGGTGCAATTGTATGCATCAACTTTGCTCCAAACTTCAGACATCAAATCAAGAAATGACATTTTTCAACCTTGATACTTTTATCCATTACCTTTGTTAACCGACGAAAATAAAGGAGGTTCTGAATTCGACCGTATATATATCTTTTTTTTGTTATGTAATCAAACATTTTTATTACATAACATATTTTTATTTAAGTGTATTGTTTGAATTCTTACAAAGTAAACAGGTACACTTGAAAATGTAAAGGTTCGGGAAAAGGGGTAGGGGGTAGGGAGGTTGCTTAGAACTCATCTGTAGAAAAAAGTAGAAACGAACCACGACGGTCATATTATATAAAAAACGAATACTAAATCGTTTGATTTAGGGTGAATCGATTAATTGGTGATCCCTGATATTAAGTTATATCCATCCATCCTAGCACTTAATACTACAACTACGCACTAACATTTATATGTCATGTAATTAAATTATAATAATGAACTTTAACTTGAGCGCTAATTGTCTAATGAAACCGCTAACTCGAATAAAATGGTTTAGTGATTAGTGTCCGGTTTGTTTTGTTGAAACCTACAAAGAAGAATACTTAATTGAAACACCGACAAAACGGTATTACTCCCCGGTGAATCGAACAACAGGGTTAAATCGATTTCGATTCACCGGGGTTGTTGCAAATCTGTAAACTTAAAAATAATGAGGCTAAGAAGAAATACTTAAGTGATAATATGTAAATACTGGTCTTTTCCGGGTGGTAAAATTATTCTCTCGTTATTTTTTTATTATCTGTGATGCCTATCGTGTCAGTGGCACATGCATGCGTGTGTAGTTTATGAGGCAAAGGTAATAAAACAATAATTACTGGTTAAATAGAAGGCTGCTAACATTCTTGTAAATACTTAGATAAAGTAAAATATATCTCTTTACTGTAAACATTTTTTTAGAGTGATGGCACATTGCTGATCCTTATGTGATATTTAAAGATAATATATATATAATCTTAACACTTTAAAATTTAAAGTGTATGGTTATCTTCATCTCCTTAGCATTTAAACTTTAAATGCTAAGGAGATGAAGATAACCAAAACGACTCGAATACTTATGGAATTTATCTAAGGACGTTCTTAAACTTATGTAACAAGTGCCAACATGATTATCATGAAAACATTGAATAACAAGCTAATTTACATAACACCTTTTTTTTGTATATTGAAACAAAACGCTTCGTTATGCGGCTATGACTTATACTGATGAGAAACACTGTTTACGACCATCGGGTAGTTCTATAGCCAGTTTCCCATAGCAAAGATCTAAATCCGACAAACCATATTTTATTTCTTATACTTGCAGTCACAAAGATAACCTGAGGGAACCTTGCTACATTAAAGAACTTTTTGATATTAAAAATAGAACCGAACTGAAATAGTGCCCTTTTATGACTTGATGAGACCTTGTATGACTTGTTGAGTCCTTGAATTACCTCACCGGCACTATAAAGGGCCCTGACCCAAACTTACAGTACAGAACACGACGCGGTCTCGGTTTACCAACTTCAGAGTAAAATTTATTTAATTAAGTAAATAAATAAATTTATTTCTCTCAACACAAAAGTTATCTTAAACTATTATTTGCAAAAGTACTTAGACAGATGGATATAGATTTCACTTTGTGAGAGACTGGAGCCTGATGTAGGTTTGTGCAATTGCAATTGCACAACCTGTAATACACCAGAGCCCTTCTGCATATAACCTAAAAAAACTACAAAAAAATCTAAAAGTCTAACAAGCAAAAACAAAAAGAAACTATAATAAATCAAATTGAGCACCAAAAATCTTGAGAAAGAATAATAATTTCATGCTCCTTTGATACATTACGGCAGACTAAGGCCTAAGGATTTTTTTACTGCGAAACCAAGCGAGAACCAGAAATAAGCCATGTATGTAGGAGTACTGTTAAAAAAAAATCCGGTCCCGCAGTAGGAGGTAGATTTCGTGTTTTTTTAATTTTCTCCAAAAATATAAGTCGCATTAAAAACTTTTTAGTCTACATTGTAAAGAAAAAAAAAATTTGCTTTAAGTTTACAGTTTCGGAGCTACGAATTTTTTTCCAACAAATTTTGGTTTTCCCCCCTCTCCAAGTTAAGGATGGAATCATTTAGGGTTCATATTAAAAAATGTTCGTATTTACTGAGGGCATTAATGTTAAACGGTTCAAAAATTTTTCCATAGGAAAAAAATTATGCTGAAAAACCAGATTTTTGAAAATTTGTCCCCCAGATCCCCCCTTTGGGGGAATATTCTCCATTCACGAACTTAACCTTCATTTTTGCCCTGTTGATTTGTCGTCCAAGTTTGAAAGTAATCGGTGCATATTTGCGACCTCTATCGTGCCGGTATTTCGGATCATAACTAGACCTCCTGTGAAGAAATTTTTGGAAAACTCGACAACTGGTACAAAAACAATAGGTAGACTTTTCTTCGAAAAATCTACCTAAAATTACTGAGAGTGGTTATTGTTACATTTCTATTTTTATACCTCAGTATTAAGAATCATTTGAAATGTCTGCATGATTTGCTTTTACAAATCAGCCCCAATACGAAGTTCTGATATTCTCTAATTGTAAGGCACGTGTTGTCGTACTTCACATATCACCAGTTATTTTTGTCACGTGTGTAATACAATAATATGTTTTCATGCGACGACGTGACACACGACAATTTCGCCCAAGGTTTTGATTATCAGAGACGTATTATTATCTCTTCTACTAGTCGGTAATTCAACAGAATGTGTAGTTCGTCTAAATTTAGTGATTACTATAAGAACTTAGTTAGATATTAGCAGTATTATTTATTCACATGATCAGGTGAATGAGATTACTACATTTTATTATTTAAAATCGTGTCAGAAATAAAAATAAAAACCGGAAAAGTGCAAGTCTGACTCGCGCACCGAGCAAACATGATATTTACATACAAGTAAGCTTGTACGTAAATAGTACGTCCATCTCGGGAATTGATTCCCGAAGACGTTTGCCCGTCTTTTTCGAAAGACAAACTTAACTTTGCGGTTGCGATGTACGACAAAGTCAACAATCCAACCGCAAAATAGAAGTTTGTAATCACAAAAACTATTTTTTTATGTGATATAACAACAAATTAACGACTTTCGGTTTTTTATTTACTTGTGCTGTCAGACCTTGCATCTTACCAAATTTCATGATTCCAGGTCAATGAGAAGTACCGTATAGGTTTTGATTTACATGCGAAATGTTCAAATTTGTTAAAATCTAAGGCTTAATGTCCGTATCTTTTGATTGCAATTGACTTAGAAGCTAGTTATTTTACAGCTTCAAGGGACCGGAGGCTTATGTATTTGATATTAATTTCAAATTGATGCGTAAACGGGTTCTTGAGAAAAAGATCTTGACAGATAGGCAGACGGACAACAAAGTGATCCTATAAGGGTTCCTTTTTTTCTTTTTGAGGAACGGAACCCTAATAAACCCCCCTAGGTTTATTTTTTAGAAAAAAACCGTTGTTGTACCGCGTTGATATTATTGAGAAATTGCAAACATTAGTCATATTTAATACTAATAATGATATGAGTTTATTGATGATTTGTTGACTGGTAGGCAGGTACCTACTAAGATGTTAAACTTAGCATAGCAGAAATTAATTTAAATATTTCGAAGCAATACGGTTCTTGAATGGACCTAAGTTTCGACACATGATTAGACTATTGATTAAACAGTTGTCTATCTGTGTGTCTCAATGAGAAACACGTCACTTTCACTATGTCACCTCACGTAATAGGGAATATGCATGTATTTTTTTTTTATTTTTTATTGACTTGTTCCATCATTCTACCCTAATAAAAAATATAAATAACCTTGGCAATGTTCAAATTAATTTTTAAAATAACATTGAAAACATCGATAAAATTTTATCTGTTTGAACGCCGCCATATTTCGCGGGCCTTGGATGACGTCACGATACACGCTTAGAATTTGTTTTTTAGACTTACTTGAAGTGTTACAGTAATTTTATACCGATTTCCAGTTGTAATTACTATTTATTGTAATTAATAGACAATGGATAAAGTTAAAAAAACCATTTTATAGGAATTGCCTTGTCCCCTATGTGTAAAAACACTAAAAGAAGTACACACAATACAGTATTTTTTCCTGTACAAAATAATAATGTAAAATACGAAAACAATGGTGTACATTAATGAGAAGAGATGAAGTATCTTCAATATTGTGTTTATATTGTTGTGAAGATCACTTTAATGTAAGTATATTAGAATTTAATTGCTAGTATAGTGTGAATTGGTCAGCAGTAATTTATGTTTGTTTTAAATATCAAGCAGAAGGCAACTTGCTTGCAAACTAGGTAACAAAAGTCCAATAAAACTTCATGAATATAACTAACTATACATATCTTACCTATCCTTTAGATTATATATATATAACAAGTATTATAATAATTACCTTGCGGCTTTTACTCCTTTAACCTCAGCGGACGTAAAATCTGGATTTGATGCAAAATATATAGTCATCATGAATGCACCTATTTTCGGTAGGTTGTCCGATTGTGCTTTGACAAAACTACATTCGGTCATTGTCCTAGATGATTTCTAATATCACTAGAATGCTTAAATTGCACTAGCTAAGAGCAAAAACCTTAATATTTTTTGCAATTAAACACGAACTAAATAAGAAAATAATTGTTTAGGCGTAATATCTGAATTGAAGTGGCAATGGGCGGGGCACATAGCTCGTAGAACGGATGGTCGATGGGCCCAAAAGGTTCTGGAATGGAGACCACGGACCGGAAGGCGCAGCGTAGGACGTCCACTATCGCGGTGGACAGACGACCTGGTAAGGATCGCAGGACGTAGGTGGATGCAGGCCGCTTCCAACCGGTCTTCTTGGAGGTCATTAAGGGAGGCCTATGTCCAACAGTGGACGTCCTATGGCTGAAATGATGATGATGATGATGATGAATATCTGGACAATAAAGATTCAAGGGAAAATTAATCAAGTAAATTTAAACAACATGCATATTCCCTATTATCGATCGTCGATCACAGTAATCGTCTTAATGTGTGTTGGATTCTTTGATCTCCATCTCTAATTTATTGCGTGTTCGCAAAACATTTTCCAGTTTTTTTCTAGACAAAGTTTTTTTACCGCTGTTAAATTCATTTCTGATCTACGTTTTAGTGCAATTTTAATCGCCAATCGAGTAGTACGGCCATGGAGAAAGCTGTAAACCTATCCTTGTGACGAAACATAATAGCGAAATATATCTGGGAATTCGCCAATTTAGAGTCCACTAGAGTCTATTTCTGCTTAACTAATATCATTTCCTGTTTTATCATGTTTGAATTGGGAAGTCTGTCAATATACAGTACATAAAGGACAGACAGATAGAATAACAGGATGAGTATATTTGAGATTAATTGATTTCGTAGACATTTCTCATAATCGAGATGTTGACACTACGTCCTACTAATATTGTAAACGTGAAAGTTTGTGAGGATGTATGGATGTATGGATGTGTGGATGTGTGGATGTGTGGATGTATGGATGTATGGATGTTTGTTACTCTTCCATGCCAAAACTACTGAACCGATTGCGATGAAACTTGGTATGTAGATAACTGGAAACCTGGATTAACATATAGGCTACTTTTTATCCCGATATTTCCACGGGATCGGGACTTACGCGGGTGAAACCGCGGGGCGCTGCTAGTTGTAAATAAATCACTACATGTTATAAAACAAACTCCCCTGGCGCGTCTGTTCGCGATAAACTAAAAAAGTACTGAACGGATTTTCATGCGGTTTTCACTTATAGACAGAGTGATTCATGAGGAAGGTTTAGGTGTATAATTTGTACCCGTGCAAAGCTCGGGCGGGTTGCTAGTGATAAATAAACTTCTCAATTACTGTGATGATTAAAAACTTAAAACCACAACTTTTTAACCGCTATATTGATTAATTTAATAAAAATTATTAAAAAGGCTTAAATAGTAACTATTATCACGTGGCTCAATGACAAATCTTATCCATTACGTCATTAACTGATAAACAAGCTGACAACTGTTGACATCAATGAAAAATGTTGCAAAACGGGGAAACTTTCAAACGCGGACGAAGTTGCGCGGGTCAATTAGTATTAAAATAAAACTTTGCCAGTATTTTGAGTTGTTGCCCGGATTGGAAAAAATAATTTATTTTAAGCATAGGCGTCTTTTTTTTTTTCGTGTGGAAACCCCCACGGGTCATCACCTCACCATGGCTACCGGTGAAGTGGTATGTCGGAATCGAACCGACTAAAAACACACGGTGTTCCGTCACAAGTGAGTCTATCGCAAGGGGCTCGGGTATACCCTAAGAAGGAAGTCCCCAAGAACCCAGGCAGACTTTGGGCGCCCTCAAGCAGAAGGCAGCCACACCATTGGTATCAGAGGGTCTTGCCCTCCTTCCGATTCAGAGAGGCGCACGCGGAACACGTCGCGCCACCGTCTCAGGCCTGCTTCTGCTAGGGTAACGGGCAGCCTCACCCGTTACCCCCAGGCCAGCGCTCATGGAGGCCGGAGATCATTCTGCGCTCTCCGGCGCCTGGTGCGTCTACGGCGGGACAGGAGAGTACTAGTCCTCTCCCTTTCCCTTTCCGCCGCCTCTTTAGCGGACATCACTTCCTCATCATAAGCATCTATCCAATTCCCGCTTATTCGTTAATTCATTATTTCGTAGAGTCCAGAATCAGCTATTAATATATTAGCACAAAAAAGAATAATAAACAATCGTTTATAGTCATTGACGTTAAAATACGGGGTTTGCGGGCTTGTAAATTTTCTTTTCAGAACGATTGATTAAAAACTCACTACCTACTTAATCTTTAGCGCTCTGGTTCTTATTAGCTACACGTAATAGTGCAAATAATTTCGCTAATTATTTAATTTAGTCTAGAAACTATTGGTACTAGGCTTAAACAACTTGAATAGTTGCGGACGATGATATACAATTGGAGGAACGTTCCGAAAGTATTGAAATAAACAAATCCTCCAAATCCTCGGTTTGTCAGCATACCTATATGTATACGCACGTACCTACGTCCTTTTTTGTTTGTTTCGACATTATGAATTACACATAACTGTGTTATACATGCAATCTTAATATAATTTGATCATTCACTAATTTGTTACTTTTTGCACATGTGAGACTAATATAACCTACAATATCCGATACGGATGCCTTTCAGACAAATCAGAATGTGTAATGAACATTTTTCTACTTGACATTCACAAGACACCGTTTCGCCGAAGGAGACAGCGGTATAACTAATTAAATTACCTACTAACAAACTGTGTGAATAAATAAAGTAAACGACCAAACAAAAACAAACTTATTTGATAGTGAAATTACCTACCTATCGATTGATTAGCAATGAAATTTAAACAGTTTAAACGATTTCAAATGTTTTAAATTACTTAGGAATAACCAATCAATTTTACTAGTGCCTATACCATCCAAAACATTTCACAAACTGGGAATCAATACCAAGAACAATAAAAAATATTTAAGGTTAAAAACGCAAAGTCGTAGTCGATTTATGTAGGTAATCATTGTGCACGACCATAATGAAAAAAAAGATATACCTAGGTACATACAAATAGGTACAGTAATGATCTCAATGCACGATAATGTTACCTTTTAGTCACGCCATAAATATCAACTATCAAATAGTCGTATTGGCATTACTAAAAGGAATTGAAAGACTGAAACAATACATTTTTTTTGTCTATTTCCTGAGCTTTTGTAACTAATACTTAATTTAAACGGAAATAATCTAAAATTAGTTGTAAGAACGTACTTATTCTGATTATAATCAGAATACGACGATGAATTCATCGTCGTTTAAAAATACACTCAAGTTTCACTCATCTTAGTAACTGACAATAATATTAATATAATTTTCTTACAAATAAATTCCAAAATAATTTTAGAGAGTAAATTGTTAGGTAATTGGTTATTTTCTATCATTTCCCTTGTCTGTTCATCACTCGAATAACTTTTAATTTAATTAAGTATCTTTACTATTTACTACAAAAGATTTCAGTACTTTTCTCCTCTGTTTGTTAACAGACTTTCTTTAAGCTATTAACGAGCCTTATTGTTATCCTTCGATTGATCGAAGGTGTTATCAACAAAACGTTTCAGAGTTTATTTCTCCGTCTTCGACGAATAATTATGATTATGTTCGAATTTCGACCAGATGCCAAACGTTAGTAACAATTCATGATACGCCTAACATAAAAAAAAAATGTGTGTGTGTACCAGAGTACACAGGTAAGAAGTGAAACTTCTTTACGACATATAATTTTTCTACTATTTGCAACTTCACGAAAATGGGGTAGATAAGGCTTAGACCTTAAGAAAACAATTTTTTCCGTATTAAATTAAAGCTATTTTATTATTATAGACATGCATACAATTAATGAGTAATTTATTTTATCATTGTTCTTATTATAATATCATTGCTATTGTTCTATTTCATCAATAATGATAGCATCATTATTACTATTGTTGTCATTATTAAATATTTTTGTAATTAATGGCTTGTGGTAGCAAAAATATGAAATATATGTTTTACATTCTACGGATTCTAGTAGTCTTGTAAAAACTGCGTCAATTGTAGTACCAGATCTTGTTGTTGATGTTTGTGGACTGTTTTGTAGACATAAATTTAAATTGTCTCTTAAAAATTCAACTAACTTCAAAGATTTATCTAATGCGAAATTTACATTAACATCTCCACTTAAAATCATAGGTATTTTATCATTACTTCTTTTCAAAGTAATACAATTATATGATGACAGTTAATCTTGTAGAAATGCAACGATTTTATAAAATTAAAAATGAATAAATAAATAATTAAAAACGAATAATTAAAAAAGATGTACGTATACATATTTTTATTTTCTAATCGTGTTTTGTTTTATTTTAAATTATTATTTAATTTATATTTTTTATTGTTTTTAGAATTAATAATGTTCACTAGATTTACAGTCATATTTATTAATACTTGCTAATTTTAACAGATTTACATACATTCACTGATACTTACAATCAATAAGTGAGGTTAACCTCAAATAAATATTAAAATCATGCTCATACGTGTTGAATTTATAAAACGAAATATATAATCACTCTCACTTTTCTTGTAAATTCACTTAAATTTGAATAAGTCTTTTTATTTTATCACTTTCAAATTAATATATTGTTATTCTTATTTCAAACCAAACTTCAAAACTAATATATTGTTGTTATTATTATAATATATTACATTATATTCTTTACGTCACTATACTAAACTTTGATAAAAAAGCAACATGGCGCGTAACCGAAAAACGTGACGATTTTTTCAAAATTTCTCCCATACGTCGATAAAGAAGTTTCACTTCAAAAACCGTAAATTAAACAAGGAGCTTGTATTAAGGCAGCAGCTTTTAAACGGAATAAAAGATTCCTTACCTTAGTTTTTCTTAGCTTGACGTTAGCAATGTCTTGCGGCGTGATGGTCAATCTTGGCCCAGCTATCCTTGGAGGCGCGGATCCACACCTAGGTAACGTGTGCGCTCGAACTGGTAGTCTTGACAAAGGCGGAGGGGGTGGAGGTGGTGGTGGTGGCGGCGGCGGCGGTGGCGGCGGCGGTGGAGGTGGAGGCGGAGGTATTGCGGTTGTTTCCTGCTTGATGTGGTTTCTGTCAAATTTGAAAATTAATAGTTAATTCTATATTTATGTTATTCTTTCTTTTACATAAGACCAGCTTTTGCCCAGCTTCGCTAGCGTAAACGGTTTTTTATCTATCCCTCAATAAAAAAAATCTGGATGAAAGGTATTCTAATTCCTTTTCTGTACCTCTGACAACGTGTATGCAAAATTTCATGATGATTGAGTAGGAGCGTTACAAACAAATAAACTCACTTTCATCTATATATAGGTATAAAAATGAATCCCATTTCCCTTGGTCACGGCATCACGCGTGAAAGGCTGGACCGATTTCGCTAAATCTTTTTTTTTGTATTTGTTATTGTAAGGAGAAGGTTATGCCTATAAAAGAAAAAAATAAGAAAGTTGCGAAAACGAGGGTTACGCGGGAGAAACCGCGGGGCGCAGCTTAGTTAGGATTTTGCACGCGGCTTCTATAGCTTTAATGTAGGGTAGTTTGTCAATAAAAGCAGGTTGTTGGTCGACACCAAAGACGTTAACATAAACCAATTAACTTGACCGTCTAAATTTATTTTTTCATCCCTTGAGAACCGTACTTGATGGCTTGAGGAAAGGTACCCGTACCAGTCTGTACCTCTGACAAAGTGTAGCTGTGCAAAATTTCATAAAGATCAATATAAGACGTGAAAGCCTAAGAATCAAACCACCTCACAGTTGCATTTATAATTAGTCAGGATAGGAAGAAGCCAAAAATCTGGCTTGACGTTTGCCTCAGAAACCCAACTTTGCGTGTGAAACAGATCATATGATTATTCCTTGCAGAAACGCCTTTCCGCCCCAAAGGTATAATATTAATGTTGCTCGCGTGATTTTCACTAGACAACTAGAGTGAGACAGGCCTGACACAAAACTCTATTTGTATAGTGTAGTAGCAAAACGAACTGTTTATTCTATACCTTTTAATACATAATTCATACAGAAATTAAGGCATAAATAAATACACCTATTTATGACTACCTAATACCAACCCAGAGTTGTGATTATGTATATACACCTAAATTATCTGAGAAAAGTTTTAATCGCCAAGTTTTACCTGAGCTTACCCTCGAGGCTTTCAATGAGATTCATCATCTTCTTCATTCCTTCCTTCATACTCTCATTTTCCGCAGCGAGACGAGCTTGTCTCCTGTCCACTTCTTCTAAATACTTCCTAAGTTCTCTTAATTCGTCAGAACTCCTGTTTTCTTTGGGAACCAATGGATCCCGCAGCACGTCTGTATAAAGGTTAGTGATGGATTGGTAGCCCTGAAGTAGTAAAAATATCTAAATTATTTGTTAGGTTAGACTTTAAAAGTAATTTAATATATGAAGGAATGTAATTTAATCTGGTGCCACGCAAACTGGATAGCAGTAGGCGTTGCTTAAAGGTGTACCACGCAGTGCTATTAGTTCTATATCACTCCAGTCAACTACGCGTAGTGATTACCAGAAACTGTTGTTTAAACTGGTAGCCCAATATTTTTGTCCACTGTACGTGATGTCAAAAATCAGACGCATACCCGTGCTTAATTTATGTAATGGTATAATATGCTACTAGCTGTTGTCCGCGAATTTGTTCGCGTAGAAATTTTGGTCGCGTAGAAATCCTATGTGCTATTCCAGCCTATAATCTATATCTGTGCCAATTTTCATCGAGATCCGTTTCACACAAAAATGGCTGGTTTTTGTGTAACAAACTTTCATCCATCATGCTTACAAACTTTCGCCTTTACAATTATAATTAGTAAGAAGCACTATTTGAGCCCCAAGGTATCGCTCAATCTCAACAAAGTCGTAAGTTCAACTATCGAAGTAAACTAGGCGTATCTTTAGTTATCTGAAATTCTTAAACGAATTATAATAAAGGTTCGTCATGATTCGTGATCGGCGCCCGTACCCAATTATGACAGAATATAAATTTCACTTATAAAATTGATTGCGTATACCTAGCACATACCGCCGCTTCTTTTTGTGAGGAAGTGATGTCCGCTAAAGAGACGGCGCAAAGGGAACGGTAGAGACGCAGAGTAACGGGTGAGGCTGCCTGTTACCCTAGCAGCAGTAGGCCTGAGACGGTGGCGCGACGTATTCCGCGTGCGCCTCTCTAAACCGAAAGGAGGAAAGGCCCTCCGCTAGCAATGATGAAGCTGCCTTCTGTTTGAGGCGGCCAAAGTCTGCCAGGGTTCTCGGGGCCTTCCTTCCTAGGGTATACCCGAGTCCCTTCCTATAGACTCACTGGTGACGGAACACCGTGTGGTTTTAGTCGGTTCGATTCCAACATACCACTTCACCAATAGCTATAGTGAGGTGATGACCCGTGGTATCATTTTACAAATCGCTTTCTAGGCCCAAACTAAACATAGCTTTATAATATGCCTTCTAGAACACTGATAAACAAAAAAAAATGTGTATCCTAAGTAATATCCAGTAGATATGTGCAATTTAACATATTCATTCATGAAAGTTTATGTACTGAGCGGGAATCGAACTCGTGACATCTGTCGTTGCAGTCGCCGCGCTTCATAGATCTTCGAATGCATTATTTAGTTAGAAACCGCTTTTGTCAAGAGCACTGTCAGATAATGTACCCACCTATGAGAAAAGGGCAGGGCAAGATAGAAGATAGTTTACTAGTTGATTTGACCTGTTGATTTCTGTTCCGACAAGTTCAAAATGCGTTGTTTACCATTTTGCAGAACAATAGTAGTTTGCTTCGCTAGGTAGCTTTTTGTAAAATCCGTCATTTTTTTTAAGTTTTTTTATTGCGTTTTTACAGGAAATACAACTATACAGTTAAACTTAAAATGCAAAACTGTATCTGTATACAACATTTCATCAAAATCGCTAGAGCCGTTTCAGAGATATAAACCGACATATAAATACATACATGCATAAATAAATACATACAAGAATTGCTCGTTTAAAGTAATAAGATTGCTACTGATTCGTTTTATGGGTGTTTGTACATAAATATAATGATTAATTACTTAGCATATAAATAGTATTTCCCGATAAGGACTAACAAAGATAAGTTCATTAAAGTTCATTTCGTGATCCTGCCTTGCAGCACCACAATTCAGTACTAAGACGTCTATATGCTATATATAACAGCTCCCTGAATCTAATTGCTTAGAGAGTTCTCATGAAATGTTAGCAGTTAAGCACTTCAAAATACTACAAAATATTCAACTACAAAAGAGGTTGAGCCAGTAGGCGCTAAGTATTTCTTGCTAACAGCGCTACCCTGAACCTGAAAAAGTATATGTCACCTATCTTTGTTAGTATTTATAAACCTAAATAAATCTATATTTTATTAAAACAAATATGTTGCAATAATGCGTAATAACTTTGTGGTAGGCTGCAATGCGTAGCTACCTAGTCTGAAGTTGTTTAAGTTCGCGATTCTAAGAACTAAGAAGTGTGAATAGAATCTTTTTATCTTCTAAAAAACTGATCTGTAGGTACTTAATCTTTATATGTACTGTACTTAATCTTTATATGTACTGTACTTTTCTTCAAAAAAATCAATTACTTCTCTACATAGTATAAAAGAAAGTAGCTTTCGCCGTCTGTACGCTTAGACCTTTTAAACTACGCAACGGATTTGAATTCGGTTTTCAGCAATAGACAGAGCGATGCAAGAGGAAGGTTTATACGTATAGTTTCATATTGTTATGTGTTAATTTGTATTTGCACCCGTGTGAAGCCGGGGCGGATCGCTAGTATTTAATAATGTTTAAACTACATTTGTGGTGCGGTGGTGTAAGGTAACTGTGATACTTAAATGCACTATCAAGATGTTTTGGCATAACATATGACTTTGTTTGTTTTAACAATTTTTTGTAGAACTGAGTTAGTGAACAAACATTGTCGACCTGATGGAAAGCGGTTACCGCTACCTGTAAACAGTTGCACCACCACTTGTGTGCCTTATGCGTATGTATAAGTTAGTGGAAAGTTTTTTCTGGAATGATTTATTATGTCTTGGGACAAATAAAGGTCATGATACTAACTACCTTTCTTCCTATCCATGCACACAGGTCCACGATTCTCCATGGCTTCGATTTGCTACCACGCCTGTGATTCTTTTCTTTCCGTGGGGTTTCACCTGATAACAATAACCATTCCATTTCATTCAATTGTCCTGTATCTAAGTCACACTCAATCTCCAACTTAACTTTGATACTATTCTCTGTTACACTCATATCAAAACCACGTCTCGCGTTATGAAAACTTATACAATATACATAGGTATGCGAGCTTTGCAATGGCCTGCTGATTTTTAAAAACTGTACAGCGACGACTGGTCGTTCGAGTCGTTGATTTAAAACTTGAATGTCCAGGCGGTTCGATGATGTCACCACTATATCTATTTGAAGCTGACCGAATCCATATGTTTAAAATAAAAAAGTTATCAATGTAACAAGTTCAACTATGTCAACTAACTCGAGGTTTATATCTTTGGGTCAACGATATTCTTCCGTTATCTGTAGGTCACTACTGCAAACCGTACTCATGTTTACATTTAATGAACATTAATGTCAACACTAGAAGAAATGTCACAACATGGGTATCAAGTCTGTACTGTACCTACTAATTAAGTCCTAACTATTCTCTCTCAAATTACCCAGCCCTGATTCGAGAGAAATTGTTTGTCTACATTCTCTTATATAATAGCTTTATTTACATACCTATACTCTTAGATTATATATATATATATATATATATATATATATATAATCTAAGCCTATGCTTATTTCGGTAAGTATTACATCTACTTGAGACGGAATATTAAGCAACTTTTCGATGTAATCAGTCCATCTACGTTGATTAATGAATTTTTACAATAAAATTTGACAAAGCTTAGAAAATCCTAATGAGAATATTTGAAAATTACTTACCCAAAGTTAATTTATGACCCAGGATCAAATCAATTTAATTTTTTTAAATTAAATATTAAAATATTTATATTTTAAATCTAAGACCTTCTACTTTTTAAGTTTAAATCTAAGCAAATTGGGGTGCTCCATTTTATCTATAATATGTGTGTATTTAGTAATTAATATATGTATATGTACAGTACAGGCTCTGCCTAGTTCGGGTAGTCATTATTATTTTAGTATTGAATAGATATAAATTTCTTACTTGATAAGAGGTTCCCAGAATGAAGTACAGAGAAAGTAGACGGTCGGCGAGATCTTTGAAGAGCATCTTTGAATAAATTTGACTCGGACTTCAGACGTCTCTTTCGAATTTTGTATGAATGGTTGCTATTAATGGATTTAAAAGATGCTTCAGAATTACTGGATAACAGCGAAGAAGAGATTGATGGCCCAAGTTTTTGTTTAGAGTCCGTCAAATCAGAAGTGCTCGATGAACACGAATCGGTACATTTCGTCTTTTTCTTTGGTCTTGCTTCCTTGTATTCTGCGTCACTTGATTCACGTCTATTACGTTTGCTTCCTAAAGATTGCTCAGAATTGTCATTAGAAACGGAGTCGTATGAATTGAAGTCTTTGTTAAAAGAAAGACTCACGTCAATATAGCTGGAATTAACTGGTAGACTTAGATAGGGTTCCGTTTGAGTTGAGCTGTTTGTTATATTCCCAAGTTCATGACAAGGGTGGTCAGTGTTATCAGTTATCATTACGCTAACAAAAGGTGGTGTCGTATTATAATCTTTTTCTTTAATATCATGAATTGTATGATAACTAGGATCCCATGATGTATTTAACGAGTCTGGTACAGAGCTTTTCCGTATAATTTCTGGAGAAATATTGCAAGTTTCTCGTTCTTCAGACGTATCAATGACAGTAATCATTACTTTTTCTTCACTTTCAAACGACATTTTTATCACAAGAAATATGCCACCTTTAAAAACTCCTTTGTTTATTGAATGAATTTTATATTCGTGAAAATATGAAGGTATTATATTATATTACTTATACATTGCGAAATTTAATGCAACGTTGTCTACCCTCATTTATATAAAACTTGGTTGAATATCAGA
The DNA here is from genome assembly GCA_949752705.1 of Callimorpha dominula. Taxonomy (NCBI): domain Eukaryota; kingdom Metazoa; phylum Arthropoda; class Insecta; order Lepidoptera; family Erebidae; genus Callimorpha; species Callimorpha dominula. The sequence goes on along the minus strand of OX457004.1, from coordinate 9,195,847 downwards.
AATTAATTAGTAGACCAATAATTTGTAATTTCATTAAGGAAATGTATTAATATAAAAACGAACAGCCTGCTCCTATGTAGTCTGTCAGTCACGAGTTGTCTGTGTCATACACTATCCGTGTACGATCCATCTTACACAATTAAACATTGGTAGTGTTTAGCATGTACTGCTACCCCCCCCCCCCCCATACCATCCTCGGTACGCGTATGTGTACGTCTATAGATACGGCTTCTGATTTTTAACACTATGTTGGCAAACATAGGACGGAACGCAGTCCAGTGTACTTGTCAGTTCAGTTCAGTTGTCAATTAAAGTCAATTGTCAAATCGCATAATGAAAGTGACTATGTGACAGCACTGGGAGCAACTTATCTCGAAAACTCCAGTGCTCACAGTACAAAAATGGCGATGTTTATGAAGTCATATATGACGTCATATTTTTCCCTACAATACTGCGGCAGTACTCTGTCAGTCTATAACGGAACGAATGACTCCCCAGTACCAGGCCAGGTCCACTCCGCAGAGTAGGTATAAAGCTACAAGTACGCAGTGACGTCGACTGAACGTGCCAAAATTTAGTGGGTTATTTCGATGCTCACTCACGCGCTACGTCGCTTCACCTTTTTGTATTTAGACTATCAAGTTATTGGTACCTAGTTTATTTGTTCATAAAAATAGAGTAATATGCACATATGTGTACATTACATTATGTATTCTGTGCCAGTACGAGCACTGAACAGTGAACAGTGCTCTCAGTGTATATCGGAACATACCCTTAGTTACCTGAAGTATATTAAAATATAGTAGATAGATAGATAACTCTTTATTTATAGTAAACTAGTTTACTTTTATTATTAACCTACTTTTCCCCTCTATTACAGTATGGTTATTAATTTATTTACTGTATTTGTGTGGGAATTTTTTTCTATGATGATATTTTGATGTTGCCTATAATCCTGAACGGTAATATCACGTAATGTTTGTATACTCTTTGGTAATGGTGCCGATTTTATTGTACACTCGACTAAACTAAAACCTGACTTAATTTCTTCATATGAAATCAACCTAGTGTTTTTCGTGATAAGGTCTATTTGTTACTAGCATCTATTTCTCAGCGCCGCTAAATTTCACTAACACCTGTCAACGTATAGTCAACTTTATTTTCACGCAGCGCGAGTCTCCATTTATTTAAACGCTGTATAATTGCCGTATAAAATCTTGTTCAAAACGAACAAGGATGACGTGTTTTTAATCTACACCTACGAAGACGCTTACTAAAAACACAGAGCAAAAGAGATGGCATTCAACGGATAGCGGCTCTTGCTACGTGGTATTAAAGTTTATTTAAGCGTATCAGACTTTAGTCGACAAATAAATTGCTTATTTCGATAGTGACATATGTTACCTACTTGTTTCAATTTGAAATAGGACCTTGTTTTGAAGTGTACAAGGTTTAAATCTTATATGAAGAAAATTTAGTGAATTTTAATTTAGCGAGTGAAGTAACAGAATTGGGACCAATATCCGCCAAAATCAGCTGATGGCGTGTTTGTCATTGTCATACATATCTGTCAATTAAAAAACCGAACAAGCATCAAGCATCCGGCGTTAATCGATATAGCGTATTATTTTATCTTAATTTCTTAGTCATTTTAGTTCAGAAAATAATACATGACAGTGCGTATTACTGATAGTATAATTTACCAAATAGACAAATAATTCACGCGGATGGTAATAATGCGTCATGCGTTTAAAAAGAAAATTTTATTTTGCGGTATTATTGTCATAACATTGATAATACTACTGCATCCCGATATGAATGCGCGTCGGACGTACGAATACATAGAAAAAGGGAATATCCTGAGCAACCTTTTCGAAGAAGTTTCAGAGAATTTCACAAGTACGGCTTTAATTGACTGTGATTATGGTGATGTTATATACGATGAAACTACTCTGTCCATTAGTTTAGTTGATGGGGATTTGATAGAAGGTCATAAAATAAAAGAAGGTGGAGAATACGCTCCCTCCTACTGCAAGCCTAAATATAGTACTGCCATAATTGTACCATATCGGTAAGTTTTGAGAAAAAAAAAACAACTTGGCTTCTAAGTCCCTAGTACCATGTATGTAACCTTGCTTTAAATGACAATCAGACAACTGATTATTTCGTAGAAAGTATTTTGTTCTTTTGAGATGAGCTAGTACCGATTTTTGAAGCTGCAATTGTGTAGTATACTACTCTATAATACACTTTACATTGTTAGCTTTGCCAACTGAGCAAGAATGTCAAGCTGATTTTAAAAGTGTACAAGACTCCTGTTGTAGAACAATTGCCCAATTGCACTCTCTAGTCTTCAACTTACTCGCTGCCTTTGTACTATGACCCGTTTCGTAGCAGTTTATTCCAATGCGTGAGTCACGGCCGCCTGTACTAATTATAAATGATATTACTTGCGGTCGTTACACTACGGGGTACGGACGAGTTGTAACCTTTTATATATTTAAAAAAGAGAGCGAAAATAAGTTACGGAATAGACACATGTTAAGCTTAAAATATTAATCAGGGCTGGCACAAGTGGCTGTTAAAGAAGTCATTACTGCACCAGTAGAACCCTTAATTAGAGACACTAGCTTTGAGTTCTGCATTTGACAGGACGGATATCAGATCCCGGAGGAGATTAACTGACAATCTTCTACATATTTTTATTTTATCTTGATTCTCTTATTTCTTGTTTTTGGATTCTCCATTAAAACATTTTTATCATCCAATCCCAATAGTAAATGAATTACTGACTCTCCAATGAATCATTTGGAAAGGATTGTGCTAAACCATGGAAAAAGGAGTGATAAAATGGACTGTTTCTAACTTAACCTACACCCGGCATGAAATGACTGTAGTCCCCTGACATGGACTATTTAAATTTTATTATTACAGTGGTGTAATATTCTGTTTCAGTGATAAAGCAGAGGAATTACGTGGATTCTTAGTGTACATGCACACATTTTTCCATCGTCAACATATCCATTACCGCATCTATGTGATAGAACAAGTGGACTCACAGCCTTTCAATAGAGCTAAACTTGTAAACATTGGGGCTGTTGCTGCAATGAAAGCTGGATATCCTTGTTTGATACTCCATGATGTTGATTTATTGCCACTGAGACCAGCAAACTTATATGCATGTACGGAGCAACCTAGACATATGTCATCTAGTATTGATAAGTATAGGTATGTATATAGTACCCTGTGTTGCAGGTATACCAGATTATATTATCTTAAGAAAGTAATCTTGCCTATGCAAGTTGAATCCTTCGGCTGACCTCTTTCTTAAAGTAGAACCTAGCAAGTTTACAACTGTTGTTTCAAGTGTAGTTGCCTGAATAGCATTCAGTGTTGGTATAACATGGGTGTGAGACTAAGACATCTAAATATAAATTGTAATAGACAATGTACAGAACATATCACTTATTGACAGACATCTGTCTCTGTTATAAGTGATATGGTAAAATTCCTTACCTTATGATCAAATTTCTTGTTCTGGGCAGGATAAAAAATAATAGGCCATATATCATTTCAACTTTTAATGAATCTCTAAATTCAGATAGTATCTTTCTTCAATCCATTATATATCTATACATATAAAGCTGCAGCATGGCTAAAATGGATAAGTACATCATAAGACTGGCAGTTAAACTCAAAGGCCTTGTCTATAAGACCATCATTAGACCAGTCCTCATGTGTAGCAGCAAAACCTAGCAAGTTGCTACTACGTCACCTACGAGTTATGACACATACCATTCAAGTTGGCGAAATGAAAGTGGCTTGATTAGATCCATTTATTTTTTCATTTGGATGTTGGAACCAGATTTCTAAAGACAATATTTTGGATAGAGTGAATTGGAAGAAAGACAAGGAAAGCTGACCCCACCACCATGTTACACAAATAGCTTGAAGAGAGAGATATATTCTAGTGTTTTTGTACTACATACTAACTTATTTTTCTATGAACACACCAGAATTCGTTAGGCATGGAAATTTGTCAACTTTGAAGAAATATTTTTGGAGACTTAAATTAAATCTATACCAACCAAATATAATTCAAGTGTCTGTTTGTAATGTCAAAATAACAGATCTTGCTATATGCATCTGAATATTTAAATGGTTTTAAATTTTTCGTCTGTTCCTTGCGACTAATCTCCGAAACGCCTGGACGGATTTGCCCGCGACTTTCACTTAGGCGACTTTTATTTTAGAAAAAGAAATTAAAGTGCCTTGCAAAAAAAATATAAATACGTATGTATACGCGAGCGAAACCGCGGCCGGCACAGCTAGTTGATAATAAATAAGATTGCTTGATTATATACCTGCAGCAGCATTCGTGTATATTTCTTCTGCTATATTAACAGAACCAAATTATAAAAGGTTTATTACAAACATTATGTTCCAATCCATTATTCATTTCCAAACGATAAAAATATTCTAAATTAGATTAACATTTAATTTCAGGTTTGTTCTACCATATTTAAACCTCTGTAGTGGTGTCATAGCAATAGCTTCAAAACAATACAAAGAAGTAAATGGTATGAGCAATGATTTCTATGGATGGGGACGGGAAGATGACGACTTATACTCCCGTCTAGAGGCTCACAAGTTAAAGTTGTGCCGATTTGAACCAGAGACCAGTCAATATCACATGTTCTCACATAAACCAGCTTTAGATTAGTAAGTAGAAAAAATTATATGACTTAAAAGAAAATTATAGACTAATTTATAGGCCAGAGTAAACTACTTACAATCTGCATGCAGTGTATGTACGGTGCGGGTCCGGTAAACACTCTCGATCAAATCACCTTTCAAACAATAAAAACCGCACTCAAATCGGTTCATCCGTTTGGGAGCTACCATACCACAGACAGACACGCAGATACACAGACACGTCAAACTTATAACACCCCATGTTTTTGCGTCGGGGGTTAAAAACACCCATTTACATTATATACTATCAATGTGCACAGAGGTTCTAAAACCACTAATAAGCTCTGTTAAAAATTATCGTATGAGTCTTGTGGGTTGTCTGTAACTGGATTCGTTCAGAGGTGATGGACACGATCCGATTAAGATTAATTACCTTCATCATTTCCGCCAAGGCATGTGCATTGCTAAACATAAGCCCCCTTAACGTTTACTTTATCCAACGGAATGATTCGAAGATTTTGAATTTAGACTGCACTCAGTCGAAAGCATAGAGTTCATCGGTCGATCCTCACCTTTCCATGTTAATTTCAATTTTCAATGTCTTTAGAAGTATTCAGTCGTTCTTGCCGAAGTTTATCCTGGCGATCACTAAGACGTGATTGGCTATACCTCTTTCAGTGACCATTATAAACTCAATCCTTCTACGTCGCGGCTTTCTACATCTTCTGTGGCCGCTTCCTGCAGGAATAGTTCATTGTAAATAATCCCTCCTTCGCCATGAATTCAACCAGAAGTTTGTTCTTAACGAGGGACCGGCGCTTCATAAGGACTCTAAACCGCCCTAATGAGCGACCTTTTAAACACTTGTACATTCTTTTCGTGAAGAACCCCATACTGTCATTCTCAGCTCCTTCGATAGCAATGCGTCACCGTGTTTCAAGGTGACAATGAACGCCCTGCTAACGGCGAGCGGTGCGGTGGTAGAGTGCGGCCGTGGACATTATGCCATTTCCCGAAGCTCAACCCATTATACAAGCGGTAGGACACACACAAGGATGCACAGTCTCTCCTTAGGCTTAAGAGTTTAAAATCGTTTCTGAGTTTAGGTTCGTCGACAATTTCCAAAGTACGTCTTTGAACCGAGTCAATACGGCCTAGAAACACTTGCTAGGTTGGGAACCGCAGTGTCATGCCCCCTCGCCCCAGTGACGCTACTACCCGTCACTGTATCCGCGATATTTCGGAGGAGATGACTTCTCCTGGCCTATCTGACCGGCAACGGACACAGACACCACAAGATGACCTAAATCATCTGGTGGTGGAAAAAAGGCCGTGTTGTTCGTGTCTTGTTTGTTCTAGAGAAAAGGTAGGGATTATAGACCAGAATTAGTGGCCGGGACGGTGATAAGAATCGGCATTCTCGTTTCCACATCTTCTCTTTTTAACCGACTTCAAAAAAGGAGGAGATTCTCAATTCGTCGGAATCTTTTTTTTAATGTATGTTCACCGATTACTCGAAGACGCCTGAACCAATTTAGAAAATTCTTTTTTGTTCAAAGGGTATTATACTTCCCAGGTGGTCCCATTTAAATACTATCGAAATCAGTCGAGCGGTTTTTGAAAAATCTATAAATTGTATACATCGATGATATTTTCGTTTGCTCCAAAATATCGTGCATCGCTGTCTCATTAGAGCAGTGCGTTAAGTTAGCCTACCTATATTATATTTAAACAAAATACATCTACTTTCCACTAAAATCACATCGAAATCGGTTATACTTTTTTAAAAGATAATTATATTTTTCTAAATACATTAAACATTATTATAATGAAATAAAATAACATTTTGTACTGAAAGTATTGTGTTTACAGTGAGCTGCGGAGGAACCATCCGAAGTTCTCCAAGGAAAGGATGTTAACAGACGGATTAAACTCATTAAAGTACACAGAGGTAGCAACAGTCCTACATCCACTTTTTACTCATATCATGGTTGACTTGTAACATATCATAAGTTTAATGTTACACTCATATCACTTGTTCAATTTCGCTTTAATAGTTATATTTTAGGAACCACTGTGAGTAAAAAGTAGTGAGCTAGATTTATAGGTTTTATCTTAAGACACAATTTAGAATTACACCATAGCTTTACTTACGATGTTAAGGCTGAAACAGCGTCCTGAAATATACATAATATACTTTCTTAAACGCGATTAAGGCAAAGTTTTTCAGTAAGATATCTCAGCATCAAGCTCGACCTTCCTATTATTATCTACACTGAAGAAAGTGTTTGTAGAGGTACTGAGTATAATGAAGGACCCTCTCCATCATCAAATTAGTGTAACTGCCTAAACTGCTGCTAAATAAATGCCCGACGTGCCGCTGCCCACCACACCCATATATACTTCTTAGCGTGTATACTTCTATAACGCAATCCCTAGATGTCGCTGAATGTTACTTACCTTGCGAACTTGTACTAGAGGTACAGGAAAAAGAACAAGAATTACGAAAATTGTCTATTCACATAAACTACATTTTACAAGAATCGAATTTTGTAAATTATTTTAACTTTGCGATGACATAGCTGAAATAACATTATATTTTATAGAAATGCTTGATGTATCAACTTCGTAATTCATAAAATTTAATTCAAATACGTAATGGTTTTTTTGAAATAATTACATAAACGAATAGTTGTATTAAATACCTACATCAATTTAGTGTAACTACAACGAAAACGATTTTAAGAATACAAAAAATTATAAATTAAATAATTAGAATGAATGAATTCGTTCCACGTGATACTAATCTTTATTCAATAAGGCAGTTTTAAAAAGTTAACTTATCTAGTCATAATAATCTAGTCCTAACTACAATGTACATTGTAATGATTAAGAATAAGCACGTCAAAATGATACATAGGAAATACAATCTCAAACTTTAAATTCAATAATTTCAATACTAACACAACATCATAGGCCTCAATCATGGGCATCAATGCAACCTGGTCGAAACGTCAGGCAAATCAAAGATAATTATATTCTCATGGGTAATCTACTTTATGCTTAAAATCTCAAATTCCTGTCATATCATTAATGTATAACAATCAAATGGCCCTGCAGGTCTAGAGTCTAGTCTACTAGGTACGCGAAACTCACCTTTCCAACTTAGAAAATGAAGGGGCGTCCATTTGGTGAAAAAGAGGTGAGTTTAATGAATATATCAGAATATAATATAATATAATATATCTCATGTGAGATTTTTTTAAACGCATATTTTTTGTGTAAAAAGTAATTACTTGATTGCGTTGAATTTATTTAAAAAAATACATAATTTGCTTAATTAGTTTTAAGACTAATGGACACTAGTATTTAGACATAACGTAGTCTAGTCTAGAATCACAGTAGGTAAATCGAACAATAAAATACCTAAATAGCAAAAGAAGAATAATTATTATAAGTCACAGGGAGTCATGAGGGGTCCTAAGAGCGATTTTTGTTTCGTGCGAAAAAATATGTGATTATGTGGTTTGCGGAGATTGGGATCGACCCTCTCCCCCTCTAAAAAGCCTCAAGTAATTAGTGGACGCCCTTCTAAATAATACGCGCTAAACACCTTGAAGTTTGTGAAACAAACCATAGACAACAATCTGCTTTTAAGGCATCAAAGTAAACTAGTCTACTAATCTATAATCGTTTTCGTAAGAGCGTCAACGTTTTAAGAAATGGAAACGCTAAGAAACGTTTGACACTTCTCCAAGCCTGTTGTAATTACGGCTAGCGGCAGTGTCATGGGTTGTTTTTAAACAAGAATCCTCTCTGATCGCAAATTCGACGTTTCTATTCCACAACGCAATTTCAAATAATTGATTTTAATATAAAAATCAAAAATTATTTACAACGAATCTATACTAATATTATAAAGCTGAAGAGTTTGTTTGGTTGAACACACTAATCTCAGTAACTACTGGTTCGAATTAAAAGAAAATCTTTTAGTGTAATACAATCCTTTGTTGGAGATCCTTAAATAAATAAAAAAAAAATTGTCATTAGAAAAAGAATGCGCTATTTATACGTGATAAACGTTATATCAGTAATCTATCTTTTAGGGATGGAATCGTAGTAAACTTTCATCATCATCAAGGCCTCTAACATCTTAACAGATGTTTTAAACAGCGCCTGTAGTTGAGAGGCAACGCCGTGCGTGGCTAAAAAGCCCAATACGTGAGCGGCACGTTCGTTCGCACTTTTGGCAAGTGTGTTGAGGGGCAGCCGCCGAAGCAGGAGACATCCCTTTGCCTATGCCTTTTTGCTCGTTTCTCGGCTAAGGCTTTAAACCAGGCACTGTCATGAGTGATACAACCTTCCGATAAAGTTTTCTTCCATTGATCACGGTCGGAAGCGAGGGCCTCCCATGAATTGCATTTGATATTAAACGCAACCATGTCACGCTTTGCGCAGTCTTTGAAGCGCAGTATGGGCCGCCCAACATTATGCTTTGCATATGCCACTTGACTCAACAAAGTCGGTCTGGGCAAACGAGCGCTGCTCATTCGGTGCCCCATGCGCATGTGCACATGCCCCAGCCACCGTAAGCGTCTCTGTTTGAGGAGAGCGGTTATAATGGGCAGCTGTGCAATCTCCAGCACTCTCTTGTTTGTTACCCTGTCCTTTCATGTTATGTTAAGAATGCTCCGAAGACAGCGCATATGAAATACGTTAAGGCGCCGTTCTTGCTTAGCATACGACGTCCAAGTTTCGGCTCCGTACAAGAGTATGCTTAAGACACAAGTTCGATAGACAGTCATCTTGGTTCTGACTGTAAGATGTTTATTATTCCACACTCTTGTACGTAGCTTTCCGAACGTTGTAGCTGCCCTGCCGATGCGAATGTCGATCTCCCCGTCAAGGGAAAGATTGCTCGACACGGTCGACCCCAAGTAGCAAAACTTGTCCACTACTTCTAGGGGTGCACCTTCCAACACGATGGTCGGTTGAAAAGAAAGAAGAAGACTGTAATACTAGCACAGGGTTACACAACCCTGCGCTAGTATTACAGTCTTCTTTGCATTGATAGACATGGAGAATAGGTAACATGCGTAGGCAACATTGTCCAGCATACCCTGGAGTTCTACAGGAGTTTTCGCTACAAACGCTGCGTCGTCGGCATAAAGCAGGCTGTCAATGAAGTGTGCGTTCGCGCAGCGGAATGTCGTGTAATTGTGTATGGTAAAAAAAAAATTGTGCATGCAGCCATTGTGGAGAAATTCGCTAAAAACTGATTCCGCTGGGCGAACGTTTTCCTGGCGGAACTTTTTTTAATCCATGGACTTAGAAGAAAAAAAATGTGTCCAAAAATTAGTGTGTATTTGTGTGTAATTGTGTATGTATGAATAAAATTAGTGCATGCATAAACTTCGGAGAACATCAAGTTTCCGCCACGCGAACGTTTGGCCATTAGCTAGTTTTCATATAAAGCGCTTATATAGAAAGCTGTAGATTTTTACATACCTTGTTTTGAATTTGTTTATATTTGTTTAAAAAACAGATTTAGAAAAAATCTTAGGGTTTAAAAGATAAAAATATAAACGTAAAATACGCTTATTAGGTCTTAGTTCGGAAAATATGCACTTTGGGGTCTAGATTTTCACGTTTATACAAACCTTGTAAGAGTGTGCAACATGTCGCCAAGTATCAATGATGTTCCGTTAGTAATTAAAGAGTTATAGGACAATTTACTATGAATAGACCGCTGTTTACAAAGCAGTCAAACATAACAACGTTCTAAAGGAATTGCATAGTAAAATGTATTCCAATAATTAGTGTATTAATTCAACTACTCACATGCAAAATTTCATCTCATTAAATTCAGTAATTAAAGAGAAACAAGTCAAATACTGACAAAGCATCGAAAACTTACATTACCCGACCAAGTTCGGATGGCTACAAAAAAGCGGCCGTGCCATATATCTAAGTAACGTTCTTAACCTTCCAGTATAGTATTTATTAATTTGGTACAGTTGCGTACACAAGCGTTAGGAAAAAATAAAACAATTGTATTTCGTTTTTTTCATTTATTTATTTATTCATTCATTCATTTGCGAATATGGGTATACATTTGCAGATCTTAAAAGCTAATACAATTTTCTGTACTTTTACCATATTCTACAGTTAGGCATGCAAAGCGATAACAAAATAATTAATTAAGAAATTTATTAAACTTACATTAAAATTATCATATTATGTTAATTAAATAAACTATAATATTAATATAATGTCAAAAGTGTAAATATTTTAGGGAAACAATAATTAGTATTCAGTCATTCAAAATATAAGTTATGTCGTATGATAATAAAACGTCAACAATAAAATAACAATGTCCTAAAGAAACAACAATTCAGTGTTATACGAATTGTTGTTTCTTGAATGAAAAATATTTTTTTAATAATAACGCCACTATCTAAAATAAATCTTCAATTAACAAGTACTTCTCTAATTAAACATCCGTGTACAAAAATATTTTTAACTACATGTAATAATTATGTATTTATTATTTATTTCTCGCCACCTGTTACGTAGAAACCCAAAAATTGGCGAAATGTGGGTGTCACAGAAATGACACACCTCTGCCTACCCCTTCTGGGACAACAGCCGTGAGCATATGAATGAATGAATGAAAATACAGAAACTAACCTCAAAATTTCTAACCCTCTTAGGGACTAGTCATGACAATCCCTGGGGCGCGCGCCCCAGTAACGGCAGAACTTGGCATACAACTCATGTGCGCGCACAGGCGCGTGTATTTTGAGCGTATAGAGAGCGCAGCTGAAGCGCTGAGGCGCTTGTCATGACTAGTCTTTTGTTCATAAAAACTTAACGTTAACAAACGCTTGCTAAACATACTCTGTCATTGGTTAGAGACAGCAATATACTTAAAATGCATACATACATAAGTCACTACCAGTACAACGGTAATATCATATACTGACGTAAGTCTCAAGCGCATACTTAAATAAAGTACCTACGTAAATAGTACTTACTGTCATAGTCAAATACATTTAAAAAAGCAGGTGTAGAAAAATAAATGACCTATAAATTATATCGAAACAACAATTGTGTTATCACCTGTACCAATTCAATACCAGTATTATACTGTAAATTTTAGAATGTTACCTAAATATATTGCACGGCCGCTTTTTTGTAGCCATCCGAACTTGGTCGGGTTATGTAGGTTTTCGATGCTTTGTCAGTATTTTAATTGTTTCTCTTTAATTACTGAATTTAATGAGATGAAATTTTGCATGTGAGTAGTTGAATTAATACACTAATTATTGGAATACATTTTACTACGCAATTCCTTTAGAACGTCGTGATATTTGACTGCTTTGTAAACAGTGGTCTATTCATGGTAAATTGTCCTATAACTCTTTAATTACTAACGGAACATCATTGATACTTGGCAACATGTTGCACACTCTTACAAGGTTTGTATAAACGTGAAAATCTAGACTCCAAAGTGCATACTTTACGAACTAAGACCTAATAAGCGTATTTTACGTTTATATTTTTATCTTTTAAACCCTAAGATTTTTTCTAAATCTGTTTTTTAAACAAATATAAACAAATTCAAAACAAGGTATGTAAAAATCTACAGCTCTCTATATAAGCGCTTTATATGAAAACTAGCTAATGGCCAAACGTTCGCGTGGCGGAAACTTGAATTTCTCCGAAGTTTATGCATGCACTAATTTTATTCATACATACACAATTACATACAAATACACACTAATTTTTGGACACATTTTTTTTCTTCTAAGTCCATGGATTAAAAAAAGTGCCGCCAGGACAACGTTCGCCCAGCGGAATCAGTTTTTAGCGAATTTCTCGACAATGGCTGCATGCACAAATTTTTTTTTTACCATACACAATTACACGACGTCTAAACACTAAATATCTGCATAATTAAAATCTTTAAATTCAACAACATTCCGCTCTGCGCGAACGCACACATCTGCTCTTGTGTGTAGATGGATTCCCTGTTGTATGTCACCAAAGGCAAGGTGCTAAAACACAGCTCTGGCGAACTCCTCTCCGCATTTCAAAAGCATCGGACGTCTGACCATTAAAGACAATAGTGCCCTTCATTCGCTCGTGATAGGACTTTACGAGCTTTAGCAGTTTTAGGGGACATCCTATATGTTCAAGTGTGGTATATAGCCCCTCTCTGCTGACCGTATCGAAGGCCTTATTAAGGTCAACGAACGCGATCATCAGCGGAGTGTCGAAGAGAAGAGTAAGAGTAAACTTTAAGGGTTATAATTTAAAAAATTTTATATAAAAAAAACACTTAAAAGTCCAAAGCGGCGGTAGCGTAATGGCAAAGGCTTGCGATCAAGTGGTTCCGGGTTCGAACCCCCCAGTTCACTAGCAACTAAACCCACTCCTAACACCGGCATTTAACTTAGCTAGAGGGGTTAACAAGAATATTAGTAATGTGTGACCACGTTGCGACTATTACAAAAAAAGAAACATCGTTTCGGTGTAAAGCGGTAAACGCACCTGCTATTAAAAAACGTGTGAATAGCCCGTTTTGAAGTCAGGAAAATTGTCCAACGTAAGTAAATAATATCTAGATTTTATTTGTTTTTAAATGAACACAACAGAACAACGTGATCAAACACCGACATACTTGGGGAAAATGATGAGCTGTAAGCTAATATCTTACATTAGCAGATCTGCCAACGTTCCTATTGAATTTTCAAAGCAATAACGTAACAATAATTCATTGTGATATTCTTGTTGAGGGATTAAACGATTTCTGTCCATATATTTAATAATTAAAGTAGTGCAACTGAAATCTATGTTAAGTAATAAGTTATTTTATGAGCGTTAATTGTTTCAAATTGTTATAGTATTATTCAGTTTAATATAGTATGTATATGTTATGCTATATTGTACAGTTCCCCTACTCTATGCGGTGTATAATTTAACAACAAAGCAACGATCTCAATAAGAATTAAAATAGGTTTACCTATGTACCTTTTTTTAGGATTAAATTACAATTGTTTCAGATAAATACTTATTTGTGTTTCATTTTACAAGATCATGATTGTAAATCCCTTTGTCTTAAATTTAATACTGAGAAAATATTGTATGCTTTTTATATTTTTTTCTATATTTTTTAGATAAAACGTGTGAATGATGTTTAACTGTAACTGCTCAATGTTTTTTTTTTTTCAATATGAATTATTTCCACATTATACGTTAGTATAATGTGCGAATCCAGTGATTTATTTTTCTGTTTTAATACTATAGTTCCGCTCTTTAAAGATCTTAAAAGAATAATTAAAAGGATTGCAACTAGCAACTGAAACTTTCTTTATACCGTTGCGTTAATGTTGATGTTTCTTCGGAGGTATTTTTATGCTATTGTTCCTAAATATTAAAGCAATAGCGGTCAGAATAAGTGCATCTATTTCAACATTTCTATAGATTTATGTATGTATTTTCATGTTTGTTATAAAACGCAGTTTTTGCCATGTGAAACCTGAGTCTTCTAGGTCTTGTATTGTAGAGACAATTTCATAAATTGCAAATAGATTTAGTATTACTCAAGTACCAAATTGTTTTATTTTAGCAGACGTGGAATTATTATATCGAAAGTTATTTATTGTTCTAATACTTTACGGCCGTTAAAATTTACGAGCATATTGTAGAAATAAAGTAACTTAAGACATTCGTTTTAAAAATCATATCATTGGAAGTTATTGAAATTAGGTTCAAACTGTTGTAACATTGCGTTAAGTATAAAATTGTTTATGTAACAAAACGACTACGTGCCGCTCGGATGCTTAGAAATTAGTAGATAGGTACTTCTATTCTTAAATAAATAGTAGTAAAGATTCTTACAGTAGCTTTTAAAATGCGTTCACAGTATTTTAGAATTATTATAGATAAGTACTACAATTATTTTTAATTTCTTACAACTAAATTCGGTTCGTTCAGATGTTTTAAAGTTAAACTCACGTTCAGTTTAACTTTTATTGCAAATTAAGTTATTAATATGTTCGAAATCTTCATAGCAAATAAAGTAAAAAAAATAATTATTGGTTTTATTTACACTACACAAACAGCGAAATCAGTCAAAGAAACCAGACTCATCGACATGGACGATATAAAATATAGGTGTAAGCACTTACACTGCTCTGTACTAGCCTTAAGCGAGCTAAAACCCCTACTAAACCACAGTCGCTATAATATCATGGTGATGCTGACAGTTTTCTGTGATAACCGTTGGGTGGTTGACTCATTAAAATAATATGTTCGAGAATTTCTTACTGATTTATGCGTTCGTCCAGATTTTAGATTCACCGTTCTGGTGAAAAGTCGCCACTTCTGAAGTGGCCGATTTTGATTTCGATTGTATGGTGCCTGTGGTCCTGTGGTGTAGATAGCCGTTTGGGCTTCCCAACATAATTATAAAATACATTTATCGAGAGTGATCGTGGTGTTTTGATTGGTCAGGTCAGCTCAGGTCCGCATGCAGCAAAAGAAAGCGTGCCTACACCCTAACACTTCTTTCATTTAACTAAATTGGATTCTATGGTTCTATACAATCTAAGTTAAGGAAATATTGTTATTAACAACTCACCAGGACATATGCCAGCTCTCAGCCAAATTGACCGGGATCTAACACGTAGTGTCCAAAGTGGTTGCCAATACCTTAAAATCAACCAATTTTTTTACCAACAATTGAACACTAACATGTAGAAAATAAACGAAGCTATTAATTCAAATTGGGAATGTTTAAATACATACACAATTATCGTTTATTAGTTAGAATGAATGGTCCAAGTAAAACAATGAGTAATTGATCTGTAGATATATTTGGCATAAACATTTTCACAGCAGGTGGTCCCAAATCACAAGGGAATCTATTAAAAATATAGCCATCTGTATAATTTTTTCGTCATATTTACAACATTGATACAAATGCTTTTTTCAAATAACTCCTAACCATTGTATTACATGTCATATAAGCAGATCTGTACATCATCATGGTGAAACATGTAGGTACGTATGTAACAAATTGTAATAATAGGCATTCGCTAACAAAACGACATGAGAAGTGATGTCACACTATCCTTTACAGAGATTTTTAAGATGTAAGTGCGCACATTTTCAGAGGCTAAGCTTTTACTACTATCTTAGGAAGGGTCGATCACATGGTAAACATAATTAAAACGCGTGCTTTCACATTTTCCTTTATCTCTCGCTTCCCTTCCTCTTCTCCCACCCCTAGCGCTTTCTTGCTCTTTTTGCTCTCGTTTTTCCTTTCTGATTGCCATATAACAATTTGTAACCCGTGCGCAAAGTTGATTATAGAAACTTTTCAAAACCTGTTGGTTTTGAAAAGTTTCTATAATCTAATAAAAGTTAGGGAGGCTGATAATATAACTAGTCTGTTCATAGTAACTCCATCTGTTTGGTGTTAGACCCAGCTTTTTTCAACTTACGTTGCTAACATAGATATCTACATCCAGAACTGCATTGTCTATCTATTGATTACAGTTCCCATTTTATATAGCATGACATGGTGAGCGAAACTGTCGTTCCATAAAGCAACTATTAAGTTAGGTGGGCTAACCTTGAGGACATTAACATAGGTATTATTAAGTATTATAAGTGGAAGGGAGCGTGCCCTGTACGCCGCGTCGTCCACTTTAAAGAAAATGATAGTTGATTTTAATGTTTTCCACGAATTTGTTTTAAAGGTTGTGGCGTTTTAAAACCAAGAATATAACAGTAATTTTAAGGAAAAAAACTCTGTACATTTTAGTATAAATCGATAAAAAAGTAACAAACCATATTGTTGTGTCAGTGGAAATCAAATTTACAAACAATATTTAAATACTATTTACATAACAAGCTAGCATGCCTACCCAGATTATACTACAGCTGTCGATTTTACATTAGACATACATTTTCAAACATTAAATACCATAGGGTACCCAAATCCTTTATACAATTACAATTCACATCAATAATTTTGTTTAAGTATTTGTCAGCTTTCAAAGCTCGCGTACCTTACGCGGTAAAGTCAAAATTTAAAATTAAAACACCGAAATATATAATCAATTAAAAATATTAGCACCTATAAAAATATAAAACACTTTATTTTCGGCACCATACACCTATCACAAATTTATGACTAAAAATAGAGCTCCTGGTACGAGTTTGTAATTTCCGACAGCTTGGCTCATGAAGAACGCTTCGCGTATAAGAGATCCTTTCATTTGTTTTTTTTCACACTACCACAAATTTCGGTTCGCAATGTTAAAACTCGTACTAGAGTAACTGTACTGAACCTCCTCGAAGTCGGTTTGGAACGCATTTAGGGAACCTTTCCGATTTTTCTGTTTAAAGGTACATTTTTTTTATAAGAACTAAAATCTATAGATATGTTTATTTATTTATTAAAATGTAAGGTCAAATAATGTATAGGTACATATAGATGGAATACACTGGACGCCACAACACAGGGTATTTTAGTGTGGGGTTCAGTGTATTGCCTTTTAATCAATAAAAATCCTAATATTAGGTATAAATGCGAATGAATTCGAACGAATCGATCAAAAATCGATTGTCAAAAAGTAAAATAACACGAGCGAAGCCGCGGTCAAAAATGTAAGGTAAGTATAATTATGTATGTATATGAATAACAGTAATCAAAAATAGGTAGGGCGCATGCGCTCGCTTCTAGGAACCAGGTTTCAATTTAGCATCATAATATATACTATGTCATGTTTAATTCTATAAGTAATTTTCGGTTGTAAATAATGAACAGAAAGATCTAGGAAAGGATCCGTAAACGCGTTCTTAAAAATATTGTAATGTCATATCTATGTCATATGACATTATAAATTACACAAATTATAATTATAAGCCATGGAAAAATCACAATGAACTATGTAAACATGTACATTTTATAGACCAGACAAATAAAACACCCTAAATAACCGTTTTCATCCCTGAGACATTCCTACATACAATATTTTTTTAAGTTAGATTATTTTTAAACGACTTCAAATACAAAAGGGAGAAAAAGGGTAAAGGTAAGGTAATTAGCTTAAGAACATAATATAATTAAGAACTAGTCGGACCGTCAGAATAATCACCAATATGTCCTGAACTATGGTATTCTGGTATTCTTAAATTATGTAACGTTATGAAGGTTTGGTATTCCGATACCTACTGAAATTTTAGCCTGATCAGGAAAATAAAAAACCTCGACATGTTACGGAAAACATATGGAACTAATTTCTTTTAATGTCAAGAGTAACGTTATTTTTATATAATCATTGTTTATTAGTGATTGCTGTTTCATTATTATTCTTTTATCTATTATCGATTTTGTCCATCCAAAGGTTGCCTGTAAGAGATCGCTTTATGCGATAAGGCCGCCTATTGTACATATTCACTTTGTGTATTTATTTAAGCAATATGTCGTTGGTCTACAATAAAGATTATTATATTCTATTGCCGTCAAAGTGTAAGCGTGGTATGTATGTGAGATTTTTCTGTGTTAAAATGCCAAAAAAACTATTTAATATTTGGTGAGAGAAAATCGGTTAGCAACGTATTTTAAGTGTTTTTGTCGAAAAGAAAGTCTGAGGGATTGGACTATATTTCTCTAAATAACATTACTAATAAGCCCAATATCAAAAATGTTTTTGTTTGAATCTCCAACGGTTCACCAAAGTATTAATTTATGAGGTTATGTCTTACCATCCACTCAAATTTTTAACCCCCCACGCAAAAATGAAGGGTTTTATAAGTTTAACGCGTGTATCTTTGTGTGTGTCTGTAACGTTTTACCCAATTCAAGTGGTCATTACTATACTTAGTATTGCAATAAAAAACGCTATTGCGCCCTACACCGGTTTTTATTTTCCTAGTCAGGCTATAGATTTTCTACTTACAAAGTGTTACTAGCGCAGAAAGACTAAAGTCTAAAATCTAAACAGATCTTACTTCTTCAAGTAATGCCATGGTTCCATTTTTCTGGTAAAATAAAAATACTGTCACACACAACATACAGGTACTAAATTTTATGTGCTCCAATGTCTGTCTTTATATCGCAATTTTGAAAAGAGATAGCACTAACAATTGCAATCAAAGAATTAGAATAGCACTCGATCTCATCACATACACCTTTACTAATTTTAGTCTTGAGCATTGAACAATTCTTAAAAAGGGATTGACATGGAGACAAAATACACACTCGTTTATTCAAATAACTCATAAGGCAATTCATTTGTGATGCATCACCAGTATAAAATATATGTAACTATTTGTTACTGGCTGGCCAAGGTAAGGTCTTAAATGTATTTAAAGGCTCTATTATTACTGTAGAGGGTGAAAACACAAAGCCGACCCTGACACCCCGTATTGGGATAGTGCACGACAGTAGCGCCACTTAGCATGCGCAACTATTCGGGTTTATGTCAAATAATGACATGCAAATGTTTTATTATTTTCTAATAAATAAAGTCTAGAAACAGTTTTTGAAAGGAATTTGTTAGGTTAACAGTTTATAGAAAATGGTTATAATTATAAAAACCGGTTTTTGAATGTATAAAACACAACATAAGTTTTCAACCTCAAACTCTGTTCAAAGGAAATAAAGTAGTTTTAGCTCAACATGCCAGAAATGTTGAAGAGCTACGAAAAAATGGCAGTAGTTATTTAATAAGAGCCCACATCGGTGACATTAACACCCTATAAAACAAGTTTAAAAGTAAGTAATCTCATAATGCTTTAAACGTAATGTAAGCTACATTACGTTGTACATTATGTTATTAATAATAGTAATTAAATGTGCTACATTAAGTAGCACACTTAATTTAGTATTTTACGGTAAGTTAGGTACTTTAACAAATTTTTGCAGTTCACAACACAACAACAATTATGGTCCATTTCAAATTACAAACAAATTGTAAAAGTATTTGGTTTGACTCATATGATAGACTATCCCGTATTATTGCAAATTTCTGCCACGGCATGCGCTGCGATCGCTTTATATACCCCCACCATGCACTTCGCACATAGCGAATATAGGAAGAGTAGGACAATACTTTTTTTATATACTACTGTATCTGTATACTGCCAAATTAAGAATGCAACAGCGAAAGGTTGACATCACATTAATTGCTAATTTAAAATACTGACAGGTGCGTACTAGCTTTATTGTTATTCTTTTATTTCCTGTCATGGATACTGATTTGACATTTTTCCACTAGATATTCATTTTAGTAAGTTTATAGCACATGATAATGTACCTCCACAGTTTACACATAAATCTAAATATTAATATGTGATGAGAATTTTTCGTATCGTGTTACAAGCTTAAAAATATGTGATAACGGCTACATCAAGCTACACGTATCCAGTATGGATATCTGTTGACCTGACATGGTACGGGCAGTCTATCAATCAATAAACCACACTGGTTAATGAAATAAAACAAAACATTCAAAACTTATGTTATTATGGTCGACATTCGACCACCGACATTCGATCTTTAGTGCGTATTTAACGATCACCCGTAATTTTTCTACCAAAAATATGATAATTTTCTGTTCACTGTTTACAGTTTTTTTTTACTACCCCGTAGTACGTGATAAACTTGCTACAACTATCGAGCTGCCTTAAACGTAACAATACATTTTAAGGTAAAAGAAAAATCATAAGAGATCAGATTTCATAATGTTAATTTTTCATTTATACACTTTTCCTAGTTTATCACAAAACATGGACTAACAAAAAATTATAATTAAACCACCCTAAGTCATGTGCATGGTGGTTTAAACTAAGATCTTTAGGACACGTTTTGTAATAGGTACGGCAGATTATATCCTAATCAAAGGTTAGTGAAATTTTATTGCCATTGTTTTGAATAGAAAGTTAGTCTAATTTGAATATTATATCCAGAAAAACAACACCATGAAAAATAATTCTTCAAGGACAACACAACATATTCTTATTAGGAACTTCATCAAATAAAATACTGTAATAATAAACATCGTTCCATACAAACTATGAAAGAAATCCGAGCCGTAGGTATACAAATACTAAAATGATTATCAGTTATGAATTGCTAGGTTATTGGGACATTCACTCTGAATTATTTGATAAATAAACAAAGTAAGTGATCCTTGTCCTGATGATTAAAATAAAATGCACATTTTTGGTACATAGAGTTCTACTCTACGAGTGCGAGTAACGTTAACTTGTTTATATAAACTTTCGCGACTTGTATGCCTCATAGGCATCAGTACTTTATTGCGATAATATTAAAATAAACCCTACCTAGAAGAAAATACAACCTACAATCGCTTTTTGAACTAGGTACGTCTTGATCGAATTGCACCACTACTACACCGGTGCAGCTGTGGACTACGCGACTATTATCGTAACCACCATTCGATCGAAACGTCTATTAAGTAAAACCCGTAGCGATTAGGTAAATATTATCGCGATTATTTATCCGATTCAAAAGTCATTGCAGCATATTTTCACACCTCATACAAAGATATAAACTTAAGTAAATATTAACATCGTCATATCTCCAACTTAATTATATGAAGGACGTTCATTTTTGAGTTTACTTTCCATCACAATAACAATAAAAGTTCATAACAAATACTTATTAATACCAAAACTTCTATGGCCGTAACACAAGCATACAAACAAGTCCAAGAACGAAAGAGAATACCAGCTTAAGGTTTGATCCGATGTGAAGCCAGTCTGGCCACTGTGATTTGATGACCTGTTCTGGTTGTGTGGGTAGTAATAGTGCTGCTATACAACATATACTCACTGCAACTGCTACTACGTTTACTGGGTGCTGTTCTCTGAAATGAGCACAAACAAAGATTATCAATCTAAAGTGTAGTTAATGTGTGACTAAATTCCTTCCAGTGTAAATTCTACACTTATTTTAAGACCTAGGTTGTGTGTCCCAATTGTGTGCACTTGTACACACATTTTATTATTTGCAAATAACATTTTAAATTAATGTATGTAATTAATTCACAAAAGCGGACGTCGAATACGAAATTGTTAATTATATTATAATCTAATACGGCCTTTACATCAGTGAGAATGAGTTAGCAAAAAAAATTCCCGGCGCTCGGTAATTTTTATAGCATACCTACGTACTTTTGTATGAATTCATTTGAACTATCAACTGAGCACGTGTCACAGACGGGACAAGGCGTCGAACTAACTTAACACCGACAGTTTATAGTAACATGAATAATTCCTCAGAACAGTTACTTATTTACATATCAGTATAGTTAACCGGAAAACCAGCTTTGGCGGCATAGGTATTTGGCTTCTATCGAGGGCACTGCCCCACCCAGACTTTGCCCCCTCAACTACCGTATTACATATTTTTCCTTTCGGCCGCTATGGCAACTAAGTTTCGGAACCAGTAGTGAAAGAAGATTTTATCTTCTTTCTTGTCAACTGGTTGCGATATTATTTCCTTTCCTTCCTATGCTACCGGTTGCCAACCAGGAATTTTTCAAAAAGTGAAGTTGCGATAGAAGAACGACTTTCCTTAATAACCATTTGCTAGGTTTGTCAGTTAATGTTAATCAGGTTTAAACATTGAATATGATTTTTTGGTTAAAAAGACGGAGTTGAAATAGTGTTTAATATTTATAGGGTTTGCCTTAGTTTAAACTATATACACCACTTTCCGTTACTAAACAATCTAATAATTGTGATAATGATGGATACTTTCGTCCAATGTATTTATTTATGCTTCCGTGCCAACGCTCAATATTATTATTTGTCCTCTTATTTTCGTTTGCGCAAGAGCAAGATGACATCATGTCATTCTTTTTAAGCCATTGTTTTTTGAAATAGTTATTAAATTTCTTTATTCCTTCACTGTCAACGCTTTTATTCATAATATATTCATATCCGTCTTCTATATATTGGTTAGGTAATCGAGCAAGCCCCACACACCGTGCTACATGCCTTTTTTTCCGTCCGTAGCTTTATATTTAAATCTTTGGCTTTACTAAACAAGCAACGGTTGAAATGAAAATAGCACCCTTTAAAGACAATTTTCGGGAATACGCTTGCATTTATTGCAGCCACTTCGAAATCTAGAGTAATTTATTCAGGCTTCCAAGAAGGTACGCATGACTTAATTAAATTAAACAAAATTTTGTATGTTTCCTTTTTTTTGTCTGGTAATAGCGCAAAAATCAAAGGTACTACGGAATGGTTGTTTTTATCGTAACCATGTATTGAATAAAGTTGCTTGAATGCTATTGGGCAGCTCTTGAAAGTTCCATCGGCGAAAAAGTGACAATACTTACCGATCTCTTTTCTATTTGCATTGGTACAGAAAACAATTAATCGTTTATCATCATCCACGTAATCAGCAAGTAATATTTTTTGATATTTAGGGGGTATGACTACGTCATGACAGTTTTGAAAACGTGACTTAGATACACCTAAAACTTTGTTCCGCTCTTTATAAAGGCCTGTTTTAATATTGTAAAATTTTGGTATCTCACCAAGAAATTGAAATCCGTCGTCTTTTAGGTCTTGTACCACCTTTTCGTACTGTTTCTGGATAGAGTTGCAGCTACTCTTCTGCTTCAGATCATCTATCTTTTTAAGTATTATATTTTTTTCATTGTTAGCTACACAGTCGATATCGTGTGTCTTTAAAAACTTTATTATCTCATTGCGAGAATTTAAAGTCAAGTTGCCTTTACAACCACTTTTGCCGCAAAATTTTAAAAAAGATTCCCCATTTTTATATATCTTTTTCCTGTGATAGCGGCGGCCTTCGTACAAAAGTGACCCTCCGATATTTATAATTATAAAAAGAATTTGTGAATATAGAAGGTTATAAACAAAGAATAAAATCTCCTTAGTGGCACCTGGTTGCGAAACTCGGTTGCGATTGCGAGAAAATTATACCTGGAAGGCAACCGGTAGCGTAGGAAGGAAAAATCTTCTATCGCAACCAGTTGCCAAAGAAGAAGATAAAATCCTCTTTCGCAACTGGTTGCGAAACTTAGTTGCCATTGCGGCCGAAAGGATATTTTTGGGGTGATTTTCAATATTAACTATTACTGATATTCATTGTGTCACTGCAGCCGCACGCTATTTGCTGCGTTAATTCATTCATTATACATATTATTATGTACCTATAATATGTTAAGATCAAAGACCGAAAATGCTCTTTGAGCGAAAATCAGTTCACAACGCGTTGTACCTAGTCACTGTAAAACATCCACATTGCCCAGTGTCGTAAGAACCTTATTTTTGTTGTATGCAGTTTTTATTCAAAAAGTCGAAATAATGCAAGAGTAAAAATTCCCCTTTGATATTTTAGTAGTTTCTTTTATAAAAAATCCCAAAGTTTCACTTTGAGCACCTGACGAAAAACGAATATTTTTTCTAAAAAAACTACACGTTTTATAAAAGTTTTCTTCTACACCAGCATTGACGCGTGTAATTATACACATTTCCAAAAAATTTGAAGGATCTACGACGTACGCATAAATAAAGATTTTTTTGAAGTGAAAACTTCTTTTGGCGCACCGCACACGCATTTTTTCGTAGGTAGTAAGTTAGGCTGATCCGTCACGCTTTGAGGTGATAGGCTCGATCGGGTGAACTCGGGACCGCCGAGTGTACCCGAGCAAGAAATATACAGTCAGCTGCTCTTCGCTATTGTGTGGCTGTGTTTAATATATTCAATTAATACATAATAATTGTCATTATTAATTTAATAGTTATTATTGGTAGGTAATAATAATTATTTTAACAATTATTTGGTTTACATTGTGAGGTTAGTGTGTGTAGTTAGTGGTTTATCGTGCTAGTATTAGAATTATGTTGTTCATACTGAATTGTTATTGAAAACTTCTTTAGCCGCGTTGAACGTTTTTTGGTAGGAGCAAAAGTTATGGGTTGGCGTCACGGTCATACTAATGTGATACGTCGTTTTAAGTTTTCACTTCTTGTTTTACTTCCTGTTTTAGTATAGGTTGGTAGTATTGGTTGTAGGTGCAATTGTTTTGGTTTCCTTCTTTGTTAGAGTAAAGGTTTCTGTAATAGTCTATAGCAAGCTTCTGGACTTCTATACGCTTTGTCACTTGTTTTGAACTATTGTTTTTATCTTTTGCTAGTTTAGGGATCCATTCCATACCTTCTTCTCTTAGTTTCTTAAAGGCTTTTCGAGTTCCACCCGTTCTTTGAATTACACCTTCTAGTTTTTCTAATCTCTTTGTTTTTCTGTCCTTTCTTATGCTTTCTCTGATCTGTTTGCTTCAGCATATTGTGGTTGTCTTTACTGTTTCTTTTGTCTGCTATAAGTGCCTTTCTTTTTTCTAGGGGGTCTGTTGCGTTTTCGCGAAATTTTGTATCTTTGACTATATTTACTCTTTTTATTTGTGGTGATGATAGGTGTTTGCCTATGTGTTTGTACTTTTCTAGTATGTTTATGTCGGAGTTTACTATTTCTTGCAGTGGCTTGAAATAAGACGGTTCAACCTTTTTTCGTATTGCTCTGATGACATCAATGACTTCTTAATGTTATTTCTTGAACGCTTTATAGGACATATTTTTAGGCAGCATCGTACCATGCGGTGGTTGGTATTGAAATTGAAATTTTATATAACATTGTGTATCGTGAAGAACTTAAACTTGTTAGTTATTATGTAATCAATTTCATTTTTGCATTTCCCTTCTGGTGATACCCAGGCCCATTTAGTTTTTGGGGCTTTTCTTAAAGACTGAATTGAGAAGCTCTAGGTTATTTGTAATAAAAAATCGGTAAGTTTGTACCCATTCTCGCTCCTCTTTCCATGGCCGTGCTTTCCCATTATCAATTCTTCTTTCGTTTCATACATAGGAGATAATTTTATTTTAATGCATGATAATGCTCGGCCCCACACTGCTGCTGCATCGAAGTTTTGGAATGGCCAGCCCGCTCACCAGATGTAAACCCGATAGAGCCCCCCTGGGTTAAACTGGGAAGACAAATTTAACAATGAATGCCAGAAGTAACCAACTTAAGACAACTGAAAAGGGCGTTGGTAGAAGAATGGGACCAAATGCCACAAAGTTTTATTGATGATTTAATAAAAAGTATACCCAGATAGATGGAGACAGTTTTGACAGCAAGAGGAGGTAACACTAGGTAATGAATGTGCCTACTTTTGTTTATGTTACACTAGCTGTGCCCCGCGGTTTCACCCGCGCAACTCAGATGCCAGGGGAATATCGGGATAAAAAGTAGCCTATGTGTTAATCCAGGTCTCCAGCTGTCTACGCAATCGATTCGGCAGTATTTGCGCGAAAGAGTAACAAACATCGATACATCCTCACAAACTTTAATTTTTTTTTTCACATTCAATATCTTCACTACATACGAGTATTATAAAACAAAGTCCTACGCCGCATCTGTCTGTCTGTTCGCGATAAACTGAAAAACTACTGAACGGATTTTCTTGCGGTTTTCACTAATATATAGAGTGATTCATGAGGAAGGTTTAGGTGTATAATTTGTATTCGTGCGAATACAAATTATAGAGCGGAGCGGGTTGCTAGTATATTATAGAAATGTATGTATACAGAGCCTCTTAACATATCGCTAGTGTCTTGAAAAATTCCCATTACGGACACAACCGTCAACAACGTCTGCCCTCACGCATCTGCCCGCGTCCGAATTGCTCACGCCACGCGGCGGTACTATTATGTATTCTGTCATTCTGTGACGCGGCGGTGAGCAATGTTTCCCCCTCCCCCCTCACCCACAGTTTTATATTATAGTCGTAATTTTTAAAATATTTGACCAAATTAAGTACTTAAAAAGACAAAGTTTATCTACTTTGAATATCAGAAGCGATAAAGTATTTATTCTCATAAAAATCAATTTGTTACTGCTAATTGTGAATTGAAAATAAAAAATCTAATTTTATTGTATTTATGGTTCACTATTTTGGTAATAATGGCTTACACATAAAAGATAGATATATACTGTCGCGGACTTTTTTGTAGAACTATTGAGGAGAAACAATCCCACCGTACATTATATTCGTGTAACTCTTACAGTTTTCCCTCCGCACGCCAGAATAGCTCGCAGATGACAGATTTTTTTTCGACTTACTTAACACTTATCATTATATTTTGGCCAATATACACAATATCTTCATAAATTATAGCCTATAGCCTATGTGTTATTCTGATATATAAGCTATATTACTGTAAAGTTTCGTTAAAATCCATTCAGTAGTTCTTGCATGAAAGAGTAACAAACATCCATACATCCATACATCCTCACAAACTTTCACAAGCTGAGAAGAAATCAGCTATTTGATAAAGTTTTGGTATTCAATATGATAACTTGAGAGTTTTCCGTTTCCTCACATTATTTCAATAAGAGATAACTGTCAGTAATTTGTTTTTTTCAGTAAATTTTAACTTTCTACTTTAGTAAAAGCTTATTAAACATAAGCAAAGCTTTTTTTTGTTAATCTAACCTTTTTTTAGCATTCCTCTAAGTATGTCCATGTGTGTATTTTGATAACGAATTGTTCTCACTTTTTAATTGCTATAAACTGCAACTACAGTACATAAACATAGTGATTATATATTAATGTAATAAGAAGATTAATTTTCTTAATAAACTCATAATCACAATATGAAAAGTAGGTAGTATGTGTTGAAGTTATGCAAATATACCTTGAAGAGTTTACAAACTATATAATTAATTAATACCAAATAACAGTGAGAAAACTTACACAAAGTTTGTCTATATTTAATAATTTATAGAGCTACTGGCTTACTGACCTACTTACAATATTTATATTTGGAACAACTAGGGGTTATCATAATATAACCAAATTGACATTCACAAATATTTAGATATTGTGTTTTTCATATAAAGATTTATTATGATATATCTGGATGTCATCATCATCATCACATGTAAAGCTATGTGACATCTGGGTGTACTTCCCTTAGAACTATTACAAAGAGTATTGCCATAATACTCACTACTATAAAAAAAAAACAACCACAATGAAATCACCATGAGAGCCGGGCAAAGTTAATAATAAAAAAGCTTTTTTATTTCCACACCACTTACTTTTTTACATTTCAAAAGAGTAGTTTCCTAAACTTAATATTATATCTTTTTTTTTGTGGGACTTGTCCCAACCCGAAGGGACATTAGACCACCACCCTCAGGCGAAGTTAGTGAGTACTTACTTACTGTTTTTGCCTTAAACTTTAAACTTACCTATTATGTGTGGGGTGTTGACAAGCCAATCTAGTATGTTCTTCGATAGGTCTCATAGGAGTTGCTCTAGTCACTATGGGGTGAAAGCTGTCACCTATATTCTCTTGGTTTGCATTTGAAGGCTCGCCTTCTATGAGTTTTGTTTGTATATCTCTTTTCCCCAGTGCCTGCAGATACATGTGCATTAAAAATAGTTATAATGTCCAAGAGCATATCTACATTTCAGTGATCTTGTGGCCAATGATATTAGAATAGTAATTATACTTTGCAGACAAAACTATTTTCATTTGTTGGTGTTAAGGCCTTTATTAAAGAAAGCTATGAAAATATAATATTAATTATTTGGGTTAAAAATTAAGAAGATAGTCACTGAGAAACAAGAACCATGAATCACAAAAACTGGAGAGCACTCTTTTACCAACATTGATTACCTGACTATAAAAATATTACCATTGATAGCACATAAAGTTAGATGGTGGCAGTGCCAAGAAGTAAACCATGAAGGGGACTTGCATACCATATATAGTTGTAAAGTTTATGTACATATATGTTTATATTTGAGTAAGCTGTAACATCAGATCAAACGCACCAATCGAATGGCAAATATGCAATCTACTTTCTTATAAAATTAAGTGATGGGAATATGTGACCAAATAGCCAAATAATCCTTATTGTAGCACAGGAAAACACTACTTACAAAAGACGAGAAGAACACGATATCAAGGATATTAGTGTACGATTCGTACCTGCTGGGTGTTTTTGTCATACATTGTTATCCGGAACTTTTCTATTGTGTCGCAGTGAGCTACAGACGGTTGTGTGTAACGAACTACTATATCTATACAGCTCTGGGGGGCGATCACACCCTCGGGGTCGATCACTGTGAACTTGTTCGGAGAAGTGCATAACACTGTAAAAAACACACACGCTGAGTACAAAAAAAATAACACAATAGTTACGACACCTCTAATAATCGCAGACAGACCTTTAAAATTAACTGAGAAATCGTAAGGATTATACACAGTTAATAACTGTTTGTGAGTGTGTCGAGCATTTAAATAGAATTCTAAGGAAACTGGAAACACGAATACGGGGAAGTTTTTCATTTTTCAATTTAGTTTGGCAAACAACACAAAAGAAAACAATAACAATTTCGTGATCGCACTAGCACTGACACTGACGTTGTTGACGGGTAAGGAATACCCGGAAAGGAATTGATACTTGTGACGTATCTTTGCTTTCAATACCAAGTATTTTCAGTATCGATACTTTGTTTTTGATACTGAACCCAATACCGCTTCTAGTCGTTGGCATCGATATCATCTTTGTATTTTTGTAACCAGAGGTTAAAGATGCTATAGAGAGCCTAGAGCTAAGTAGCCGAAGTGATTTAATTGAAAACAATCAATTATTGGTAGTTTCGACAATGTTGGACTCCAGGCTCAAAAATATTATTAGCGATTTTATTCATACAAGAAAAAAAATCAATGATATAGGTACTATCAGGCCTCGTTTACGGAGATGTGGAGCGTTACGCGGCTCGTTGTGTGGCTTTCTCCGTTTACGGAGAAGTGGCACTTGAAGCGGCGCGTTCTCTGTTCCATGAACTAAAACAACCGCTTATGGAAACGAGGAGTGTAGCGCCGTGCGTTGTGCAGAGCGTAGAAATCAACGGTAGCTGTAGGCAGTCTATTTCAGACATCCTTTGACTCTGACGTGTTTTACAATGAAGTACGATTTCATTTTTTTTTTTCTAGAAAACAACCTATATACAGCAGTAATATATATACAGCAGCTTAACACACTACAGTTTCGTGAATACGCAACTCTTTACCCATCAATAAGAACAAAATATTATGAAGTAGCGTGTAAGTTTGAAAAACTTACAAAAACCTCTTTCTGTTTATACTTATCACAATACAAAAGTCAGTTCATCATAAAAATGCGAGGTTAAGGATTTATAGTCATTAGTTTAATTTGACGCTACGCGGTGTACCTACGCGGTATTCTTTTTGTGCGGTACGGTGAATGACCTCAAACGTGCCGTGCAGTAAAGCAGGTGATTGCATAAATGTTGTTTCATTGATTACATTGCAGGTTTTAGCCATGTGGGATATTTATTAATTTTTTTCGCTAAAATTTTCTGTTTACTCATTGTGCTGTCACTTTCAACAAAAAAAAAAAAATTATAAAATAAAATGTTAATTTTGCGGTAGAAAATTCTAGTGACTGACTGAGAATGTTGGTCTGAATACTCTGAATACACTATTTCAGTACTCGGTACGGTGTTTCTTACACCCTATATCATGGATATACCCAAATGCCTGTATATTGAATAAAATTCAATATTAAGAATGCTGCTATAGGCATATGAAACACGCAACCATTTGACTGGTAACCGTTTGAACCAATCATTGTTTATGTCAGACTGGTGATGATAGTGATTGGAAACTTAATGAGTTTGTACTTCAATTTTAAATAACTATTTATGTGATTGTTAAATCTGAATGAGTAATAAAAATCAAATGTTCAATACCGTAAGGTATCGATACTTCTCATGTCATACGATACTAGTACTAAATAGGTCTCATTCTGTTCACATTAAATATTGACAGTAGCGTATAAACAGGATACAAAATATAGGCAAAACACCCCTTAAAGACCAGTTTACATTACCTTACTTTTCTACCCATCCCCATTACCAACCCATCTAAAATAATATGTTCACTAAGATGCCTTGAAAGTACTTCACCACTGACACCTACTACCTAGTTAACGATTGTAGGTCCTAAGTCAACGCTGGTCAATGGCTATTACCTATATTTTATTAGACTAAAATCAACGATCGTATTCGGTAACTACATTCTTGATCGATCAAAGTAATAGAATATCGCGGAAGTAGTACAGACAGTAGAATTTCATCAAAATAGAGATTGAGACAGAATCAAGTGCCAAATGGGATTTTGAAGATAAACAAAATAATTGGTTTCATGTTTCCACATATTTTAATGGTATAAATAGAAAATGTACTGTATTTACATTCAAAATTGTATGTAATTTGTGTATACCATATTACTAATTGTAGACAAAACAATTTTGTACGACTTTAGTAGTTGCTAAATAAATAAGATAAGCTAAGGCGGGGACTAACTATATTGAAGGCTTGCAAGTAACAGTTTTACGATACACTAAGATGAAATCAATACAATTGTATATGCAAAAAAATGCTGCTGATCATTTTTTAAGGCGTTATGTTAAACAATCCTTCGAAATATATATATGTACATTCACTACAAGCTACATTTAAATAGGCTAAGAGTAATATAAATAAGTACCTAGATAATTTCTAAATAATTTAGGAACAGCCAACCACATTTTTAGTAGGGACAATTTCGCCCAAAAGCTTTTCATTGTAACATACAGATGTCCCAAAAACGACGTGTGACATTTATATTTTTGAGTACAGGCGCGACCAACCCATTCATCCTTTTTCGGCTTGGCGTTGATTTTTGGGACATCTGTATAATAGAAGCTTATTTTTGATGAAGGATAATGTATTAAGATATACCATTAGGGCTTTTTCCTTCAGACTATAAAAAATGAAGAGCGTCTTTATATAGATTCGGAACACGTGCATGATACGACGACCTCGATTCAATGGTCACACTTTGTTAGATGGCTTTATTAACGAAGGTTAGATGCAAGCAAAATTAATGGCAGGTAAATTTTCTGCTCGACCAATCTATTAGCTGAAGTGGCTGCAAAGGAATGTAAAGGCATATCACTGTTCACTCTAAATAGTCCAAAGTTATGCCAAGATAGCATGTTTTTAATTGAATGTATATTGTATAATGTACTGAAAAAACTATACATAAAATTTATATAGCAGTATTATACAGTATAAGGGCGAACAGAATAGAGGTAATGTTTTGCAAAATATATTCATTACATATTTCTATGTAATTATGTAAAGTAATATCAAATATTCTTGCTGGCAGTTTCACCATTGCCACTTTATATCTGTTCACTCTGTGGACTGTACGAGCAGTAAGTTTAATATATTTATTTTTAATTTTCTACACAGCTTAAGCCTTTATATATAATAGCATACTGTTTAAATTCAGTATTTTGCCAACAAAGAAAGGACACACAAAAAATACTAAAGATTTTCAGTTCGAAATTTTAAAGGCACTCTGATACAATATGGAAGTACAATTTGACAACTAAGGCATAGCAGATTAAACTGATAAACTAGCTTATGGGCGGTAGAGTAGAAGGATCAAAAGCTGATAGTCAATAGAAATAAGGGTTCGATAAATGAATTTATAGCAGAGATGGCCGTCGGTGAGAAGTTGTCGATTGCAGAGATAAATAATGTTATTGTAAAGTAGTTGTATAATAGTTGATTTATTAATAAATCGTATTTACTGCACCAAATATGATGGTCGTAAGTTACAAATGGCTCGTAAATAACGTTTTAAAAAATAAAAGAATATACTTTGGGAAAAAAAGGTAAGTGGCCATGTGTAAAAGTATATAATTTATGGTAAAGCAATAGTACAATCCGAAAACTGAAATGTTTTTTTAATATTATAAAGATTTTTTTGTAAAACTTAGTTACAATTATCAGTTTTGGCTCACTTGAACGAGCCGCTACTAGGACCATTTTAATGAGTGCATTCGCGCAGCGGAATGTTGTTGAGTTTAAAGATTTTAATTATGCAGATATTTAGTGATGATAAATTCAAAACAACGTATGTAAAAATCTACAGCTCTCTATATAAGCGCTTTATATGAAAACTAGCTAATGGCCAAACGTTCGCGTAGCGGCAACTTGAATTTCTCCGAAGTTTATGCATGCACTAATTTTATTCATACATACACAATTACACACAAATACACACTAATTTTTGGACACATTTTTTTTCTTCTTAGTCCATGGATTAAAAAAAGTTCCGCCAGGACAACGTTCGCCCAGCGGAATCAGTTTTTAGCGAATTTCTCGACAATGGCTGCATGCAACAATTTTTTTTACCATACACAATTACACGACGTCATACACTAAATATCTGCATAATTAAAATCTTTAAATTCAACAACATTCCACTGCGCGAACGCACACCATTTTAATTTGTTTTCGGGATATCTTATATTATATTGTTTAACATAACTAAACACGCGTATTAGAAAAGCGCGAATTAACAATTTCTTACCATACCCAATTTTTTTAACTTGGCGATACTTCTACTCCACTTTCCATTAAGTAGTAGCATTTTAACTAAATAAACATAATAATATAATTTTAAGGGACTTGCAAATGGGTTATGTTAACACTTACACGTTTATGCTAATAACTATGAGATTTAGTATAAAAAAGTAATGAGCATGTAAACTATCAAAACGTGAAGCAATAATCATATGCTTTAATATATAGGTTCAAAACCACTGCTAAATTCTGCAGCATAATATACCCACATTTATTTTTTTATCACATGTTACAAAAAAAAAGAAACATATTTTTATTACAAAAAAAAAACTCTGTTTCGAGAATGGTATGCAATTTTCACGTTTAAACAACTTAATCCAGAGACAATTGTTAATGTCAACGCCGACTACATCGTAACACGGGATGTATTCCTTTTGCCACGGTTTCAGGAAAAAATAATGTTGCACTAATCAACACGACCACACCGTTATTTCATTCGTTCTGCGTATTGTATTCAGAACTTGCGTGACTCAAAATGATCTAAGGCAAAACGAGGTCCTCCAATCCAAGCGAATATTGGAAATTTACAGGCATAAAATAAATGTCCACAAGCACGGTCCAAGTACGAAGAAAGTTGACGTTGATATTAACTGATAATAATTACAAGAGCACGTTATTGGTAAGGGTATAACATGGCCACTGCTGGATCTTCAGTCTCGAAGGTAATAAGCACGTCTTTAAACTTGTCTAGTAGCTGCATTAATTGCGATCTGCTTACATTCTCCATGAACATTATCTCTTCTAAATGCTGTTCGCCACGGAAGTAGCCTAAAAGTAGAAAATAAAGATATATACATACAAAAACTTGTACTTGAAAATTAAGGGTAAATTAATAATATGCAGTATCAATCAGCAATCAAATCTGAAAATGTTATTATTTTGGATATTGAATTTGTTTCCTGTAATCTGACGATGTTTTAGAATTAAGTTGAAATGTAACAATTTAACTCTAAATCACTTAAAAAAAGATTAAGCCGACTTCAAAAAACCCTAACAAACGGCACTGAAAAATTAAAAGTAATTGATTACAAACTAAATTAATTAATTAAACTAAAAGATTACAATACATGTCACATTTTCAATATAATAGGCTGTTTGAAGTAGATGCGAAGTTTAAGGGATTTTATGTTTACAAAAGTCACGACAGTATTTAGTCTTAATACAAATTAAAAATGTATTGCTTGAATAAAGGTACAATATAATATATGTGCAAGCAGGGCAAATTGTAAATATATCAAAAAAATAGGTAGTCATGGGACTACCGACAGAAGTGAAAACTTAAAAGAAACGACGAACTTAAAACGTTACTTAATTAATAAGAAGCTGACAGAACTCAATATTTAGATTAACGGCCTCTAGTGGCTCTATACATGTATAATTAGCGTAACGGAAAAGCACTGAACTCGTGTCAGTGCTTTTTCCATATAGTAAAAGTGCACAAACATGCCTTAAGAAGTTTTCACTTCAAAAAACTTTAATTTATTCATGATCGCAACTAAAAATCATATAGTAAAAGTAATGCATATGTATGCATTACTTTTAATTTTTTTATTATGTCAAGATATTACATTGGATGAGATGTGATGTGATAGTTCACTTGTCTACCTTTTTTATGCAGTTGAGCTAACAACAACAGATCATCAGTATTCTTTGAAGCAGGTATACTGGCGAGTGCACTTCGTTCCTCTGAAGTGAAAGTATCGAGTAATGATTCAGTCGTGGGCGGCTCGTTTGGTATCCTACACGCGTCCACTACGTCACAACTCGCTGGTACATTCCATACAGTTGGCTGTTGAAAACTGGAATCACATACAAACATTTTGTATTTTACCATTATGTGTGCTTTGAAGAATTGGTAAACACATTGAAAGTAATCTCTACATTGCTTGAAAACTAATACAGACTCTTATATACAGATATAGTTTCTTATGACTCCATAATGCAATTTTTTTAAACATTGTTACATAATTTAATATCTAAATAAAATATATTTTATAATTTGTACAAAACGCTTAAAGTTGCATATGATCATTACAAATACTTTTTATAATTATATCATCAATATGTAAAATACGTACTATTTCAGACCTGTTTTGCTAAGTTAAAAAATCTTACCTCATCTCAGTCTGCAATTTCAAATTTAAAGACACACCATTCTTTTTTTCATTTCCATTGAACATACCATTGGTTTTTATACGTGGTGAAATATCTTGATCACTTTCAAACTTATCATCATCACTACTGATATCTTTGTTCACACTGTTTACTGTACTTTCGCTATCTTTCAAGGAAAGATCTGATAACCTGGACGAAAGGCCTTTCTTTTCAGTTTCTAATTTATCTGTATCGGCTTTGGCAGGATCTGTTTGACCGTTCTCAACAATATCCCCATTTGTAACGCCATTATTAATCTTAGTACCGTTCATGTTACTCGATATACCACTGTCAACTGAATTTCCTTGTATTTTCTTTTGAAGCGCTTCTCCCTCGTTCGTATCGTAATCAGTACCATTCGTCTTAGGGGGCTTTATTATTCCATCGACCACATCGATTCCATCGTCGAATGAATGATTAGCAGAATCGACCTCGCGGAATTTGTCGTACTTTATATGTTCAGATTCGATGACAATGGGTTTGGTATGTGAGAAATCTGTTTGATTCAAGTTGTTCTCTGTAGGATAATCTTCATCGGAGTCGGGGAAAATGTTGCTATTTTCTCTACGCTCTACCGGTTCGGGCACATTGAGTTGCGTTTGGTTGAGAGAAGAGAACGAAACGCTACAAGACTGGTTGTACACGTCGTGTTTCTCGCAGTAGTATTCCTTGCCATCTGTAAAACGTATTAGTGTCGTTCAAAAAAATTATTAATACGGTAGAGAAACGATATACTACCAATGTGGCAAACGAGTGTCGATGAACCGTCCATTATTACCGGGGTCTCGTCCCCAGTGCGGAGAGTTGAACTGCACGTAGGTGTGCAGCTGCAGCAGCAGGCGCCGGCGCAGCAGCCACGCCACGCAGCGCGCCAGCCGCGCGCCGCCGCCGCCGCCGCCGCCGCCGCCACCCCCGTTGCGCGACACGTACCACAGCGGGGCGGGCAGGGAAAACTCACTTAACATCTACAGAACAAATATATGGTTGGATTTGTTAGATGATATATTATGCTATAGTAGCAGTAGTAGTATATATAAGTAGCGCCAGTGTTGCAAATTGTGAAAAAGCTTCTAGAAAGGATAAAAAAAATACAACCGACCTCAATGTGTCATGATTAAAGTTTCAATGACTAATTCATTGTGATTTCAATAGCTTTTAGTCATAATAGCTATTGAAATCACATTGACACCTTTGGAGATGGAATTTATTCTTGATCAAACCTAGCACTCGATCTCGACTCGGTACTGACTTTCAAACATATTATCCTAAGAAACTCGAAGAGGATTACGCACGCGCGAGTAATTTTTTTCTACACTTCCACAGTATGGACGAGAGTGACAAAAAAGCATGTAACAGTGTCACCCGTGACTACCTACTCTCCCTAAAATTTAAGCGCGTGTATTTAATATAAATAGGATTTGTATTACAATGATGATAAGTAGAGATCGGATATTCGGATGCATATTTACCTAAAGTTGAGATGTTGGCTATTATGGAAAGCACTTTTTTATCGAAAGAATCCCGCGATTCCGGGAAATTCAAATTTAAGTGTACTTATACTCCGTGAGATGTAATAAACCCCAGTTTGACACAAATGACACTTGCTCTGTTGCAACGTATAATGGTTGCTTTGCCCTACTTTTATTGTCAGTGATTTTTGACGAAGCAAAAACAACCTTATTACGTTGTAACAAGTGTCCAATCGGGCCTATTAAACCCCAGGAAATGTAAGCATTTTGTAAGAGTGCGAGTGAGACGGCAAATTATACTTGCTTGTGCGCAAGTAGCGACGCGACAATACAACTGCATTCGTCGCTGTGCTTGCTATGCGTTCGAGTGTGTTTCTTAAGTTTTTCTCATTTCTACGATTACTTACTTGGCTATTGAATAACGGTTTCTGATTTGCATCGTGATTTGGATTTTTATTTTACTTGAAACGATGACTTTTGTGCCACAATTCCTGGATTTACCTGCTCTGCGGCTTGGACCTCTTATTTCTTTTATTAGCAAGGTAAGAATTATTTAATTTTACAAAATCATTTAAAAACATTGTACCTATTTGTATATAGCTGGAAAAGTTCTGCTCTCTGATTGGTCGACTGTTGTATTAAGGGACTATTGTTTAAACAGATTTGCTGTATATCAGGTAGTTTTAAAACAATGCGCTGTGTTGTGTGGTTATCTGATACTGTATTTCGACTAAAGATATAAAACAACCGATTTAAAACGTTTTAAATAAAATGTTGCTGTTCTAAACCCCAAATAAATCGTTTTAAACGGTTGAAAATTCGCCTACAAAAATAAAAGAACTGTGTTTTACACTTCATTGTGTGCAATTTCTGGTCACCTGGCGTCATGTTTTGTTTTTATTAGTTTATAGAAAATTAATAGAAAGTACCTACCTACATTACCTACTACACGAAAAGTTAAGTATGTAGGTACCTACCTATACTTATTTATTATATTACACACACTAGATTAGAAGACATCATTAACACAATGCCGTCCGTTTTACTTGCGCATGAAAGAGACAACGTCATGTTTTCAAGGCCTTCGTGACGACGTCAAGAAAATTATTATCGTACACTATGTGGGGCTCACACCACATTTATACACACTTACACGTACACTTATTACCTTTACATATAATATACATAATATACATATTTATTTAATAATATACTTACTACACATAGACATATTCTTAATAATAACATCTACTCATTTTCTACCGTAGCGGTAGTATTTCCGTAACGTGTTTTGGAGTCGAACGATGGGCGGAGCTTATGAACCACCACCGCAACGGTGCGCGGGCGCACCAGGAATTTCACGCCGAGTTAGTCTGCTTACCGCCCTCGCGTAACTACCCTGTGTCGCTCGCTAGCTTGACGCTCTGTCGCATCTACCGCGCACTGTATTATTTGTTAACAGAATTTTTCATATACTTTGTTTTCGAGCTTTAAACTGTTTTTTGTGTTTCTTCCGTCTTCCTATTACGCTGCTTAACTATACCCTTCTGTTCTTTGTGCTTGTTTTGCTTAACTGTGTGATGAGTGAATAAAAAACGCTTGTAACCCGTACTGGACCTTTTCTTGGACCCTTGTGGTATGTGTACTTTATTATTTACACCTAACACACTACAACTGGTGACCCCGGTCAAGACCACTACAATGAGTGATAGCAGTGATTCCCTAACTACCGCCGGAACTGTGGAAGAGAACATTACCGTGCGAGTGCCTAGAAAAATGCGCGCTACTACCGGCCGTCACGACACCTCATCAGACCAACGAAAACTTACCCTTAAGGTGGCAAAATTTTCGGTTGAGGACCCAGAGCTTTGGTTCGCGCTTTTAGAGAGCCAATTTGACAGCCTCGATATTACCGATGATTATGTGAAATTCAGCTGCGTGACTACGAGGCTCGACATACAACATGCCAAGACCGTAAAGGACATTATACTGAACCCTCCGGCTAAAAACCGTTATGAAAAAATTAAGACAGAGCTCCTTCGTCGTCTGTCGGCCTCACACGAGATGAAGGTGAAGCAGTTGCTTACACAGGAGAAACTGGGTGATCGTAAGCCGTCTCAATTCCTACGACATTTGCAGGATTTAGCAGGAGCGTCTGCTGCCGAGGATATTGTGAAGCAGATCTGGAGCAATCAGTTACCCATAGGAGTACAGACTGTACTAGCCTCCCAGCCCTCGCACTCCTTGGAACAGCTAGCAGACTTGGCAGACCGCATTCAGGAGTTAACTTCGCCACCCGTGGTCGCTTCTACATCTACGGTGGTCCCAGCAGGTAGCAACTCTTCAAGCGAGATTGCTGAACTCCGGAAAATGGTAGAACAACTCGCAGTGAAAATTGACGAGCAATCACGCCGACTTAACCGGTCACACGACCGTTCCCGACCACAAGGAAGACGATCACCTTCACACCCAAGGTCCAGATCCAACTCCAGCTACAGGAAGTACCCTGTCTGTTTTTACCACTCCAGGTTCGGGTCAAAAGCAGACCGGTGCTTGAAACCTTGTGACTTCGACAAGTCGGGAAAAGCCATGGGCAGTCGCTAATGGCGACTGACGATTGCCCAGCTGCTACCGGTCGCCTATTCGTCTCTGACAGCAGTACAAAAAAATTGTTCCTAGTGGATACTGGCAGTGATCTTTGCGTCTACCCTCGTGCTGCACTTCGTGAGCGACGGTCTAAGACGGATTTCCAATTATGTGCGGCAAACGGTACATCTATAGACACTTACGGCTATATCGAATTAAATTTAAACCTAGGTCTTAGACGTAATTTTCCTTGGCGCTTTACAGTAGCTAATGTGACCAAACCTATAATTGGTGTAGATTTTTTGTGTCATTATAATTTAATAGTCGATTGTCGTAATCAACGTTTAATTGATAACACAACTACATTGTCTTCGAACGCTGTAATCGCTAGAACTAACATATGTTCCGTCAAGGTCTCATCAGGCGACACAAGGTATCACCTTGGTCTCCAAAGCATGACACGGTCCACCACATCCGCACAACACCTGGCCCTCCCATATACTGCACGCCTCGCAGACTCGCCCCCGATAAACTGCAAATTGCTCGAAAAGAGTTCGAGCTCATGCTGGCCAACGGAACCGCCCGTCCTTCCGAGAGTTCCTGGGCGTCACCACTGCACCTGGCTCCAAAACGGGACAACGGCTGGAGACCTTGTGGGGATTATAGGATGCTCAACGCACGTACTATACCAGACCGTTACCCTATCAGGCACATTCAAGACTTCGCCCATAGTATGACTGGTTGCAAAGTCTTCAGCACCAATAGACCTGGTCAAGGCTTATAACCAGATCAGGGTCAGTGAGCCTGATATTCAGAAGACCGCGATCACCACCCCGTTCGGGCTGTACGAGTTCCCTTACATGACTTTTGGTCTTAGGAATGCTGGTCAAACCTTTCAAAGGTTCGTGGACGAGATGACGAGAGGCCTGGACTTCGTATACTGTTACCTCGACGATTTCTGCGTATTCTCAGAATCACCAGCAGCTCATGAAGACCACCTGCAGCAGCTCTTCCAGCGTATGAAGGACTACGGTGTTCTCATCAACACCTCTAAATGCGTCTTCGGAGCTTCGGAAGTAACCTTTTTAGGGTACCAGATCTCTGAAGCTGGAACGAAACCCCTTAAGACGAAGGTTCAGGCTGTGAGCGACTTCCCCGTCCCACAGACGGTCAGACAGTTAAGGCGTTTTCTGGGCATGCTTAACTTTTATCGTAGGTTCATCCCTAACGCTGCTCAGATACAAGCCCCGCTGAACGCCTTACTTGCGGGACCAGTCAAGGCATCTCACCCCGTCAACATTTCTAGTGATGCACTCGTAGCTTTCGACCAGTGTAAAACGAGCCTCGCGAACGCTGCATTACTGGCTCACCCAGACTGTCACGCGCAACTCGCACTAGTAACGGACGCGTCGGACCTGGCGATGGGAGGAGTTCTTCAACAGCTGAAGGATGGTGAATGGCAACCTCTCGCGTTCTTTTCACGGAAATTTAGCCCGTCCCAACAGAAATACTCTCCCTACGACCGCGAACTTCTGGCCATATACGAGAGCATCAAGTACTTTCGGCACATGTTAGAGGCCAGGCACTTCATCGTGTTCACGGACCACAAGCCGCTTACTTTCGCTTTCTGTGAACGAAAAGCCAACTGTTCACCTCGCCAGTTCCGTAATCTCGATTATATATCACAGTTCACGACAGACATCCGACACATATCGGGCAAAGACAACGTGGTCGCCGATACATTGTCGCGGGTTGATGAACTGCAAACACCAATCGACTTAGAACAACTTGCAGCATCACAAGCTTCGGACGAGGAGTTGTTAAAATTCTTAGGTGAAGAATTCTCTCTCCGTCTACAAAAACTCACGCTCCCTGGCAGCAAAGTAGAATTATACTGTGATACAAGCACCCACACACTAAGACCTTTTGTGACCAAATCATTTAGGAAACAACTCTTCGACAGTCTCCACAGTTTAAGCCACCCAGGCGCTAAAGCTACCACTAAGCTGATAGCTGAGCGGTTCGTATGGCCCGGAATACGTAAGGACTGCCGGGAGTGGTCGCGAAAATGTCTGGAGTGCCAACGTGTCAAGGTAAACCGCCACGTGTCAGCACCATTGGGCACGTTCGATTTACCCCGCGCTCGTTTCGCCTTTATTCACGTGGACATCGTAGGTCCCTTACCAATATCTCAAGGGTACCGTTACTGTCTCACCGCCGTGGACCGCTTCACCCGTTGGCCGGAAGTCACACCAATGACCGACATAACAGCTGAAACAGTCGGGAAAGCTTTAATATCGTGGATATCCAGGTTTGGATGCCCTACCGATATAGTAACTGACCGCGGTCGGCAGTTCGAATCCACACTTTTCCAGTTCCTTGGAAAAGTGATCGGATTTAAACATCGCCGCACAACCGCGTACAGGCCAGCTTGCAACGGACTCGTGGAACGGCTTCACAGACAACTTAAGGCAGCCATAATGTGCCACGCTGACTACAATTGGGTGGACAGCTTACCCTTAGTGCTACTGGGCATAAAGGCAGCATTCAAAGAGGATCTGAACTCTTCTTCAGCGGAACTCGTTTATGGGGAACCATTACGCCTGCCTGGAGAGTTTTTCTTGACGCCTACCCCCGGTACAACTGATCTGTCAGACTTTACCGCGCGTCTAAGACACCTAAATGCTAAACTCCGTCCATCACCGGCAGCTCGCCACTGTAATAATAAAATTTTTATTTACAAAGATTTGGCATCGGCGAGTCACATTTTTCTAAGGGATGACTCCGTTAGAGGTTCCTTACAGCCTCAGTACACCGGCCCTTATCAAGTGCTCGACAGGGGGGACAAGACTTTTAAGATACTCGTGAAGGGCAAGAGCGTCACGGTTTCAATAGACCGACTTAAACCGGCCTACTTACTTAAGGACCCCTGCCCTAACCCCTTAACTACTCCCACTTCTACCTCTAACCCTATCCCCATACCTACCCCCATCCTTCATCCTACCCCTCGTCAGGACGCCCCTGCCGAGACATTACCCAGAACTACCCGTTCCGGTCGCAAGGTGCGATTCCCGGATTACTATCGACCGTAGTGACGGTCTCTGGGGGGGAGTGATGTGGGGCCCACACCACATTTATACACACTTACACGTACACTTATTACCTTTACATATAATATACATAATATACATATTTATTTAATAATATACTTACTACACATAGACATATTCTTAATAATAACATCTACTCATTTTCTACCGTAGCGGTAGTATTTCCGTAGCGTGTTTTGGAGTCGAACGATGGGCGGAGCTTATGAACCACCACCGCAACGGTGCGCGGGCGCACCAGGAATTTCACGCCGAGTTAGTCTGCTTACCGCCCTCGCGTAACTACCCTGTGTCGCTCGCTAGCTTGACGCTCTGTCGCATCTACCGCGCACTGTATTATTTGTTAACAGAATTTTTCATATACTTTGTTTTCGAGCTTTAAACTGTTTTTTGTGTTTCTTCCGTCTTCCTATTACGCTGCTTAACTATACCCTTCTGTTCTTTGTGCTTGTTTTGCTTAACTGTGTGATAAGTGAATAAAAAACGCTTGTAACCCGTACTGGACCTTTTCTTGGACCCTTGTGGTATGTGAACTTTATTATTTACACCTAACACACTACAACTACAAT
This sequence comes from Callimorpha dominula, assembly GCA_949752705.1. Classification (NCBI taxonomy): domain Eukaryota; kingdom Metazoa; phylum Arthropoda; class Insecta; order Lepidoptera; family Erebidae; genus Callimorpha; species Callimorpha dominula. The sequence continues at coordinate 9,152,660 of OX457004.1, read as the reverse complement.
TCTCTGAATAATCCTAAATTAAGAACTTTTGAACAGTCAGTAGAACCAGACGTAACACCATCATGTTCAACGCAAACAGATACAGAAATAACAGATTTCAGTGACCGAACCATAGTCATAGATAGTGATTAAAGATATTGTCACTGGGGTAATCTTTCTTCTTCAATCTTTAGCCACTCAATGCTGAGCATATATATAGGCCTCTTTCAAATCTCTCCACATTTATCTCGCTGCCACTTTAAAAGTGAAATATAAAATGTGCTAGTTTTAAGTTTTTATTTTCTTCATATTAGCTATGTAAGAAGTGCATGTCATGGCTACTTGTAAAGAAAACAACACTATAACTTGAGCAACATTAATTCTTGAATGACAATTATTAATGTATATTGCCCAAAGTGCCCATATACAACTTTTCTATCTTTCATTTCTCTTCTATGTAGTTTCTGTGTGTACAACATAAAAATATTATGTGTTGTAATGAATAAATAAGTTTATATTAATTTATGTTTTCTTATTTACCACACCACCATTTCTCTTACACCTTACATACGTACATACTCGAATGGGAAACACCTTAACTTAAAAAGAATTAACTTCGATTAGTTGTGCGATCCCGGAATCCCGGAATTTTATTTTAAATAAAAATAAACTTAGAACTTTGTATCATCAGTATAATTGAACTAATTGAATATAATTGAATATTATATTGAAGAATTAATGTTGCTCAAGTTATTGTGTTGTTTTCTTTACAAGTAGCCATGACATGCACTTCTTACATAGCTAATATGAAGAAAATAAAAACTTAAAACTAGCACATTTTATATTTCACTTTTAAAGTGGCAGCGAGATAAATGTGTAGAGATTTGAAAGAGGCCTATATATATGCTCAGCATTGGGTGGCTAAAGATTGAAGAAGAAAGATTACCCCAGTGACAATATCTTTAATCACTATCTATGACTATGGTTCGGTCACTGAAATCTGTCATTTCTGTATCTGTTTGCGTTGAACATGATGGTGTTACGTCTGGTTCTACTGACTGTTCAAAAGTTCTTAATTTAGGATTATTCAGAGAATTGTAGTGTACGATAATAATTTTCTTGACGTCGTCACGAAGGCCTTGAAAACATAACGTTGTCTCTTTCATGCGCAAGTAAAACGGACGGCATTGTGTTAATGATGTCTTCTAATCTAGTGTGTGTAATATAATAAATAAGTATAGGTAGGTACCTACATACTTAAGTTTTCGTGTAGTAGGTAATGTAGGTAGGTACTTTCTATTAATTTTCTATAAACTAATTAAAACAAAACATGACGCCAGGTGACCAGAAATTGCACACAATGAAGTGTAAAACACAGTTCTTTTATTTTTGTAGGCGAATTTTCAACCGTTTAAAACGATTTATTTGGGGTTTAGAACAGCAACATTTTATTTAAAACGTTTTAAATCGGTTGTTTTATATCTATAGTCGAAATACAGTATCAGATAACCACACAACACAGCGCATTGTTTTAAAACTACCTGATATACAGCAAATCTGTTTAAACAATAGTCCCTTAATACAACAGTCGACCAATCAGAGAGCAGAACTTTTCCAGCTATATACAAATAGGTACAATCTTTTTAAATGATTTTGTAAAATTAAATAATTCTTACCTTGCTAATAAAAGAAATAAGAGGTCCAAGCCGCAGAGCAGGTAAATCTAGGATTCGTGGCACAAAAGTCATCGTTTCAAGTAAAATAAAAATCCAAATCACGATGCAAATCAGAAACCGTTATTCAATAGCCAAGTAAGTAATCGTAGAAATGAGAAAAACTTAAGAAACACACTCGAACGCATAGCAAGCACAGCGACGAATGCAGTTGTATTGTCGCGTCGCTACTTGCGCACAAGCAAGTATAATTTGCCGTCTCACTCGCACTCTTATAAAATGCTTACATTTCCTGGGGTTTAATAGGCCCGAATTGACACTTGTTACAACGTAATAAGGTTGTTTTTGCTTCGTCAAAAATCACTGACAATAAAAGTAGGGAAAAGCAACCATTATACGTTGCAACAGAGCAAGTGTCATTTGTGTCAAACTGGGGTTTATTACATCTCACGGAGTATAAGTACACTTAAATTTGAATTTCCCGGAATCGCGGGATTCTTTCGATAAAAAAGTGCTTTCCATAATAGCCAACATCTCAACTTTAGGTAAACATGCATCCAAATATCCGATCTCTACTTATCATCATTGTAATACAAATCCTATTTATATTAAATACACGCGCTTAAATTTTAGGGAGAGTAGGTAGTCACGGGTGACACTGTTACATGCTTTTTTGTCACTCTCGACCATACTGTGGAAGTGTGGAAAAAAATTACTCGCGCGTGCGTAATCCTCTTCGAGTTTCTTAGGATAATATGTTTGAAAGTCAGTACCGAGTCGAGATCGAGTGCTAGGTTTGATCAAGAATAAACTCCATCTCCAAAGGTGTCAATGTGATTTCAATATACAACTTTTCTATCTTTCATTTCTCTTCTATGTAGTTTCTGTGTGTACAACATAAAAATATTATGTGATGTAATGAATAAATAAGTTTATATTAATTTATGTTTTCTTATTTACCACACCACCATTTCTCTTACATCTTACATACGTACATACTGGAATGGGAAACACCTTAACTTAAAAAGAATTAACTTCGATTAGTTGTGCGATCCCGGAATCCCGGAATTTTATTTTAAATAAAAATATACTTAGAAGCCGCTTCCATAATTTGTTATCCAAAAAATAACTTTGGGTAAATATGCATCCGATTATCCGATCTCTAATAATAAGTTTTCATAAATATCTAATTAATTTTAGAAGAAATATCCAACCTGCAATAAACACAGTCCTGGAAACTCCTTAGCAAAGTCTTCAACTAGCGGCGAATGTATGTGGACATTAGCACCTGGCGCGACTACATAGACGTTACTCTCACATAGTGGGTAGATCACAGTGGCTTTTGCCCAGTACACTAAATGGCCTGTGAGCTGGGAAACCTGAAAAATATGATGAAAGAATTTAATTAAAGGTTAGGTTAGGTTAGCAACAACAGAATAGCAATGACATTTTTAATCTAGTACGCAACTTCAACATATACGGTGTGCGTATACGTTGAAGTGGTGTATACGTTATTCAACGTGATGAGAGATATTTCTCTATAGAAACCGTATCGACTTTATTACTTTTGACTGTCAGACAACCTTGGAATCATTTGAAAATATACGCTTACGAGCTTACTCTGGTTACGGCTTTGACTACTCGCCGCTGGTGTATAATGTGCATTTTAATGAACTGGCAAGTTTAGTACAATATAAGAATATTACTGTATATTATTAACTGGATATTAGCGATCAGTAATCGATTTTGTTTGTAGTCGTTTTAATTTGTTATTGTCGTTATGTTTCAGCTTAGAACTTCCTAATGCTGAATACCTACGCCGCGGTAAGGCGTGAATGACTTACAAAGATACTCAATTATACTTGCATACCTGTTTCTAGGCACTGTTGATAGTTTACCATCAGTTGGACCAAGTACTTGTTACCACCACACTATTATAAACTTAAGTTATGCTTTATGATATATACAAAGAGGCTATAAGGATACCCTCTATTAAAAAATTTCATATTTATCTATTACTGTTATTATTAATTAGAAATACATACCTTCTTATAGGAAAAGAAAACTGTTAATAAAAAAACTTGTTTGTACCTGTTTCAAAGTTAAGTCCGCTTCTATGGCGAGTGTTTGTAAGCTCTTAAGCGGGCTATAAAGCTTTATCAGTCTTAGGAGTGCCGAACTACTATCCAGCGGTATTGATGATAACAAATCATTTGGATTTACCTGAAAAATAAGATACCATAGTACCCAAAACATGATCAACATGCTTGTAAATGTGTAGCTCTGTCAAAGTACCACAAGTTTTTCTTTCTTTGTCGTTACTTAAGCCTAAATTGACGTGCGGGCGCCACCTATTAACGAGTAGAGGAAATTATAGAAGGTTACGATTACCTTAATTGAGATGCACGCCATCTTTTGACAAATAACAGAACTAATAGTCTAACAATAAAAATGTTCTACTGAGTTCTAAAAGTTTGAACAGCGCGCAGCAGTCGAGTCAAGTAGATTGTACGAGATGTGTAAAAGATTTTGTATTGCGTTATGGACTGAATTCGAAATGAACGTCCATAACGCATTGCAACATCTTTCATTCGAAAACGTATACACTACAAGTGAATAGTGAGTGGAAATAGTGAGAATTACTTATAATTGTGTTAATTGCTAATTATTTAAATAAATTGTGTCTATTTCGTTATAAATTGGTGTGTCTAATCCCTAAACCCGGATCGTAACAATATGTATATTAGTAATTGTACATAAAAAAGTAAAAAATAGACTATCTAATATGTAAGTATAACATTATTTAGTTTCAGTTTCATAAGTACTTTCATATGCTTACCATAAGTAGGATTCCATGATAGGGCCTAAGTTTCTGTAGGCACTTGTCTATTGTTTCTGGTTCTATGATTAATCCTCTATTATGTATTTGATGAGCTTTGTGTGGTAAGCAGAACGAGAGTAAAACCCATTTGTTAATGCGAACTTGGACTATACCTGAAAAAAATGTTAAGGTTGTTTTATAAAACTTATCCTGACAGAAATTGCCAGGATTCTTATTGGGGGGTTACCCCAATAAGAATGTCACGATCATTCCTTCCTATCGAATCATTTATGTATCCGACGTTTTAGCGGTAACCATTTGAAGCAGTCCTGGTTTCAAAGGACACCGCTAAAATAATACGAAATGCTAAACCGTTTTTAGGGTTCCGTTCCTCAAAAGTGAAAAAGGTACTCTTATAGGATCACAGAGTATCTGGATATAATTTATCTATAATATGTTTAGCAGCAATTTGATTACCATAGTACAGGCTCTGCCTAGTTTGGAATCAGACAGCCATGTGTGAGATGTCTCAAGTTATTATTATTGTGAAAACAAAACAGTTCAGTACCTATTAGTCCTTTGTTTCATAACTAGTTTCCTTTTTATTTATTTATTAGCTATTGATGAGCTTTATTGTTAATATCAACGTAAAAATGTTAGGAACAGTGTTTTCCCTACTTTCGACGATGGCTTATTGTTATCAAATAGTAATTAATTAAGATCGAATTTCGACGTCTGGGGCGACCATTAGTTTTATTTGGTAGATTCGGCACAGATTACTAAGTAGTACTCGCTCTCTCCCGTAGGGCGGCTCTAGACCGCACTCCCTACAATCATATCGATACCTACCGTTTTAATTGCCTACTCCTTCGGAGCTTTAAAATGTGTGTAGGGTTACCTCTTCCATATTTTTTTTATAAAAAGAATTACAATTGTTTTGTAAATTAAGTACTTCACGCTTATTTTTAATTTCCAATGTTTTAGTATACAAAAATCCTACATGTGTTTTATTTTTATGTAAAGATTCATAAACTTCCTCCCTTTTCTAAAATTTCGAATAATAAACTGTATGGTGGAATATATTCTAAATCTTACAAAAAGTTTTAATGAATAATTTGAGGGAAACAAGGGCATATAGGGTAACAAGGTTCATTTTTATAAACTATATAAATAGCGCTGCCGGGCTTTTTTTTTCTCTTACTTTATCTACATTGTTATACTGCACCGTGTCAATTTTCACTATAAATTTTACAGTATTTAAAGAATATATCAATAGGACATTAAATTACGTTTTTTGTACTTTAAAAATAAAAGCCTGTGCGCGCGATGCAGCTATCAGCAACCCACTGCGCGAGACTGCGTGTAAGGTCCGCCGACTGACGAGCGGCCGATAGGTATTTAGCGCGTGCATGTACATCATGAGTGACATAGGTCTGGATTCGGTTAAATCGAATCTACCGTTTTCTGTGTTGCATTGGCATTTGGGTACTTGCCTATGTTTAAAATAAATTATTTCATGGTCTTCATAAAATTAAGTCTTATAAGAGTTTGAAAACTTGGTTCTTTAGTTTGCTTTTATTTTATAATGTAAATCCAAACATTAAAAGAAAAAGATTTGACGATAGCTAACTGTGACATCAAAATAGTTATTTCACACAAATTTCTATAGGACGTACCATTTTGACATTTAATAAAAAGTAACTGATTTACCTTGACAGTCAATTATCGTATTTAAGCAAATTATTCTATAAATCTTAAGGGGCAACTTAAATGGAACTTTTTTCCCAAACGAGTAGGACCTTAAATTCTTATGCCTTAAAATAATAATAATAATTTCACACATCTCACACACGGCCGTCTGATCCCAAACTAGGCAAAGCCTGTATGGTATACTATGGTAACCAGACTGCTGATAAACATACTTAAAATGAACTTTTATATTTATTTTATTCTTTGTTTCTTGTTGTACCTCATAACACTCACCAGTACCGCTAAGCTCCTCAAATACTGCTTTCATCGACCTAGCAAGTGAACTCCGCTGCAGTATTAGATGGAAGGCAGATTTTGGGGTAGACTCAGTCCCATTGTCACTACTATAGGTTGTTGAACTGACTGAATGGCGAAGATTATCTTCCTCGTCACCATCTCCATTAATTTCGCTGTCCAAAGCTGACACTTCATCGTGGGCTGCCAACTGGAAGTTAAACATTCAACTAAAACGTTTTGTGTATGTATTTGGGTATAAATACATTTGTAAATGTTATACATATAAATGTATAACAATTGGTAATAAAAAAATACAAATACGTTCATCTCTCTTTAAAAATCTTTAATAGGAATAACCTTTATGACATAAAAAATTCAAAAGTTAACATGATTTTATTAATCTTAAGTTATAAATTATTTATTAATCAAATTAAACATGTTAATGTATAATAAAAACTTTTTAGCAAATAATTAAACCGACGAAAAAAGAAAGAAACTGAAAAGCGAAAAATAAACTTGTTAGCCTAATACTAAACTCCTTCACCAATATGAATACCTAAGTAATTACGAGTCGATGCCAATTAGCTCAAATACCCTGTGAATCCAATACAATTAAACCCCAAGCGTTTTTATCCTGTAGGTATATAATCCACTATTAAGTAAGCCCATAAGGCATAGTTGTCATTTTACTGTGGACTTAAACTTGTGAGACTTAAGACTTAACATTTGAATATTATCAGGGATTTCATTATCAAATCAGACACATTGACCTCGAAACGACTTGTTACTTTTTTGGAGCCTAGATGCAGGTACAAGTTTATGTTTATTACATGATTGTGTTAAAAGAATGTATATAACTTTTTACAGAACTGATTTATTTTATGAAGGTAAATTAGGTTTTAATAAATATATTGGCACGCCACCGTCATTACGTTTATTTCTTTAAATTTCTGCTTTAGGAATCACAATTGCTTGGATAGCCCTCTTCAGCAGCACGAAGAAAGATTGAATATGGGCGGCATTCCCCACAGTAGAATACCATACGATATTTCTACTATATAAAAATAAGTCGGGTTTTCCTTCCTGACGCTAGAACTCCAGAACGCACGAACCGATTTCCACGGTTTTGCATTCGTTGGAAAGGTCTCGGGCTCTGTGAGGTTTATAGCAAAGAAAATTCAGGAAAAATTTCAACAGAAAAGCGGGAAAATCTTTTTTTTACATACAGCGCCATCTCATACATAGCATGTACTACAAACCAATATTTTAAGTAGATGGCGCCGGTGCGTGATACATTGTTTGACAGCTACTCATTGTTCTCTGCTCAGTTAATTTCATGTGACAAACCGGTATTGTGTTCACTGTGAAATTGTGAAAAAAAAGTAAAAAAAATAAGTTATTCGTTTCCTAACATTTCAATTGGAAACCATCAAATCAATCACGTGTATTGTGCAAATTTTTATTCAATTTCAACAGCAGGCATTTGTCTTTAATGTGGTAAGTTGAACTGTGTAAATTATGTGGATCGTGCATTTGAGGTTACATTCACCACTCTGTCCATAGTCCAAAATGCCTAGAGGACGACGTGCGAACATCGGCCGCCGCACAAGGCATGCAAGCCAGCAACAAGTGTATTCACAGAACTTAAGCGAAGAAAGACAAAATATAATAAGAGAAAATGCCCGATTGAGACAACGCGTGAGCACACGAAGATCATTGGCATCATACAATCGCTTGGCATTCCAATATGATCCCACTGCGAACTACAGTGATGATGAAAATTTAGATATGGGACCAATGACGACTATATGCCGATATTGCAATGCGTTAAAGTTCAAAAGAGAAACGGCTGGATTGTGCTGCGCAAGTGGAAAAGTCAAACTGGATCCATTACTTACACCACCACAGCCACTGAAACCATTGTTCGATGGAAGTGATCCCGATTCCAGCCATTTTCTTCAACACATCCTTGAACACAATAACTGCTTTCGCATGACTTCCTTTGGAGCTAATATCATTCGAGAAGGCGGCTTCATGCCGACTTGAAAGGTAAAAGATACAACAAACATAACCAATCACTCACACCAACACAATGAATTGCAACACATAACAACTACAAATACAACACACACTACACCATCACACGATCAGAAGTTACACCGTATTTTTCAACAAATGATTGTTTGCAATTACAGATACAAGGACAAATATATCATTTGCATGGTTAAATGGTGCCAACACCAGATGAACCGCATCAATTTCTGCAAATATATTTCATTTCGTCGATGGTGGATCAGCTGAATGTGCGGTGCAATATACAGGGAACACAACAATTAAAGAGACGAATTATTGAACAGTTGCAAGCATTTTTTCACGCTAATAATGCTGTGGTTAATATGTTCAAAACAGCATTGGAACGAATGCCATCGGATACGCACAAATTTGTCATAAGAGCGGATTGTACCCCAACAGGTGAACATGTGGGAAGATTCAATGCACCCGCCGTTAATGATGTTGCTGCAACTATTGTTGGCGATCCAACTAAATCGCGAGACATTGTCGTTCAGCGAAGAAGCAATATCATGCATCGTGTAAACGAGACACATCGTTTGTACGATGCGTTACAATATCCAATCATTTATTGGCAAGGGCAAGACGGATACGACATCACGTTGCAGATGGTCGATCCAATTACAGGTACAATATTCACACACTAATTATTGCTATTATTGCTATTATTGGTTTCTATTAACAATTCATTTAATTTTGCATTTTCAGGCGTATCAACGAATAAAAATCTAAGCGCAATGAATTACTATACGTATCGTATGATGATTCGTACACATGAGGAGAATGTCATTCTGAAGTGCCGTCGGCTATTCCAGCAATTCGCTGTCGACATGTATGTCAAAGTCGAGACCGAACGTTTAGCGTTCATCCGATTCAATCAGGCAAAGCTACGATCTGAGGACTATATACACTTGCGTGATGCTATTCATTCAGATGGTGATGTTCAGAATATTGGACGTCTGACGATTATCCCATCATCTTATATCGGAAGCCCACGCCACATGCACGAATACGCTCAAGACGCTATGACGTACGTGTGAAATTATGGAACTCCGGATTTATTTATTACGTTCACATGCAATCCGAAGTGGACGGAAATTGAACGTGAGTTGGAACCTGGCCAAAAACCGCAAGATCGCCATGACATAATCGCAAGAGTATTTCAGCAAAAACTCAAGGTTATGATGGATGTGCTTACTAAGTATCGAGTTTTTGGTGACACACGTTGTTATATGTACTCGGTGGAATGGCAGAAGCGTGGACTACCGCATGCTCATATCCTAATTTGGTTGCTGAACAAATTACATTCAAATGAAGTGGATGACATCATATCAGCTGAAATTCCTGATCCAGTCACTGATCCCCATCTACACGACATTGTGACGACATAGATGGTGCATGGACCGTGCGGTGCATTAAATCCATTATCGCCTTGCATGGCTGATGGAAAGTGCACAAAACGATATCCGCGACCGTTAGTTGCTGAAACAGTCACAGGGAACGATGGATATCCAGTTTATCGTCGGCGTTCAAAAGAAGATAATGGTCGAACTATCAAAGTTAAAGTTCAAAATCAAGAGATTGAGATCGGAAATGAATTCATTGTACCATATTGCCCGCTGCTATCACGAATTTTCGAAACACATGCAAACGTTGAGAGTTGTCATTCGGCCAAATCAATCAAATATTTGTGCAAGTACGTCACAAAAGGCAGCGACATGGCTGTGTTTGGTATTGCGTCGGAAAATGCGAATGACGAAATCAGCAACTTCCAAATGGGCAGATACGTCAGTACTAATGAAGCACTGTGGCGATTATTGTCATTTCAAATTCATGAAAGATATCCCACAGTTGTACATTTAGCAGTGCATTTGGAAAATTCCCAAAGAGTTTACTTCACTGAGGCTAATGCGGCACAACGAGCTGAGAGACCACCATCGACAACATTGACTAGCTTCTTTGCAATGTGTGAAGCAGATCCATTCGCAGCGACGCTGATGTACGTTGAAATGCCCAAGTATTACACTTGGAATCAATCAACAAAGAAATTCCAACGTCGCAAACAAGGAACCCCAGTTCCAGATTGGCCACAGGTGTTTTCCACTGATGCACTAGGTCGCATGTATACTGTTCATCCTAGAAATGATGAATGTTTTTATTTGCGACTGCTGTTGGTAAATGTACGTGGACCAAAATCATTTGCGCATTTGAAAACTGTGAATGGCCACCAATGCCAAACATATCGAGAAGCATGTCAACTATTGGGTTTGCTGGAGAACGATTCTCATTGGGATTTAACACTTGCGGATTCAGTTGTTTCATCAAATACGAACGCTGTTCGCAATTATCATCACCACATGTTTTTCTTCACAACCAATTCAGTTATGGAACAAATACAAAGACGACATATGTGAAGATATCTTGCATCGCTTGCGCATTCAAACGAATAATCCTGACATCCAAATAACCGATGAAATCTACAATGAAGGATTGATTCTGATTGAAGATCAATGCTTGACTATTGCAAACAAGCTAATGATTGAAGTAGGAATGATTGCGCCAAATCGATCGATGCACGATGCATTCAACCAAGAATTAAATCGAGAGCTGCAATACAATGTTGATACATTGCAGGAATTCGTTCGAAATAATGTGCCGTTGCTGAATGAACAGCAAAAACAAGTACACGAAACATTAATGCAAGCGGTGGATAATACTGGTTGTCTATTCTTCCTGGACGCACCTGAAGGAACAGGGAAAACATTTGTCATTTCATTGATTTTGGCCACTATTCGATCAAGATGTGACATAGCTTTGGTGTTAGCTTCATGTGGAATTGCGGCGACTCTTCTAGATCTCGGTCGTACTGCACATTCTGCGCTTAAGTTGCCACTCAATTTAAACACAATTGACACTCCAACATGCAATATTTCCCGATCCAGTGCAATGGGAAAATTGTTGATGCAATGCAAGCTCATTGTTTGGGATGAGTGCACAATGGCACATAAGAAATCACTTGAAGCACTTAACTTCACACTGAAGGATCTTCGGCGAAATAACAAAATCTTTGGCGGCTTGATGATATTGTTGGCAGGCGATTTCAGGCAGACGTTGCCAGTAATTCCCCGTGGAACGCCTGCAGATGAATTGAATGCTTGCCTGAAGGCATCACCTTCATGGAATAACGTAAAAACATTATCGCTAACCACTAAAATGAGAGTTCAACTTGAAAATGATCAAAGTGCTGCAAAATTTTCCAAACAATTGTTAGCTGTTGGGAATGGAAAAGTCCCAGTTGATGCGACATCTGGATTAATTACTCTTGCCAAAGACTTTTGCCGATTTGTAGACTCTCAATTAGCTCTTATTGAAAATGTTTTCCCAAACATTAGTGAGAATTATCAGAATTATGCTTGGTTAAGTCAAAGAGCAATTCTTGCCGCAAAGAATAATGATGTACACGCACTGAATTTCAACATTCAATCAAAAATTGCTGGCGATTTGGTGACATACAAATCCGTTGATTCCATAACAAATCCCGATGATGTAGTAAATTATCCAACGGAGTTTTTGAACTCTCTGGAGTTACCAGGATTTCCACCACATAACTTGCAACTCAAAGTTGGTACAGTTATTATGATATTGCGTAATTTGAATCCACCGCGACTTTGCAACGGTACTCGACTTTCGGTAAAAAGACTTATGCCGAATTTGATCGAGGCAACCATTATTAACGGAAAGTACGCAGGTGAAAATGTATGTATTCCTCGAATACCAATGATTCCGACTGATCTTCCGTTTGACTTCAAACGATTGCAATTTCCAGTTCTCCTTGCGTTCGCAATGACAATTAACAAGTCGCAAGGCCAATCGCTTAGTGTTTGCGGGATAAATTTAGAAAATCATTGTTTTTCACATGGGCAGTTATACGTTGCGTGTTCACGAGTTGGGAAACCATCCGCTTTGTTTGTATTAACGTCAGACCAAAAAACAAAAAATGTGGTTTACCAAAGAGCACTTCAATGAAACGGATAATTTGCGGACACGTATAACGCTTCGATTCAGTATTTACTTTGGATTCACTTTCATTTACTTAGAGAAGTTCAACTAAATAACACTTCATTTTTGTAATCGAAATGAATTCATTACTGTTGTGAAATGAAATAAAATTTTTCCTTTTCAAATATAAAGCAAAAAAAAATTTCTTCTTCTTTTAATCACCAAACGAAATGTTACATAAAACGAAGCCATCTGGTGGCGAAACGGAGTTCGCCGGGTTTGCTAGTTATACTATGAAAATAACTAAAATAGACTAATCTAGCCGTTTCAATATCAGTCAGTTTACGAACTGCCTATGCTGGTGAACTCAGTCAATTTGATAATTTATCAATATGAGGGCCACATTGAAGCTTATAATCAAGAGTAATGAATATGAATTATGTGGTATTAGTTCCAACTTATCTTCTTTAACTAGTTAAGTGATTTTCACCATTTCATATTAGGTTTAAAGATCTCATTAAGATGAATAAATAAGAATAAACACTAAATAGCTACTGTAAACCAATGAGGAGTTCCCTCAACTGGCTTCCGCATCCATCAGGAAGTCAACTGCAGGTCTGTGTTTGTGTGCTAAGTTCAAGACATTCGTGCCCTATTTTTCTACCCTTAAGGTGGAATTTATAAAATAAAAAAAATTATTATCAAAATCGGACTACCCTGTAAAAAGTTATGCGTGGTAAAGTTAAGATGACAATGAAGTAATCATTATGATTCAAATGAAGAATCTTGTTCAAGTGAGATTTTAACCAACTAAATAAAACAAAAGAAAATCATTTATTATTCCTTATATTTAATTTCAGTTATAGTAAGTGCATTCAAAGTTACGTATGTGAATATACATCAAAGTAAGCAAAAAGCATTGAGGCCATTCCACAAGAAGAAAGAGTCACCCCACTCACCTCACCACCATATATGTATGTACTTTAATTTTATTGATTAGTAAGTACTCAATGATTGTACTATAATTTTTTACCAAACTTAAGCACAGCTCATAATTAAAACAGCAAAGAATTAACTCACCATTATTTTCATTTCTTCGGTTAAATATGAACACCTTTTTTCTTCATGTCTCAGTGCTTTTCCCAACCTTTTGCTAAGATCATAGTAGCATTTAACTAAAAAATAGATATTTTACATATTTTACTGTTGGTATGAATGAGAATACTGGTGAGAATGAGAGCATTGTTGGCCAGCTGGCCTATGTTGATAAACTAGAGCTAGAGCTTGCCTTGGAAATATAAATGTCACTCACTGAATGCCCAAGACCACATAGTGGTGCAACTAGGGGGTCACTGCTCAGTATGCTTAGCCGCTTACATGAGTTTTACTGTGTCACCGATGTGGCTTACCAGCTGGTAAGTCATAAAGGTCCTATTCACTAAATTGGCCTTCTCTATGACCGATTAGGGCATTTATATAGATGAGCAATGTCAGCCATAACTTAAAAATATCAATTAATAAAGGCAGAGCTAAATTTTTCAAATAGTTTATTATTTGATTGTGCCTTGTTTGCAAACATATTATAAAATACTGGTGTTCACTTACATACACCAACTAGCAAACCATAACAATCAACAAGGATTATCTACCAGTTCTATTTACTGATTTTTATATTAAAATAACTGCTCACCAACAGAATGACTTGCTGAAGCCTGCAGTGCAAACACAATATTAATAAGAATCATGGTAGCTGTGTCATCTTTGTTAGTTCGATAAGGGAGTAGGGTGGGGTGCCCTACAAACCTTACATCATTGACTTTGAGTTCAAATTTCCTGTTGCATAGTTCTGCCTTTACAGCAAATAGGGTAGAAAGCATTTCATCAGTGAAGCCACTCAGTTGACCTGTAAGTATTATGAAAAAGAAAATCTGCTTTTAGTTTTTTACTACACCCCAAATGTATAAAACAGGCTGAATATACATTTTTAAGAAACCAAAATGTGAACTGCAAAAAACTTGGGATGGTTTGAAAGGGATAACACCGACAATTACTTTCATTGAATTTTGATAAACTTACTAGCTGCAAAATAAAATGACATTTGTGTTCAAACACAAATGTCATTTTATTTTACTCATTTTTGTCAAAAATGTATCTATTTAGGATAATATATTTATGAACTAGCAACCTGCCCCGGCTCCGCACAGGTAGCAAAACTTATATTGATTTTTTCTGACATCTTCAACAATCATTGTCACATTACAGCCATTTTACACCAAACCTTTATGTATTATACACCTAAACCTTCCTCATGACTCACTCTGTTTATTGGTGAAAACTGTATGGAAATCCATTTGGTAGTTATCGAGTTTATTGAGAACAGATACACAGACACAGCGGGGGGACTTTGTTTTATAATATTTAGTGATTTATAAAAAAAAAAAAATCGCACAGGAGAGTCCCCTAAGATATATATTATTTCATTTGCAGATTTAAAGTGATATATTCTTAATACAGTGAAAAATAGAAAATAATTATCTTTGTTGAGATTTATAAAGATAGAAATCTGTATATAATTTGAATTAGAGTTATGAATACTCATTTATGAACAGATTTTAAGAAATAATACTTTATTACTGACAAATATTAAAAATGTTTTTATATTGACAATAACAGTGTATATTTAAATAATACAATGATCAAGTACCTTAACTGTAAGTTTAAGTTGCTTTTGTAATCTTAAATATAGATAAGTAGAAAGAAATAACGTAAATAATAATCAAGGGTATAATCAATCTATGTCAGATTATAAGTTACACTAATGTAAAGTATTAATTTACAAATAAACATTCTATGTTTTGTACATTCAATTCATTAATCTATATCTAAAGAATGAGTTTCGATAGTAATAATGATACGACTTCACCTTTACAAATGTTGGATGTCTGCGACTGGGGATTCTGCAGCAAGTCTTCAGTGGAATTGACGGCGTAAGGATTGTGACGACCACATTTTTTATGTTTACTCTCATCTTTGTTCTCTGTCGTGTACGGATACCTAAACAACAATCTATCACCCTTGCTGTCCGATTTCACAAAGAATATATTCAAAGGATTCACTTCCATTTTCACAGATTAATGTATAAAAAGCTAATTATCGAATAATGTGTGTAATACAAGGTGATTAAGAAAAGGTTTTGCAACCAACACAGTAATCAAACGAAGCTCCTTGTTACAAGCTTTTTTGCACATTTTTCCACTATATGTCGACACGATGAAAAGTAAGTTACTAAATTTAGTAAAGCTTCTAATGATTTGTGTAAATTGTGTATTAGCTTCTTGTATGATTGACGAAAACGAAAACATGAGTGTATCCAGTGACGTCTAAGTGGGGATGCGATTCATTGTTCATCGATGTTAAATAAAAATCGATATTTTGAAATAGATCTTAAGTCCACTAAAATATCGATAGATCGATGGTATGAGTATAACATTGAAATACGATATTTCCTCAACTAGTCTATTCATTAAAATTTTGGTTCATTAAAACTAGGACATCAACACATATAATCTTATAAACAAATACGAACTTAGTTAACTCAATTAGGGATAACTTGGTCAAAAAATAAACCACCTAAATTTTCAGGCGCTGTCAGTCCACTCCTAAAAGCAATACATACTATTTATACTGTATGTGGTAAGATTATGTTGATTACATATTGATTACATACTGATTACTGTTGATTATGTTGATTATGATTAACGTGGGAGAGCCATGCTTCGGCACGTATGGGCCGGCTCGACTCCGCTCGATACCACGGCCTCACAGAAGACCGGTAGTAAAGCAATGCTTGCATTGGTTTTCGCCGAGTGAGTGAGGTTACCGGAGGCCCAAACCCCAACCCCCCCTCCTCCCAATGACGGCACCGTTATAAAGTACATTACCCCAGGGGGTACCAGCTGCGCTAACGTTGGAGAATCTCCCTCTGGGCGTCCACTCTCAGAACACAGTGCGCCTGGGCGTGGACGCCAATTTGTTCTGCTGACCTCTCATCCGGATGGCTACCAAGTCTCCGTTGAGGCCCCAATTGGCTTATCGGACCATTGCCTGATCCGAAGTACGGTGACACTCACGTACTCGCCGCAGCCACGAGTTGTAGGCTGCCGCCGTGTGTGGCACTATAGGTCAGCAGACTGAAATGGGATGCGAATCTTCTTTGCATCCTACCCTTGGAGGTAGGTCTGCTTCAAGCCGGATGATCCCAACGTCGTTGCTGATTCTGTCACTGATGTGGTGCTTCAAGGAATGGAGCTTTTTGTAGCAAATCCCAGCCTTGGTTTGGTCGATCCTGCCAAACGGCATCCCGCCAAAAGCAGGAATGTTACCAAGCTTGGGCAAATGCAGAGCCAGTACGGGTTGTAAAGACCAGCGCATTAAAAAAGCAGCTTAACTTTGCCTTCAGGTCCTTCAAAAGAGACATTGCCAGGGCGAAGTTGGAGCACATCTCCCTTCTGGAGCATTTTGTTCTATTGCCAAAGCTGTCCAGGGGAATTTCTGTAGACCATAACTTCCACCCCTGCAAATGGGAGATAATTTGTTGGCCCACGACCCTAAGGAGAAAGCCGACCTTTTGGACAAACTCTTTGCATCCAACTCGACTTTGGATGACGGGAGAAACGTACCGCTGACCATACCGCGGTGCGGCAACTGTATGCCGAAGGTCCGCTTCTTCCAAAGCTCAGTGCGTAAAGCAGTTCTTTCCCTCGATAATCATAAGTCGAGTGGGCCCGATGGAATCTCTCCCATCGTGCTGAAGACGTGTGCTCCAGAGTTGGCACCGGTTTTAACGCATCTTTATCGGCTCTCCTACTCCCTCGGCATCGTCCCGAACTCATAGAAGACAGCTTTAGTGCATCCGATCAGTAAAAAGGTGACCGCTCGGATCCGTCCAACTATAGACCTATAGCCATTACCACCTTGTTCTCCAAGATAATGGAATCCATTATGAACCGCCAGCTCCTTCGGTACTTAGAAGACCACCAGCTACTCAATGACCGACTATACGGTTTCCGTCGGGGTCATTCAGTTGGTGATCTTCTCGTATACCTGACTCACCGTTGGGCACAGGCGATCGAGAGCAAGGGGGAGGCGTTGTCAGTCAGTTGGAACATAGCGAAGGCCTTCGATCGGGTCTGGCACAAAGTTCTTCTCTCGAAGCTTCCTTCTTATGGGCTTCCCGCGAAATTATGCAACTGGATCACTAGTTTTCTCGCAGACAGAAGCATCAAGGTCGTTGCCGACGGTGCATGCTCCGACTTCAAGTCTGTAAATGCTGGAGTCATACAATGCTGTGTGCTATCACCCACGCTGTTTCTTCTGCATATCAATGATATGCTGCAAATCAGCAGCATTCATTGCTATGCCGATGATACCACGAGTGATGCCTTGTATACCAGCCGCGCTAACATTTCTCGGGAAAACGTCACTGAGAGTCGATTCAAACTTGTGTCTGAAATCTAAGCCTCCTTACAAGGAGTTTCCGATTGGGGTCGACTTAATCTAGTCCATTTTAACCCAACGAAGACACAGGTTTGCCCGTTCACCGCCAAAAAGATACCGTTTATCGTATCATCTCGCTTTGAGAGCACTTCCCTGACTGCCACAGCCAGCATCGGAATCCTTGGCGTCGATATATCGAGCGAAGTCCAGTTCCACGGTCACTTGGAAGGTAAGGCCAAATTAGCCTCGAAGAAGCTTGGTATGCTCAGCAGATCGAGACAATATTTCACCCCGGCCCACCACCTACAACTTTATAAGGCGCAGGTTCGGCCGCATATGGAATACTGTTCTCATATCTATGCAGGAGCACCCCAGTACCAGGTTCTCTCTCATGACCGCCTTCTACATTCTGCATTCTCTATCGCATGTATCATGGGGAGGGCTCCGAGGAATTGTTCGGACTTATACTGGCCGCAACGTTTCGATATCGTTCCACGCGACAAAACTTTCATCGCTATCACTTTGGTAATTGGCAATCCACCACTGTGCGGTTCTCCAGAATTTTTTTGCCTTGCACAACCAATCTTTAGAACAAATTGTCGCCTGCGGTATTTCCGGACCGATACGACCTTCAAACCATCAAGAAAAGAGCGTACTCCTATCTCAAAGGCCGACAACGCACTTGTGACTCTTAAGTTGCAGGTGTCCATGGGCGACGGTAGTCACTTACCAGCAGGTGACCCATCTGCTCGTTTGCCCCCTATAATATAAAAAAAAAGTAGAACTTCGTTTCTGGCAAAACACCATTACTGCTTTTGAAAATTATTATTTTTATTTATGGGAAAACATAGAGTATACATAAGCAAGCTATGGGAAAATTATTCACTGTGTGTACTCTATGGTACCCAATGAACCGTGGGAGGGTACACAGTGAAGTGTGTGCAAACGATGAACCATGACAACAACCACTTAAAAATCATAGGATTATAAGAAATAAAGTAAAATGAAACTCACCTATAATTTTTATTTTAGTTGATTTTTAGATTTAGAGTTTTTTATTATCAATAAGCGACATCTTTGGTCAAAAGAAGTGATATCATAAACATTAAAGAAATTTACGTTATTTTCTTTTAAATCAACAAGTTTCGTACATACTAATTAATCAACTACCATCAATTTTATTTTCCTACTCAATAATTGACAAGTCTCTAACTAGCACTAAATAAGCATATTTTAAAGAAAGTAATTACATTCTTCTTCTCCATCTTCCACAATGTCACAGACGTAATAGACCTTTTCATTTATTGTTTTAAAAAATATTATAAAAAAGTAATGTTCACGATGACGTTTAAGTGTTTCAAATCAAATCAAATCAAAACCATTTATTTCAATTAAACCAATAATAGGTATTTTTGAATTGTCAGGAGTAGGAGTCAGTCAGACTAAGTCAGTCGTGAAGCTAGTTGCCTGTTCCAATACGTAGATCTTATGGAGAAGAACAGGCAAGAAACTCCAAGGACACTCTTTTTCAAAATGTTTTTTACAAATTTCTGGTTACATTGCTTATAAGCGTAAATGAAATGTGAGGACAATGTAACATACCTATTATTCTAAAATATAAATAGACCCGCTAATTACTACTATACATATTTAAGTAATAGCACTCCGGAGATGACCAACCCCGACCAACGGCACCCGTTCACGAGCATGACGCACACGCCAGCCATCGTACAGATCAACCATATTGAAGGGAACCAAACTACCCGACATATACGCCACCATAGGCAGGACTTCTAGATGAGCATGACATACTCAGAACTGCCAAGCAACATAGGAAATTTAACTAAATAAGTGACTACACAGTTCTCACATGAACAATTCAAAATTTTCTAAATTAAGCTTAAAAAACCATAATAACTAAAAAAATGTAATACCTTCAATGTCAACACAGTATAACTATAGATCATATCAATGTTCTGTAAAATTAACAATGTCGCAAATAATAATGAAAATATCCATAAAAAGATAAAAATAAAAAATAAAATTCAAAAGTGAAAATTCAGAAAAAGCAGAATCTAAAGACTACCATAACTACCTATTCATGTACAGTGCTGTGGAGCTAGTCCAGCACTTTGCCAAGCAGTGTTATCAGCCATATAATCATCAAGTTTGTAATATGCTTGTTTACATAGTGGGCGTTTTATACAAGTTTTAAATTATTATAGAACTTAACACAGTATCCCATAAAAGACTTAAATCATCTTTCAAAACTATATCATCTTCATCAGAATCACTTACAATCTCATTCATCTCACCGCCTGATGATGATCCACTTGGTTGAAATTCTTCCTGATCTTCATCTGAAAATTTAACTTAGGTCACATTTCTCCTTCGTCGTTTACCAGAATACTTTCCTTTAAATAAATTACGTGTTACTGTTTTTACAGATTCAACCTTTATTATTTACCTAAACTTCTTGTTTTTCATTTCAACCAGAGCATTCTTTTCTGAGATGTCAGTGGTTATCATACTTTTTCCAGTCTTTCTGTTATCTTTTAGGGATTAAAAAGGAGTATTTTTAAACTTAGATAGATCTTTGTCTCCGATAGTTGCTTTGAGAGACAGGGAAAGTAAGTCAATCAACTAATGGTGGTACTCTGTGAATCACTGGTTCATTGTACAATCTCTCAGTGTGGTTCATTCTGTACCACCCACACTTACACATAATGTCATATATTCAAACACGTGGTTTAAACAGACGCTGCATCAACGTAGTAGATATTCATAAGGTCAACGATCGCATTATGTTCGTTAAACTTACCCTAAAAAAAACATCCGCTTGTACGTGGTTTTCATCTGCGCACCACAAGCCAACTGCCTCGAAATATTTTTGCCACAAAATTGAAATTGTGCTTTAATTCATGTAGGTCATGGCGGCACAGACACAAGCTGCATTAATTACTTTGTTTTTATCGTGGTGGTGTCAGAATACGATTTTTAATTTCTCAGTCTTACTTTTAATTTCTTTAGTTTCTTCTAACATTCATCTTAAATCCTGCATTCCTGCTTGATGTTTTGGTAGTTTTTACTTTTACTATCCCACGGATTTCACTTTTGAGTAGAATGTATTAATATAAAACGTGGTCGGGCGAGGGGGTGTACGCTTAAAACATATATCGATATTTATATTCGATATAAAACATCTCATTTTCAGTCAAACACAGACTGTTTACTGTCCTTGATTTCGTATGTATGAATGTAGAATCAAAGACCAAAGTAACATAGCTATACTAATAGAGTATTAATAGTGATTTTCTATGAGTGTTACTTGAACACTGTACTACTAAGATAGTGGTGAGATGACAGATGAGTAGATGAGTTATACGTTTGTAAGTGAAACAAAAACGACAAATTAATAGAAATATTTGATTACGCATCAGAACATGAAGTGTTCTGATGCGTAATCAAATATCCAAACACCAAAATAAAAAAGACAGTGCTACTAGTCTTAATCTACTTGCAAAAACTTACTTTGACTTTACCACTTAAGACGAATACTCAAAAATAAAAGTTTAATCTTTTACCTTTCTTTATATGTCTTTGCTGTATCACTACCTGTTATTGAAATCATCAAGTACCTAGTGTACCATCTAGCGTTAAAATTTACTTCTGTTTTTATTGTAATGAGGATCAGTCACATAACAAAATATTAGATTTCTAAATATGGGGGCATATGCGCTATAACATTTTGATCATTTCGTTTAAATAATTCAAATCCAATAAGAAATGACTAAGTTATTAAAGTTTTCTTTTCGGCTATTTCGAAACTCTTGCTCGGAGCTGCGCTTGGTATGATGACGTCACACGTCGCGAATCGCGCCCGCCACCCGTGCTAAATCGCTACTTTGGTCAGTTTGGTTCAGATTATTCACCGTTTCGCTCATGTCGTGGCATGTAAATTATTTAGTTTTTACTGTAATTTGATGATATATTATTAGTATAACAGTATTTATATTGACATTGAGTGTCTATTGATATCTAAATAGATACGAGTAGGTAGTTACCTATTATGGAGGTCGGTTTTGTAGGGATAAAATGAAAAGGTAAGTAAGTCTATACATACCTACTCCTACTGAGTACCTAAAATAGGTACCTAACTACCTACTTACCCACTTTAACTGCGTGTTCTGAGGATGAGATTTTTCTAGATTATTTAAATCATACAAATATTATCTTTTTTTTTTATTGTACAGGGGGGCGAACAGCAGACGGGTCACCAGATGGTAAATGACTACCGCCGCCCATGGGCACCTGTAACTCAAGAGTTATAAGTGCGTTGCCGCCCTTTAAGGTGGGAGTAGGGGAAGAGGGGGGACGAGTGGGAAGGGGGGGAATAGGACAGGGGAAGAAGGGAATAGGGGAGAGGGAAGGGTTAGGGCCTCCGGTAACCTTACTCACGCGGTGAAAAGCAATGCAAGCATTGCTTCACTGGCGGTTTTCTGTGAGGCCGTGGTATCACTCCGGTCGAGCCCGTCCATACGTGCCGAAGCATGGCTGTCCCGTGGTCTGGGTACAGCCCTGGCTCGAATATCCTTGTGTTCCATTGTTTACTTGAGTAGATAGGCATTAGGCATGAACAAACGTACATCATCTGTGTGAACGAACATCAAAGCTATACGCGGAAATTCAAATGTTATTAAGAAATCATAGAAATAATATACAAAACAGTTTACATATTTTAATAAAATCTATACGGTCAGTGGATCTATTCGTGAATTTTAGCTGTTTGACATGCGCAGTGCAGCATTTCATACTAAATTGTCTACTGCGCATCGAAACTGCTAACTTCACGAATGATTAGCACTAGATTCGTTGACCATATTGTACCTACTGATATTAGGTAGATAAGAGTATCTTCGGAGAGATGACAAAACTCCTTTATTATCTCCTCCATCTTGCAGTATCCTAGCTCTCTAGCTAGGATACTGCAAGATGGAGGAGATAATAAAGGAGTTTTGTCATCTCTCCGCATTGCTCTACACCATTTTTTTTCAGTCAAAAAAGCTTACTAGGTGCATTAGCGGTTGTATTTTTGCTGCATTTTGGCACAATGCAATACTTATTTGACGGCATTATCACTTTTAAAATAATCTAAAAAATCAGCCATCGTCAGGTCGTTGCACTAACTGCGCTGGACTAGAAGCTTACCAAGCTGGCGACGCGACGGCGACCCGCCAATTTTGCCGATACGTGATGAATGACGTCACAGCCTATACGGTCTTTTTTAAGTTGGTGCACTAAAATCTCTGTATATTGGTCATTTCTGATCCGATTAAAAAATTTAAACACAGTATTTATTGTTTCTTTTATAGCGAAAAATGTGCATACTTAACAAAAAACGTGACTGATCATCATTATCAGTCAGAATTAGTTTATTTAATAGATTTGACAAAAAACAAAGATTTGATGTTTCTGTAAATTAATATATCGATTTATCGAGTAGAATAAATATTTGTCAAACATCTAATCAATCCGATACATCGATATCCAAACATCGAGTAAATTTAATATATCGATGTAAAGTGAACTTAGTGAATATCCCTCACACAACACTTAGACTAAAGATATCCCTAGTCGGTCGCACTGACAAAGACAAATTATATGTCAAAACTCGGGTGCGATAAAATTTGGAAAATTCAGATTGCGATAATTTTTGAAGTATAGAGACAGAAAATGGCTAACAAGGTTGAAAATAATTATAAAGTGAATCCAGAAAAGGTACGACTAGAAACAGATCAAGGTATTGTCGAGAGTGAAGAAAGAAAATGGGGAATGCCTTTGAAAGATGTGTACAAACATGGATTTACTTTTTATAAAGGTATTTTAACGATACTGTTGTTTGATAAGTTTGAAGAATTTAAGCGATTGATAATTTTTATAGTTCCAATATTGAATTTTCTAGTACGTGCCGTTTTTGTTAAGCTTGACAGATTTCTTGACAATGTCTCACTTTTGAAGTTTTATATTTAAAATAAAAAAAATTGCTTTATTTCGTATTCTATGTAGCTTGGTTAAATTTAATTGTTATTGCTTACAGATAAGGAAGGCAAAGCACTCCACTTGAGCTATGAAGATAGACTTAAACTTGTGGCATATACCCAACAAACAGCGCATGGGCCACTAGATCCAAATTCCGCGTCTCCATTAGGAGTGCTGGATGTTATTGGGCGAGACAGACGAGCAGCTTGGCAAGCTTTAGGGCAGATGTCTCAAATTCAAGCCATGGTGGGATTTGTTCACACATTAGACAGGTATTATTTCATTAATTGTTATTAAGCTCTAAACCATTTTTTTCATTGCATGGAGACTGTGACCTTTCTAGACTTTTGGGACTAGAAATGTAGTGATGATAATATCATTCTAAAAAATATTGATTGAATAATATAAACAATATAAATTATTTAGAAGAAAGAATCAATTTTAGCCACAAAAATATAACATTTATTAGGTAGAGATCGCAATTTATGAATATGATTCCAGATAGCATCAGCAACAAAAATTCATGAGTTACGGGTGCTTCGTTTGTTTTTTTTTTATTGTGAGTGAAAGAAACACCTCGTTTCTGACGTGTGATTTGATGCACCATATTTATCCCAATATCCAGTGCACTTACCACTTGCTCGTAAACATTGGACAGAGGCAATAGTATTCTGCCTATAGCTTGGTCCTACTTAAAATAGCCCCTAAGTAGTAGACTTGACTAACCAAAATAATCATCTTTGTTATTTTGACTACAAGTTGTGTATACCCCAAAAAACAACAACTCTTGAAAATAAGCAAAGCATACTCACTCAGATGTGATTATTGTGATTTTGACCGGCTGACATGAAAGTTCTTAAAATTTATCAATTATTATTTACATTAATTCTAATTGTTGAGAATATTAAATATATTTTAATATTCTAAAAAAATAAATGTTAAAAATATTAACTAACAAAACGAACCCAAACTCAACATACCTAGCTCTATTCATTTAGGAGTTCCATTAGCAGTCCTCCAAGAATACCTTCAAGTCAATTCAACTCCTCCGGCGGTAAGATACCATCATAACTAACAATACGAGCCCAAACTCAACATACCTAGCTCTACTCATCTAGGTGTTCCTTTAGCAGTCCTCCAAGTAGGTATATCTTCAAATCCACTAAGTACAAACCGTAATAATATAATTAATTTATAATCACTACCATATAGAATAAGGATGTATGTACTTTTAGCAAGAAACTCATATAAAATAATAATTAATCGATAAAAAAGTATCAAGTTGGAATGGTAAAATATTTTGTATCCATACAACGATTTTTTTCGTCTCAGTTGCTGCTTACAAATCGATACAGTGTCCACTCACGACGGCGGCCGAGCGCATACTGACCGTTCATTTACAATTACTTGTAAATCCAGGATAATCGCCAATAAAACCACGCTTATGTAAACTGCATAAGACTTACAAATGCTAGCAAAAAATTTTAAAATATGAGTTAGGAATTAAAAAAAAATTTAGAATATAAATTCCCCTCATTTCTAGATTAAAGAGTAAATAATTTTTTGGTAAATGTAGTTACATTGGATTCTGTTCATTTTATTACAATTTCATTAAAAAAACCGCTTATTTTCAATGAAATTGTGTATGCGTCTTTAATGAGAACTCTTCTCGCTTTTCAGTTCCTTTCTTTTATCATTGGTATGTGTGACAGTGTATGCAAAATTTCATGATTGGTTTATTAGTTACGGTGTAAAAACATAACAAACTCACATATGCATTTATAAATATTATTTAGGATATTAACCAGAGTCACAAATAAAATAATTTTAATAGCAAACATTGTGAGAAAGATTGTCTATACCCAGCAGTATGATTGTTTATAAAGATGGTGGATATTCAATTGCCAAATGAAATAATATGTATGATGAACTAATATTTAAAGAGAATGTTAGAGTCAATAACATGCAATAAACAATACCTCCACTTTTAATGTTTATAATTTACAGATTATGCCCACTTTTCAAACCATATTTAGAAGCAATACAGAAGGATTCAGAAGATAAAAAACAACAAGAGTAAGTTTTACAAATGGAATAGTAGTTAATATCTCATAGTGGTATTTAGTAGTAGTAGTAAGTATATTGTTGTTCTCCATCAATAAACAGGTTGAAGAAAAAGGAAGATGAGAGGGCACAATTAGAGCTTCAGAATAGAATTGTACTTGAGAAACAAAAACAACAGACCAATAAGCTAACAGAAGAACAGCAAGTGTAAGTAAATAATCTAAAGATCCGTTTGCATTTTCTCTAGACTGATACAATATTTAGTATTAATCGGAATTAATGAAATTCAGCCTACTGTTACTAGCGTTTGTCGACAGAACTCAGACTTTAAATTTAACAATTATAATATACTAGCTACCTGGCCACGAATTGCTGTGGTCAAATAATTTTTAATAAAAATATTGTGACCATAAATTAAGATATAAACTATTCTATCTCTCAAGTAGGACCAAACTGCACAGTGTGCATAATTTCATTAAAATCGGTTCATAACTTAGGAGTTAATTGCAGACAAACATCGTGACACGATTTTTTTACATACAGGGTATATCTGACAATGTAACACACTTAAATTATAGAAAGGCATGCGGCAGTCAAGTTTGAAAAAAATCTTTTTGTTACTGCATGCTAGTCATGCCCGTTCGGTGATTTAAGTAAATGTTACATTACAGCCTTCTAAAGAAGTCAATAGTTTGATTTTGAACTATGCAGTGTAACGCAACACGCCTACTGTGCGGTACAGCGAAGCAGCTGATTGCATAAATATTTTACATTGCAGTTTTTGGCCGAATGGGGTATTTTTTTCGATAAAATGTTCTGTTAATTCATTGTGATATCACTTTTAAGATAAATAATGAAAAAGAAAAAAAAAATATGAATTTTCCGGCAGAATTTTCCAATGATTTTCCACTCAAAATGATGGTCTGAATAGACTATTTCAGGATTTGGTACGGTGTCACTTACAGTCTGTATGATTATTATATGTATAGCATTTGTTCTACAATAATGAAATTAGTTTTCAACAATTTTTTATTATATGTATTTAACTAAGTTATGTTAGGCATTACAGTAGTTGCTTTATCTTTTTTGTATATACTTAAGATCACATGTCGCTTCCTGGCAACAAAATCATATCACATGTTAGGTATGTTAACATTTTTATAGCATTGAATAGCAAATGTTGCATTTGGTCATCTGTAAAAACATCGTTACTCAGTGAAAAAGTGAACAAACTCCCCTTTTTCACTGAGCTATTTTGTTCAATTCACAGGCATAAAAGTCGTGTCTTCTCGAAATAGCTGTTTTTGTATTAAGACCTTTTTTGCCAGGAGGCGATGTGTTAAATCTGTTAAGAACTATTAGTGTACATAATTTTAAGAGCATAACTTTTAAATTAAGCTTGCTTTGAACATACCTTTTGTATTTGATGTAATCTCTAAATATGGAAGTATTAACCAAATGAAGAAGAAATATTGTAGTGTTATCAAAAACGATAAACTCAAATGTGCTAATCTATTTAACATTGGAAAAGTATAACATTGTTTTCACTTATCTGAAACATGATCTCAGTGTTTCCTATTAATTATTTCTGTTAATAGTTTTTGGTTTATCCAAATCAGGGTACTACTACGTAAACAATTAAATGTAACCACGCATAACTATTCTTTGTTAGTACTTCTTCAGATTTAATTGGTAATATTCTCATTTGTAAAATGCTATCATGTGGATTGATTATCAACTGAGTATTACAATAGTTAAAACATCCATGACCCTACTTTCCAAGTCTGAATAGAGGGCACTTAATTGTTGAACAGTTTCTATACAAGTTGACCGTCTAGCTAGCTAGTGTGTCTGGAGAAACGGGTGTTATATCCCTCCAAACAAAAGGATCCTCCGACCAGACGAGTTGATCATGCCTGGCGGGCTGCGGCCCAACGGTTGATATTGGGAAGTTCTATATATACTAATCGGTGCGAGAACTTTCATTGCGCGATACATGAACAGTAGTAGTTCAGGTTATCTTCGCGAGATGTCGCTTAAGTATGTTTTGTTGTAAGTCGATGTCGCCACAGAGTCGACGTAAATTAAAAATTATATATCAGGACAAAGTCAATCATTATGCATTCAGTTCTACTATGGCATAACCTCTCTTGACTTTGAGTACCCTCACCTCCTTTTCTTAGTACCCTGTTTCCATGCATAACATTTAAAAATTAATATAACTTTAAAAATTTTCAGGCAAAGAATAAAAGATGCTCTCAATGCGCAAACATATGACCAATTCCTGCAGTATGCGCAACAACAATATCCAGGCAATTTTGATCAGCAGGCAGTCCTTATTCGTCAACTGCAAGACAAGCATTACCAACAATACATTCAACAGCTTGCAGTTGACCAACGACTCGCTAACTCTACCATAAAGGATGCAACCGAGGATAAGGAAAATGAGAATAATACTAATAGTGATATTGTTAAAGAAGACACAGTCCCGGTCTCAGATTATAATTTGAATGAAACTGAAATCACTATTGTTGATAATAAGTAAGTATGTAAACTGTGTGTAGGCATAATGTAGATCATGGAAGATATGAGTATACATTTTCATATACTTACGAAAATTTACTATTAATTTACCCTATAGTTAAATAGAACTATGATAGTGTTGTGTGGCAAAACATCGAAATGAAATGCGAGGGGCCACCAGCAAATAGTAAATGCGTTGAACCAATGTCAGCCTTCTTAATGTGCTGGTAGTGTATATAATGTATATAAAGTGTAATACTTTATTTCCATTACTATTTTTTTATATTATTGCTAAGAGCGGGGGTTCGGGATAGGTACACCAATTAATAACAAAATAGACACAATTTATTTAAATAATTAGCAATTAACACTATAACTAGTAATTCTCACTATTTCCACTCACTATACTTCGCACTTATTACTCGCAGTATCGCTCAACTAGAACTGAATGTTTATCCCGCATTGCACCGTCTTTATATAGTTATAAAAACATCTCATAGAAAGTTCGTTAGCTTTGCTTAAACATCTCGCAACTAGCTTTACGACCAACTTATATTGACTGACTCCTACTCCTGAAAATTCAAAAATACGTACAATGCGTTTACTTGAAATAAATATATTTGATTTTGAATCTACTTGATTCGACCGCCGTTCAAATTTCTTAAACTCAGTGGAACATTGTTATTGATAGATTGTTAGTTCTGTTATGCGTCAATAGATTTCGTGCGTCTTAATTTAGGTAATCTATTACTTCCTCCACTCGTCAACAGGGGGCGCCCGAGGGTTTATTCAGGCTTCCGTAACATTATTAATAATACCTGTATTGGTTTTTAACATCTGGCAAAGCAAAACATTGCTTGCGTTGATAAAATAAATAAATTAAGGTCCGCGGCTAACCTAGAAGATCTTGCTTTAAGCAATTTCTTAGTATCGACTTTTCTAATATAATTAATTTGGCATTGTTTTTCTTACATTTACTATTCTGCCTGCAGAAAGTGGTCTACTTCCTTCCTTCACTTCTTTAGCAAGCCACAGAAGATCTTGGCCACATACTCTAATAAGCACTACAAATACTTATTTAACGAAACCATGGATTTTGATTACCTGTTAGTTTCCTTGAGCTTTATGAATGTATAAAACAATAAGACTAACATGAAAAATATTATGGTGTTGTTTCGATGAAAGGTACAGTTCAACAATAACCACCTTTTTGACAAGTACTTATTGATGTTTCAAGGGATAACCCTTCAAATATTAATCAACCTGTCGCCATCTTGAAATCTCATTTTTTTCTGTTTCTGTCATCATTAGACATGCCTGTACACTATATGTAGTAGGAACTAGATATTATAGTATAGTAGGTTTATTATAGCCGTTGTGTTAGTATTTAATTATCTTGTTACAGAGAGTCTACAGATAAAACAGAAACTAAAGAATATATAGAAGAAGCAAGAGAAGACCAGAATTCAGATGATGAAGGTAAATCATTACAAAGTATTTTACTATTTCACGATGTTTCATACAAAAAGTAGTATCCTAGTCTCACTTCACAGGGAACATGATTTTTTAGAACATATACCACTTGAATTTTTAAAGTTTGATATACTTATTTCAGAAGTTATGACATGTGTTGGTTGTCAGTATTTTATTCAAATACATTAATTTAGTAGAGAGCCGCCTCGTTACCATTATGCAATGAGCATGGACGCACCTAGAGGGTAGTAGGGGATTTTCTGGGCACACTTACCTACTGATTCTTATTATAGTTACTATTTTTTTTCAAGTTAATCCGATTAACATGAAAAAGTGCAATATAAAACTAAGAAATAAGAAAATAAATTACAGTTTTAAAAAAACTTAAAAAAATAAAAAAGGTGAGTCCCGTTCAGAGTTACTTTACTTGTGCTTGGGTAGTGTGTAATCGCGGCAGCGGTAGATTTTTTTCCTTTCGCTCCCGCCTAAAAGCTATGCATATGGCACTCATTGCCAAATTATGATATTACTCTATCCTCTAATCCGTAAGTACTGTACTATCAGATGGATTTCCGGTGATGGAAGAACCTCGCATGTGGACCCGCGCAGACATTACACAGTTCAAAGAGTCGGCGCGTGCGGGGGGCGGGCGTCTGACCGTGGGCCACGGCGAGACTGTGACCGTGCGGGTGCCCACCCATCCACGAGCTAGGTGCCTCTGTTGGGAGTTTGCTACTGATAATTACGATATAGGTAATAAGTCTTTTTTATAATACGCTACTTTTTTTTTTTTTTTTTTTTTCGTGTGGAAACCCCCACGGGTCATCACCTCACCGGGGTGAACGGCAAGGTGGTATGTCGGACTCGAACCGACTAAAACCACACGGTGTTCCGTCACGGGTCCTAAGGCCGGGGACTCAGGTGTACCCTAGAAAGGAAATCCCTGTGAGCCCCGGCAGACTTGGCCGCCTGCTCGACAACAGGCGACCCCACAATTTGGTGCGGGGGCCTAGCCCCCTCCGATTTCGAGAGGTGCGCGTGGAACACGTCGCGCCGCCGTCTCGGGCCTGCTTCTGCTAGGGCGACGGGTTACCCAGCCCATCGCCCTCAGGCCAGCGCTCATGGAGGCCGGAGATCATTTTGTACTCTCCGGCGCCTGGTACGTCTTCTGCGGGACGAGAGAGAAGTAGTTCTCTCCCGTTCCCTTTCCGCCGCCTCTTTGGCATACATCACTTCCTCACAGAACGAGGCAGCGGAATCCCATGCTCTCTCGCACCGGACCATGGCCATAACCATGGTTTCTAGCGAGAGGCTACCCACACCAATGGCCGCAACGAGGTCGACGCGCTGCACCGTCCACGCAGTGCACTCTACCAGAGTGTGAAGTGCAGTATCCTCGCTGCGGCCCCCGCAGTGGTGGCACGCAGACGTTGGTTCCCGGCCTATGCGACACAGGTACTTTCCGAAGCAGCCGTGTCCCGTAAGCACCTGCGTCATCCGGTAGGAGAGGCTTCCGTGCCGCCTCTCCAGCCAATCCTCCATGATAGGTCTTACCGCCACAATCGTGGCGTGCCCTGCGCTCGGTCGCTCAAGTCGTTCCTTCCACTCAGCCATGAGCCCCTGGCGGAGCTGGGACCGCTGAGCTTCGACTTCGCTCTGCAAAAGTGTCAGGTCCCGCTCTTGCACCTCCTTGCGCCACTGGTACAATTTAGCAAGGGATTTTGCCTCCAGGTCCCATGGCGGAGTCCCAGCTAGGAGACTTGCCGCTTCAAAGGAGATCGTACGGTATCCCCTTATGACCTTGACGGCCATAACCCGCTGCGGACGTCGCAAAATTGCAATATTGCGGGTCGTCAGGGTCTCTGCCCATATTGGGGACCCGTATAGGGCCATGGACCGCACGATCCCAGTGTAGAGTCTCCTACAAGAGGCGTCGGGCCCTGCTAAGTTGGGCAGCAACCGTGAAAGCGCGGACGCCGCCCCCATAAGCTTCGGGGCCAGACTCCGGAGGTGAGGTCCGAAGTCCCATCGGCTGTCGAGTACGAGTCCTAGATATCTCATCGAGGACTCAATGCCGATGCGAACACCTCCCACAAAAAGGCTAGATCCCACAGGTGGTCTCTTGCGAGGCCCAGTAAACCACATAGCTTCTGATTTGTTAAGAGCCACCTTGAGACCCAGCCGCTGGATTCTTGTAACGACTTGAGCAACCCCAGCCGTGGCCTTTATGATAGCTTCGCGGTGCGTCTTGCCTCGCGCCGTCAGGAGGGTGTCGTCAGCGTAACACGTTACGACGACACCTCCCATGAGCACACCGCGTAGATAATACGCTACTTGCCTATGGTTGAAATAAATTATTTAAATTAAGCTTATTTAACACCAGGCTTTGAAAAATGACATTTGTTTAGGTTTTGAATCATGTGAGTATTTTTACGTTGTAGAACCGGGTTTTACAATAAAAAAATACTGTACTCTACTTAACAGCTAAAATAATTGACGGTAGCAAAATATCGTTAGCTAAGTTCAAAATATTAATGAGCATTATCTGTCACTTTAAACTTATATTTAAATCAATCCGCTCCGCAGTTTCTCCTGCGTTTATAGTCCCTGCACCGCTCCTATTGGTCGTAGCGTACAAATAAAGTGTAATCTATCTGTACCGTTTAATAAATAAAAACTGATTTTATTTAACAATCACCAACCGCATTGTTGACAGTAAGAATCATACCACTCACCAATTATATAACTATGTAACAGAAGTGTGTATAAATCGTACAGAAAATGATGTCTGAAACCTCCATCAATATAATTATTAATAACACTCTTCTAGTATTCTGCACAAATATCATTTAGAGAGATCAGGCAATTCAGAGGTATGGAATATATATTCGTGATCGCGTTAATTCCCGTAAATACATAATAATTTATAATATCATTTAGAGACTTTTAAAATAATAATATAACAATTTTATTTTTTATTTTTTATTCTACATCTGATATTGTATGGCATAATTAGAGGAAGCATTATAATGTTATTGCGAATGTCATTAATTGATGGTGTTTTGAACTTTGTGGTGTTCTGTGTGTGAACGTTGTTTGACATTTTTGTTTAAATTCAGGTTTTGGATTACACTTCGAATGGAGCAAATCACCGACTACTGAAGTTACCATACATGTCTCAGAAAGTGATGATGACGAAAACGATGATCCTGATGCTCCAGACTACACCGATGATGGTGAATATTTTAATTAATCAAATAATGAAATGATACAGCTACTAACATAGCAAGATAATATATATCAAAGTTCTAAGAAAGACTAAATTAATGATTTTATTGAGTCTTATTCTGTGTAATAGTTTTGATTATTAATTTGCACACAGTTTAAGAGAACTTGCAATAGTTTTCACGAAAAGTGATTATTTCTTAGAATTGAAAAAACGATATTTCATAGATATAAACTATACAGGCCCCTCTCCTCTCTTCAACTACGTATTTGTTTTATACTGCCCCCACGCCAACTATACAGCTTCCTCTCCTCTCTCTTCACTACGTACTTGTTTTATACTGCCCCCACCTCACTAACGCATTCTTTATAAAAGTAGGGTCAGTATACCTGCATCTCGTTCCCCAAACCAAGGTTCCGAGACGCAGGGACCTTTATACGGCAGGTCTTACCTCCAACGCCATGTCGCCGGCACTAATTAAGGCTAGTTACCCGTATGCCTATCGGTCACAGGAGATCGCCCCTCGTGAAACCACACTCGCTACGACCCCCCATTCGCAACCGGCACTCTCCCTATTATCCAGATAGGTACCGGATTCAAATTCAAAATCATTTATTCAATTAAGATACTAAGTGACATTTATAAACGTTAAATTGAAGCTAGAGTTAAAATCATAGATCGGCGCAAACAGGCGCCACAGCATGTACTGGATTGTCGAGGTAAATTAGGTGAAAACACCAAAATCTACTGCCTGCTTGTGTCGATCTATAACTTCCAGTTTCCAAAATGCGTAGTGCCTTATGAGAAGAATACTGGCAAAAAAACTCATGGCCACTCTTTTTAAAAGTCAGATCTTCAGGTACAATAGTGTTAGTGTTACACGAAAGGTAAACAGCTGAATTTCATTTCATTGAGCTGGAGGGGCACGCTCACTTTACACATATTTGCATATGCTCGCGGTAACACCGTTTGGTTCGTCAGAGAAGTCAACTACCAGTTGCCAGCTGGTACCGGAGCTGTGGGCTCGCTCACTTCCCGATCTACAATCATGTGTAGGTCTACCCTGGCCTACAGTCGGGTGTCCGGATCAGTGTCTAGTCACCTTTCTACTTGCTAAGCAGGCAAGTACCCGAGCTGCATCGGTCCGACGGGACCTCTGCTTAAGGACGCTCCAAGCCCCGCAGCGGAAAACCAAGGAGCCCTTCGCCTTAGACCGGTTAATTCCACTGCTCGCTGCGCGCGAGAACAGACGCTCCAACGACAGTAGTGAAGCAGACGAACGTGCCCGTTCTATGGAGCTAACCACAAACCCCCACGAATCCAACTCCAAAATCGGTATCTGACAACTTTCGCCGTCAGAGGGCTCAGGAACCGGTTCCCGTGATACCCTGATCTAACAGCCGGACCCGTAGTTCCGGCTGCGAACCTATCTACTCCGGGTGACTAGTAGATAGGGACAGGCCCTCTCCTCCTCACAACTACGTATTTGTTTATACTGCCCCCACCCCACCCAACTTTACGTTATATGAGCAGGGTCAGTATACCTGCATCAAGTTCCCCAAACCAAGGTCCCGAAACGCAGGGACCTTTATACGGCAGGTCTTACCTCCAACGCCATGGCGCCTGCACTAATTGAGGCTAGTTACCCGTATGCCTATCGGTCACAGGAGACCGCCACTCGTGAAACCACACTCGCAACGACCCCCCATTCGCAACCCGCACACTCCCTATTATCCAGATAGGTACCGGAGCTGTAAGGCACGCTCACTTCCCGCATATTTGCATATGCTTGCGGTAACACCGCTAAGTTCGTCAGAGAAGCCGACTACCAGTATCCAGCTGGTACCGGAGCTGTCAGCACGCTCACATCCCGATCTACAATCAAGTGTAGGTCTACCCTGGCCTACGGTCGGGTGTCCGGATCAGTGTCTAGTCACCTTTCTACTTGGTCCGACGGGACCTCTGCTAAAGGGACTACTATACAGTCAAATTTGATTAAATATAACATCAGCACTCGTAGAATCTTTCGCAATTAGAGTTATAACAATTAGCAAATAAAAAAAACATCCGCCAAATAACATTTTAAAGTGGATATCATTTTTGTCATCAAAAACATCTCGCCTTCTTCCGCATCGATTTTGACATTGCATCCGCAACCGCAATAATCAATGCGGATGTTTATGCAGATGCAGATGTAGTGCAAGTCGCTACAAGAAAGAAAGTGGGTCCGGCCGACGACTGGCGTGTGCCGTAAACACGTGCTGATTGACCAATAGAAGCGAAGATTTCGGTGACAAAATCCTACGTGTTTGTTATTGTGTATCATTTGTTTCTCGTTAATCAAGTGTTTAGTTACGCTTATCGTATGAACATTAAACTTTTTGAGTCTTATTGGGCACATACATACAGTGAGGATTTTGTTTTAAGGGAGTTTTCTGCAGTCGATAAATAATTTAACAAGTGAATTTACAATGCCACAAAGTCAAGTTTGGATTTATTTTAAATCAAATGAACAGGATAAGGCTGATTGTAAAATTTTGCAAATAAAACCTACTCTCGCAAAGGCCGCACCACCTCATCTTTAAAAAAACATCTAAAATCGATGCACCCTTAAGCGTTTATTTATTGTTATTTAGGTGACACCATCCACGAGTACACGATCCACGGCACGCGCACGGACCTGGAGCTGGGCGGCGAGCGGCGCGCGCTGGCGCCCGACAGCGCGCCGCCGCCCTCTGGAAAATCGAGGTCTGTTTCCTATCAAAAATCGATAACTTTTTTATTTGTCGATAAGGACGATTGAAATTTTGCACAAATATATTCAGGCTTCAGGTGTTATACTTTAGTCAGGATTTATTTTAGTAGTATATGTTAAAAAATTAACGAAAACAAAAAGTTTTAAAAAAATTACCTTTATTTTATTTCCTTAGTGAAAATACTATTTATATTGTGAATAAAAAGATATGATTATACTCGTATATTATAAAAGAAAATAATAAAGTGCTTACCTACTTAAATAAGTAATTAAAACTTTAAATTAAATAAAATTGTTTAATTAAATTTTTAAAGTATTTTAATACCAATTTATAATTAAAATGGATAGGAGAAAAAATATCTATCTTGCTCAATTATACTTGCTGAACTTCGGGATCTGAAATGAGTTCGTTCAATTTTAGAAGATCTAGGGTATCTTCATCAAGTTCCTTCACACTTTTGCTCTATGTATGTCTTCTGAGACTGGAAATGTACGGGTCTGTATAGGGAAATACGTCCACATTTGTAGTTTATCGAAATCTCTTCCTGGCATGGTGCAGACGAAATTTTTTATAATGCTTATTACGGGATTCTTGCGCATCTATAGAAAGTTGACCAATAAGAAGCACAGCAAAATGCTTTATGATACTGAAGATGGTATGTAGTACCAATCATAACTACTCATAGATTCTGGCAGTTTCCTCCGCATAGTTGCCAAATTTTTCAGCATTTTGTGATTACACCTGATGAAAGAGCTTGCAGAATTATGTAAAATCGTTTAATCAATTTTTTTTTTCAAAATTTGCATAAGTTTTTACATCAAATAAATTTGCCAAACTGCAAAGCAGTTTGTCGGCAAAATGAAATCGAAAAAAAATTACATCCACTCCTGTGATTTCAGCAGAACAATCTGCATTGTAAAAAAATCTTCTGACAGTATTGCCATCATTGGTATTACCACTTACTAGTCGTGGTTTGTCGATGATCAATCCTAGCTCCTCACGAAAACGTTTTTGTACTAGTTTTCTTTCCTTGCTTTAGTCGTTTCTTTTCTTCACTTGTGGCTGCCCATGTTTGGTTGAAAGAAAGAAGCAAAGAAAGGTTGTAGGAAACATGTAATATCATTTCTATAAAACGGATACATACATGTAATGTAGTCCGTGATATGCATTTTGATTTTTAGATCTAGCAGTCACTTAGGTTAAATAGTTCATTTGCCGTGGAGTAGCTCCGCAAAATATGTAGAACCAGAAGCCGTATCTGTTAATACCTGAGCTACTTTGCCATCTATCATTGTCAGAAAAAGTTTATGCCTTACATTCACTTCTTCACCTTGTTTATTAATCAATGATGGGCCCAAAGAAATTATTTGGTTCTTTATTTCGTCCACAACAGCTTTAGTTTTTTCAGGAGTTTCTTTGCAAAATTCTATTAATATAGGCCTACAGAAACGGACAGACGAAGGTACTGGATTTTGTCAGACAATAACGCCCGTTTGCTCATCGATAAACTTGATAGGCACCAAAGAAGTAATAAACAAATTTGCATCAGAAATAAGTTCAGACTCTGGAAGTTTTTGCTTGTACTGACTTTGACCAGATGAACCATCACAGCCCCATTTGCTGTATAAAAGTAAATTTCTCAATCCCTTCTTATACACCGAATCTATAGCTAAAATCCTAGCTACAGTGTGGTCCAATAAATCTTGAAGATTCAATATTTTTGTATGTGTATTTTGTAATTTCCATTGCTGAAGATGGTGGATAGCAAGTCTGTTTGATTTTATAATATGGTAGAAATATAAAACAATTTCGTTCGTTAGTTAAATAAATTCCTTAAATACGAGGGGTGATCAAAAAGTAATGATAAACGGATATTTCTAGTAATAATAAAATTCTAAAAAAATATTTTTTCAACTCCCTAATCCTTCACAACTTCCCTGACAAAAAATGGTATAAATAGGACGTCATTTTTAAAATATACATTCATTTGAATACTAGCAGTCGGAGTGATAACATCAAAATGGAGAAACATGAAGTGCGAAGCGTCATCAAATACCTGTGCTTGAAAAAAATGTCCACCAAAGACATTCATACTGACTTGGTGGAAACATTGGGAGACTCTGCTCCTCCATATTCTACAACTGCACGCTGGTGCAAGGAGTTTAAGATGGGAAGAACATCCACGGAAGACGAACACCGCGAAGGCCGTCCGTCCTCCTCCCTCACTGAAGAAAACGTCAAAAAAGTTCAAGATCTGGTTTTGGCAGACCGAAGAGTGACCATTCGTCATTTAGCTGAGAACACAGGCATTTCATTTGGTAGCATTCAAAGGATCTTAACTACCGAGATGAACATGAGAAAGGTCTCTGCACGTTGGGTCCCGAGAATGTTAACCGACGAACAAAAGAAGAAACGATTCGACATTTCAAGGACCAATCTTGAAATGTTCCAGGCGGATCAAGATATTTTTTTGGCTCGATTTGTGACTATGGACGAAACGTGGATTCATCATTTTGATCCCGAAACCAAACAACAGTCAATGACATGGAAAAGGCCATCTTCACCGACTCCCAAGAAATTCAAAGTTTCAAGCTCTGCCGGCAAGGTTATGGCGTCTGTTTTCTGGGATGCTGAGGGAATAATTATGGTTGAATACCTTGATAAGGGCGCTACCATAACAGGCTCCTACTATGCTGACCAAATCAAAAGATTGCGAGAGGCCATCAAGGAAAAAAGACGGGATAAACTGCGCGCAAAAGTTCTGTTCCATCAAGACAATGCACCTGCACACAAAGCTGAAGTTGCGATGGCTGCCATTCAAGAAGCTGGCTTCCAGCTGCTTGAACACCCACCCTATTCTCCAGATCTAGCCCCCAGCGACTTTTATTTGTTTCCTCGGCTCAAGGAACACCTCCGGGGCCAGAAATTTGAGGATAACGGCGAAGTGATGGCCGCTGTAGAGGCATTTTGGGAGAGTCAAGATAAAGATTTTTTTTTGAAGGGTATCGTTGGTTTAGAAAAGAGATGGACTAAATGTATTGACCTATTAGGAGACTATGTAGAAAAATAAATTTTATTTTTAAGTATATAGTTATTTTAATGTACCCATTCTCATTACTTTTGGATCACCCCTCGTACAAATATTGTGCTTTCGTTAAATCTAAATCAATTTAAACACTCAAGACTTCTTGATCCATTAGCATTTTTCTCTGGCTTCCGTTATCTATCAGATTCAAATATAAGGTTTTTACATCACTATCAGCAAGCCTTATTGCTTCCACAAGTCTTGCTTCTGTTCCTTCTCTTATTGAAAGTAATCCCTGAAGATAGACTTTCTAGATGTGCTTAAATCCATATTCACCAAGTAGCATCGTATTTTTTCTTTCCTTGCTTGATTCTGACGAGTCACACGTACATAAGAGACACAAGGTAGCCAAAAGTGGGAGAGCCATGCTTCGGCACGTATGGGCCGGCTCGACTCCGCTCGATACCACGGCCTCACAGAAAACCGGTAGTGAAGTAGCCGCGTGAGTGAGGTTACCGGAGTCCCTAACCCCCCTTCCCTATCCCCTATTCTCGTCCTTCCCCTCTCCCCTCTTCCCGCTCTGCCCCCCCTCCCTCTCTTCTCCTACTCCCATTGTAAGGGCGACAACGCACTTGTGACTCTTGAGTTACAGGTGCCCATGGGCGGCGGTAGTCATTTACCATCAGGTGACCCGTCTGCTCGTTTGCCCCCTATACCATAAAAAAAAAATAAACACGGTCTTCCACGTTTTCCAGATAAAATAGATGGCGTGGAGTCAGATGTTACGTCTTCCGAGTTCAGTAAAGTTACTAAATATTCTGAATCCAACCAATTAATGTTCTTTTTCAAAAATGAATCCTTCTCCGTGACGCTTCGGCCCATCGTTTATTAAAGGATAGAATAATATTCCTTTGAATATCATTGATAATGAAACAAACTTTGTCTTCAGAAACATGATAATTTTCTTTTAAAGCTGTTGATATTGCTTCAAGTGTTTTCCTCCTTCAATAAATGAAAGTAATAATTCACGCTTAGAACACTTTAAAGTAATAGTCATTGTGAAAAAATACGTAAAATATAAAAATTAAACGTCTGTTTAGTTACAACTACGAATGTATGATAGCAACATAAATATACCAACTCTTTATATATTATTTGAAAAATAAGGGTAGTGTGCATTTTGTTGGTTAAAGTTTAACCACAAAATGAGTGTAATGCAGATAAAACGGCCCTATTATCTATATAGTCAAATAAATAGTCTACATCAGAAATAGCAACAGGTAAAGGTTTTCCGTTTCCTGAGATTTATTAAAATTTTTTTGCAATAGTTTTGGAAACCGCACATAATCGCAGCTGGTTTTTATATATGTTATTTATGAATATCTAGGCTACCAAGCAACATCAAATGTAACGCACCGGGAGACATCAGTAACTGTCAAAAGTCTCGGGGAAGTTAAAAAACTGCCTTTTTCCCTCATTTTTTGATTTTTGATATGCCATTGTTCTACCATTGTCCGTAGTGCACCGCCGCGCCCGCCCGTGAGCCTCGTCGTGCCCGTGTACCGCCGCGACTGCCACACCGAGGTACTCTACGCCCACGCGCCACTATCAGTTGGTACATCATAGAGCCTCCCCTTACTTTTCTGTTGCTTTGCAGGTTTATGCTGGATCGCACACGTATCCAGGTGAAGGAGTGTATTTACTGAAATTCGACAACACCTACAGTCTATGGCGATCCAAAACGCTGTACTACAAAGTGTACTATACGCAATAAAATTACATTTTGGAAATTATTGTAAACCCATGACAAAGAATTATATAAAAATAATATGTAAAATTATTAATTTGATACTGTAATATTAATAATAATTTAAAGTTATCGGAAATATTCTGAAATCACTAATAAACAATGATACCATTATGAACCAAGAACGCGGCGCACAATGAAATATTTCTATATACAATGTAGGATAATACAATGCACGAATTACGCTAACGCAATCGAGCCTTTTGGCGATGCTAATACCATATAAGATGGCAATATTGTACTTATCCACTTCCCTAGCAACAGTTTTAGTTATTTACGTTTAAAAGTAATGACACTGATGAATCATGATTAAGCCTCGTCTAGTCTAGAATTCTAGATAGTTCTAGTTAAGCAGAGGAACATTTTTTTTATTGTCCGATAGCTACTAATCGAATGTTATTTTAAAAAAATATTTCTTAAAACCTTTATGCTCTTATAAGTATACACGTAGCTTATGCTATCAAAGAGTTATATACCTTTTAGACAGTTTAATAACATATTAATAATAAAATCATATTAAATGTTGAATTTCTGACTTATACTTATTTAGTTTATGGTATGCGCGTAGGATGCGGATTTAAATACGACCTAAATCAAACAATCTGGATGAAATTGGGGTCGATAGCTTTTATATTGCCATATTATAAAGCATCGTAGATGTGTTCATCTAAATAAAGACAAGCCTCTTCGTTCTATTTTTTAAGTGGATTATAGATATTTCTGATGACTAACCAATATTGTACTACCAGTATCAATATATAGTTTTGTCTTGCAATTGTTCGCAAGTTTATTTCAGTGCAATAGAAGCTTTCTTAGATTTCTAAGGCAATTATACTTTTAAGCTCTGATAAACGAGAATAAAAGCTCTTTTAGTTTTTAGGTAGATAATGAAGATTTTTCGTTAATGTCACACGACGTATAATTTTATTATTTTAAATGTCTCGTCATAATTAATGAATAAGTAGCGACGCATTCTATTACGTTTCTTGTATTTATGTTTGCATAGTGCAGATTATGTTTGTATTTCTGAGAATATTTTATTTCGCTGGTCATTTTATTATTTAATATTTATTCTAAATACTGCGTCAAATCTATCTTGCCAACGTTGCGTTCTAATGGCATTTAAAATTAAAAGAATAATTAATATTGTGAATGAGGACTCGCATCGAAGTAATGTATATGGTCCTAGTCAGGAAACCCGCCGACATCTGTGTTGTTAACTTTGTGCCATTAGAATGGTTAAGAATGGACGATTTACGTTAGTAGGTACTTAAACAGAGTAGTATGTGTTAATGATATTTATTATTCGTGATATGAGTTCCTTTTTGTTATTGAAGGAAGCCTTCTTTAATTTATATATAAAAAGTTGAGAATAAATTATTAGGCGGCTTACATATATACTATGTACACTATTTCGTACGTACGGATAACATATTAAGTACGAACGTATACTTTGTAATTCTAGTTTGACTTATTTTGTGTTGCAGATTATTTATTTGTTATGTAGCCTTCTGCTGTTGCTTTTATAATTTCTGGTCAAGTTATATTTAACTGTCGCGATTTTACAGGGTAGGATTGTAAATTTTTATTATTTCTTACACAATTACGTCATGACGTGTATATCCCACGGTTTAATAATGTTACACATCTCTACGGTTGGCAAAATATTTAGAATGTTATACCGCAGAGCAGTGCAAGAGCCATAGTGTGCCCGTGACGTGCAAAGTTATAAAAACATCGCAATCAATTT
The DNA here is from genome assembly GCA_949752705.1 of Callimorpha dominula. Taxonomy (NCBI): domain Eukaryota; kingdom Metazoa; phylum Arthropoda; class Insecta; order Lepidoptera; family Erebidae; genus Callimorpha; species Callimorpha dominula. The sequence goes on along the minus strand of OX457004.1, from coordinate 9,109,973 downwards.
AAATTGTGTGTAACAGAGGGAGCGAGCGTTTGATTTGTATAATTTCCGTAAGCTCCAGGTTTGGTCTCTGAATTTTATGATTTATATATAAATATATTCAAACAGTAACTTACAAAAAGTAACTGCTGATGATAACATGTTGTTATGGCAAAAAAATAGCAGTAGTAAAAACTATAACTAAATAAAAAGGATAGCGAATTAAAACACCGAAACAGAAATATTTAGTTTTTTGTAATTGTATCCCGTTTGCTCGGGTTGTAGTGTCATCATATCAATTTAGTATCATCATTCTTATAACAGGAACATCATAATTTATTGAAGACTAGCAGTTCCCGCGTGGCTTCGCTGACGTGTACATATTTATATATTTTGCGCGGAACCCTAATCATTTTTCCAAAATAAAAGTAGCCTAAGTTACTCCTTATAACACCAGCTATCTGCTAGTGAAAGTCACGTGGAATTTAGTCCGCCCGTTCCGGAGATTAGCCGGAACAAATAGACAGACTGACAAAATTTTGAAAACTAAACAGATTTTTAGGCATAGGTATCCTGCAAATAACTGTATGAGTTTGAAAAAACTATTATTTTGACATTATAAACAGACATTTTAATTTTATTTATTTGTATTGATGTACGTGTGCGTTACCCCAGTGCTAAAATGTCCAATTTCTTTTATTTCATTTTAAAAGATTTTCAGAATCTCTATTTTTTAATATAAAATTACTTCCGCCTACCCTACCCGCCCCGGCTTCGCACGGGTAGTAGAGACATATTCAACAATCATCATCAATTATCATCATATTTCAACCAATTTACACAAAACGTTAACAAATTATACACCTAAACCTTCCTAGTGGATCACTCTGGCTATTGGTGAAAACCGCATGAAAACCCGTTCAGTAGGTTTTCAGTTTATCGCGAACAGACACACCAGAGGCGGCGGGGGACTTTGTTTTATAATATGCAATGATAGGAGGAATAAAGGAAATATATGCACTATAAATCTACTCAAATCAAAAAGAGAAATTCGAAATTTTGCCGGTACGGTAACGCACAAAAACTAGGGCTGGTTAAAATATGTTAAGCCGACTGAGTTTCAGACGACACATTAACGGCAACGAGATAAAACCAGCACCTCGCTACTTGTGATCCGTTATAAGAATGTTTTATTGAAAGTAATTTTGTGACACACCTGTTTTTTGATTGTGTTTTTTGATACCTACTTTATAATTTCAAGATAAACTCCATATTCATTATTTCCTTAACCGATTTTCTGCTCTACATAAGGCCAGCTCCTCCCTCTCACTTTTAGTTGATTGCGAAATGTTAATAAAAAGCATTAATTATCTCAAGACTAGTATTATGTAGCATTTAGAGTATAGTAATGTTAATTGGTTAACTTACTTATTATTAATGTTATATTATTATATCGAAAGGAATTATTCTGTTTATTTATTTTAGAAAATAATACAAGTAGAAATCAAGTGTAATTTTAAAGCAACTGTTGCTTTATAATTGGGTAAGTATTTTATTGCTGGAACAGGGATAAGTATGGATTAAAATTTATAAATATTCCCGTGTTCATCAATCAGACTAGCGTTTTATTTATAGAAATTAGTAGGTATATCGGAATGCTGTCTTACATATTTGGTAATATATATAATAATCAGATCAATAGCATAAATGTGACTGTAAGTTCTTTGTCACACAACAAATCAGTTTTTTTAGATTTGTTGTATTTTTTAGAGACAAAGAACTTGTCCTTTCAGTTACATTTGTTTTTGATCTAATGTCCGATATTTTTGTTTTGAAATCGAGAAACCGGCATGATCCTGGCTCCGCTTGCAAGGTCGCGACCGTGGTGGTCACATATAATGATAAAAATACATAAAGACGAACATAGAACTTCCTTCTTTTTGGAAGTCGGTTAAAAATAGATAACACTACCCATTTCCTTTAACTTTTTGATAAAGTATAGCCCTGTTCCAAATTTCATGTTTCTAGGTGGCCAAGAAGTATTTATGATTTTCAGACGTTCATTACTCGTAAAGTGGGAGTTTTCAAAACTTGGCATGTCGTGTAGTAAGAAGGCCCTTATGGCGTAAACAAAATTTCATTTCAATAGTCCGCAAATTCCACGCACCGTTTATATGGCGAAGAAGTGTAGAAAGCTAACATTTTGAAACAATGTAGTTAGGTATAACAAATTTAAAAGTTGTGTGAAAACGACTACATCACCTGTAGGCTTGCAACGAATATTTGGCAAATATTCGTTATTCGGCCTATTCGGCTTCTTTCATATTATTCGGCAAAATATCTCGAGTATCTAGGTACTATTCGGCCGAATACCGAATGGTACGGTTTTTTGTTAGTGGCTCATGTGAGTCGGTGAGTCGGAGCATGTAGAACTGACCAAACTATACTGAAGAAGGGCTAAGAAAGGTCTGATGACAGCAATAAGGCGTGAGAGTATGTATATATATATATTTATTTGTTGTAGTCTGATAATTGACTGACCTGTTGGTCTAGTAGTTAGTGATCCTAAAAGATCCTGAAAGGAACAAAAATGTCGATAAAAGTATCCTGCCACGCGTCAGCCAAATACTTTTTCCGGATATTCGGAGAAGCCTGCAGAATATTCGGTATTCGGCATGTGGCCGAATATACTATTCGTTGCAAGTCACCTATCACCTGTCATGGTACGGAAGCTCGATATGTTACAAACATGTTTAAAATTTAATGAATGATGGTCGTAATTTGACCAGCAGGCGATCGCTAGTTCTAATAATTTTATGTTCTTTCAGACCGTAATATTATAATAATCGCTAGATCGTAGTTTACAGGTATAACATTACAGTTACATGATATCATAAAAACTAATTACTGAAAGTTCGGCAGATTCCTAAAATGGTTCTTCGGGTAGCTCAGCTGTAAGAGCATCCGTAGGACGTGAAGTTCTTGCACTCTCATCGCATCGTCAAATTAACAAATAAATATGTACTAATCTGAAAATATCTGCCAATCATTAAAACTGTGTTTCGATATCTGAGATTCATTCATTTATTCTCAAATAATAGTTCATGTACCGGAGTTAGTGATAGAGAATATTGATTGTACTACTGTCTCCCATATGAGGTTGTTTGATTGATTTAGTATTGTTGTCTTGATTATTACTATTTAAATCATATTTCGTGTTATGAGTAACACGAAATATGTTTTAAATAGTAATATTCAATAACTTTACTGACTGATTTCAGTAAAGTTATATAAACTTCAGTTTCACAAATGTATGTAATATTGGATATAAGTAATAAAAATATAAATAAAACCTTGGGATTCTATTTTATTATAATTAATATACATATGTATATTTTTATAAAGGACTTGTCAATAATTTTAATTTAGTTTATGACAAACATTTAAGATCTCTTGCATGGTTTCTAGAATGAATACAAAAAGGTGGAAGAAACAGAATGGGTTTACTTTTTAAGCCGTAAAAAATGGCCGTAAATGCCATCAAGGAATAAATCTTGTACGTAAACACTAAATTAACCTTTAAACAAACGCGAGCCCCTAGGTATAAGTTGTTAAGAAAATAGGGGTGCTTTTAGGTATATGAAATTATCCGATTTAATTTTTTCCATAAAATATATTAAAAAAATAGGGTGATTTTCGGTGGTAAATAACTTACCATTGTAAGTCGTAACTTGCAATTGTGTATATGTATAAGTTTGTATGTAGTAAAATTGTCACCATTGGCTGCTGTAGTAGGAATATATTTTTCTATACCTACTAGGTAGAGTTTCGCCTGTTACCACTGCGACTGCAGTGAGGACTCGGCTCAGCACACGCAGACAGTCTGCTCCGCCTGGGCGACGCAGCGCTCAGGGCAGGGCGCAGGGCCCTCACTGCAGTCATCGGAGGAGATATCTCGCTACCGACCGTGATACGCTCCATAGTCGAGAATTTTACCGCGGTCGCGACCTTCTGTGAGGACGTCATCTCGCAGAAGGAGGCGGCGGAACGGGTCCGAGAGGACAATCTCCACTCGGACCTAATTCACCGCCGGTCAACCGGTTGGCAGAGGCGCGCATACCAGCACCTCATGTCGCCCTGAGGGTGGCCGCGGGTAGACGGGGTTTGGGTTTTCCCCTTCACCCGCAGTAGTGGCCCCCTGCGAGGAGGTGGCATCCGCGTGTGCCTGGACGTCGCCTAATCGAGAGGTTTTAAGGTTTTTGAGGTGATGCCCACGCTTTTGCGGTAAGGCGCTAGGGGGGCTCCGGATGTCTTAATAAAAGCTGTTCATGGATCCCTCCTATTTAAGGCGCAATACGGCACACCGTGTAGTTTTAGTCGGTTCGATTCCAACACACCACCCCACCGAAAACCCCGGTGGGGTAGCGGCCCGAGGGGGTTTCCACACGAACATAAAAAAAAGGACGAAACTAAACGACTACCTATTATTACTATTGTTTTTAGTGTCTAGTGCTACCTCAACTATTTTTGGTCTTTTGTAACGCTCTTTTGCTTTATAGCTCACTGCTCAGACTTATGGCTTCAAGAAACCTCCAGATCATATCACGGTTGCATGATGTGCAACCCTACGTTAATACTTCGGTACCGCATTAGTGGGCCACAAAAGCATAGAATATGCATTTCAGTTTCTTCTGCCTCTCGACAGATTCTGCACATTGTGTTCTCGCCAACTTTAGGTTGTAACATATGTTTTTTCAGTTTGGAGGATCTGGTGATGATTGAAAAGGAGCTCAGGTTTTGTATCTCTTGAGCTCTAGAAGTTCTTTTGATACTTTGTTATCATAGCCATTTATTAAGGCTTTCGAGGGTTTTAGACCAGTCGTGGTCTTCCATCTCTTAATTGCCATTGATATGTATTGGTCGTTTATGATTGAATAAGCTCGTCGCAGAATGGTTCCGATCCATGCTGTTGGTTGTCTGCACCAGCTCTGGCGAGTTCAACGGCTTTTTCATTGCTACCTAACTTAGACTCTCTAGCTCTTTCAGGAGTTGCATCTGGCCTACCTTTAGAGCTCGGTAGTAATTCCGTCATCCCCAGGAGATCCGTTTTTTTAGCTGCTCGAGAGTCGCCTCTATCTTGCTGTGGACAATTTCAGGTATGTCCTCCCTGTAATGGCGTGTTAATGGGGCTCTGTGATCACCATCACTGAGTCTCGTTAGTTCTATCATCCGTGATGCGTACAGCTATCCATAAAACTTCTCGATCTCATCGAGAATCTGGCACTTTGAACTGACTGCCATTCTCAGTTTTAAGTTTCGTCAGATGGGGAGGCCAAGTCCTGCACGAACACTTAACCCCATGTTCCACTCAATTGCATTCTCTATTGTGTGAATGTTGAAGCTTGGGAGTGTGATGTATGTTATGACGGTAGTTGTAATTATTTTTAATATAGCCAGGGCATTACGCTACCGTCAATTCTTCTCTCTCGTAAAATATACTCTAAACGGTACGCGTGTGTTTGATTTAGCTCCTGTAAAACCTAAAAGTACGACTTAACAAGTCTAGACTTATCAGTGGCGACGAGATAGTGCATCGTTTCACGTGTGCAAGTAGTTTTTTTTTGTTGTTTCAACAACAGTTAAATAAGGTAAAATGTCAGTGGGCAAGATTGGGCCGTTCGACGTGAGCAAGGACAATTGGAAGTCATACGTGGAAACGCTGGAACAATCTTTTGTAGCTAATGATGTGAAAGAAGCAATAAAAGTGGCTACATTAATTACAGTCTTAGGTAGTGACACGTATGAGTTGATGGTGAATCTGTGTACACCTGAGCGGCCGGCTATAGTTACTTAGTAAACGTTATGCAAAATCATTTGCAACCACAAGCTAGTGTGTTAGCGGAGCGTTATAAATTCCGACAGCGTAAACAGTGTAAAGACGAGACAATAGCTGAGTATGTGGCGGAACTAAAAAAACTATCGAAAACGTGCAATTTGAGTCATTACGTGATAACTTACGAGATCAGTTAGTGTGCGGCCTACATAACTAGACAATCAGACAGCGATTATTTGCAAATAAGGCATTTAAGTTAGCAATAACAATGGAATCGGCTAAGACCAGCGCAGCTATGGTGGTAGGACAAGCGGTGGAACGTCCAGAACCGGCATCTGTTCACGTGCACCAAGCTACGGCAGGAGTCAGGCGAGCGGGAAATTACAAACAGTACAGTAGCCGCGGAGCGACAGCACCGCCGGCGGCGGGGTTGAGAGGGCCCGCGCCGAGCGTGCGCCGCGCCAGCAGGCCGGGCGAGCCAGGCGGCCGTGCACGATATGCTAGTGGCGTTAGCGGGGGAGGTGACGGCGCAGACAGGACAGAGAGACAGCGACAGTGGGACTGCGAGCGATGTGGAGGCGGTCATGACACGAAGACTTGCAAATTTCGGCATTATGTATGTCGAGTATGTAACGAGGAGGGGCACCTCAAGAGGATGTGTACTAGATGGACAAAGAGGTTGGCGCTAGATCAAACACGTCACAATTTTATAGAGGATGAAGTCGAGGGTAATTTAGACTGGGAGGACGAGGTAATTATAAACTCAATGTGCCACAATAATTTATCTTTTAGTCAATAAAACCCTTATTATGTAACATTGTGTGTTAATAAAAAAAACATTAGTATGGAGTTAGATACTGGAAGTACCATATCCTGTATCAGTTATGCTAACTAAGTGGTTTCCAAACAGCAGTATTTTAAAATGTAATCTTATGTTGAGATATTATACAGGAGAAAGGATCAAGCCTATTGGAAAAATAAACGTATTAGTTCGTTTCAAAAATTAAAGTAAACACTTAGATTTGTTTGTGATAAAAAATGGCAAGACCACTTTATTAGGGCGACACTGGCTATATAATTTAGGGATTACTTCACCTCTTTTAAATTGTAATGTATTAGAGGTGGCTAGTTCGGAGTTTAACTTGAGGGAATTCAGTTCCAGATTTTGTGAGGTGTTCTCTCCTGGCTTGGGACGGTTTACCGGCGGGCAGGTGAGCCTGCGAGTGCGGCCTGACGCGCGGCCGGTGTACCTGCGCGCGCGGCCCCTTGCCTACGCACTGCGGGAGCCTGTCGAGCACGCTTTGGAGGAGTTGGTGCGCAACGGAGTAATCACACCCGTCGAGACTTCGGACTAGGCCACACCAATAGTACCCGTGGTAAAGAAAGATGGCACCATACGTATATGTGGTGGTTTTAAACTTACTTTAAATAAATGTTTAGAAGTGGACCGTTTTCCCTTACCAAAAGTTGAAGATCTTCTTGTTAAATTGCATGGGGGTCAACGATTTACAAAAATTGACCTTTCCCAGGCGTAGGCTCAATTCGAACTCGACGAGACGCGGAAATATACTGTTATTAACACTCATAAAGGACTATTTAGGTATAATCGGTTAATATATGGTCTGTCCTCTAGTCCGGGTGTATTCCAAAGGAAACTAGATCAGTTATTTAGTGATTTGCCTAGGGTAGGAGTATTCCTCGATGACATCATCATAACTGGGTTAAATGACAGTCAAAACAGAATGAATTTAAATAAAGTTTTTGAGCGATTACAAAAGTACGGTTTAAAAATTAAACAAGAAAAATGTACATTTTTTGCGGAATCAGTATCATATTTAGGTTATATCATAAATAAGGATGGCATTCATACATGTCCCGATAAAATAGCCGCCATTAAGAATGCCCCAACTCCAAAGACAATTACAAAGCTTAGACCAATTTTGGGACTAGTTATGTATTATGCAAAGTTCGTACCAAACATAAGTACTTTACTAGAACCATTGTACTTGTTGTTAAAGAAAAATAATAAGTTTGAGTGGAGGAATGTGAACGAGCGATTATTAAAGTTAAATCTTTGTTGATCTCGAGTGAGGTTCTCGCGCATTACTCACCGGATTTGCCGTTACTATTGACCACGGATGCTAGTTCGGTAGAAATCGCCGCCGTGATCTCACATGTAATGCCAGCGGGAGGTAATAAACATAACGAGAACGAAAGACCTATCGCGTACGCGTCACGTTCACTAAATGCGGCGGAACGAGGTTATGCACAAATTGAAAAAGAGGCTTTGGCGATAGTTTATGGTGTGCGTAAATGTCACCAATACTTATACGGTAGGAAGTTCATTTTAAGAACGGATCACAAGCCGTTAGTCTGTATTTTCGGAGATAAGACAGGAATTCCAGTTATGGCAGCGAGTCGAATGCAAAGGTGGGCGGTTTTGCTTTCTGGATATAATTACGATATCGAGTATATACCTACAGATAAAAACGGTGCGGATGGGCTGTCGAGGTTACCATTGCAGTCTAGTAGTAGGAGGAACAATGATGATAACACTTGATCTTAATTTTGTACAATTTTTTTTGCCGATTACTAGAGGCGATTTAAAAAAAGCAACGGTATCGGACAGTTTGCTGCGAAACATAGTTTTATATCTAGAATCAGGTTGGCCAGCTAAATGTAAAGAGGACGAAATAAGACCATACTGGGTAAGGCGAGCAGAGTTGTACCTAGACATGGACTGTGTGATGTGGGGATATAGGCTAGTAGTACCGACAACATTAAGGGGATTCATTCTTAAAGAACTACACGTAGGTCATTTAGGTATAGTTAAGATGAAATCGATTGCGCGTAGTTACGTATGGTGGCCAGGTATAGATGTAGATATAGAACAAATGTGCAAACAATGTACTACATGTATCAAAGAAAGTGTAGCGCCACCAAAGTCAACTATTAAACCATGGCCTTATATAACAGAACCATGGAGTAGATTACACGTAGATTTTTTAGGACCTTTTCATGGTAAAACATTTTTAGTAATCATAGATTCTACATCGAAATGGATAGAGGCTTTTCACATATCACGCACTACAGCAGCGGCCGTGATTAAAGTATTGAGAGAAACGTTCGCGAGATTTGGATTGCCTAGAGAGATAGTATCGGATAATGGTCCTCCGTTTTCAAGCAAAGAATATGCAGAGTTCATGCGTAGAAATGGTATCAGGCTGACATTCTCGGCAGTTTACCACACATCCTCTAATGCGGCGGCGGAAAGTGCGGTTAAATTGTGGAAACGGGCTGTAAAGAAATCATTACGGGATGGACAGGATATAGAAACCGCTTTACAAACATATTTGTTCGCTTATAGGAATGTTGAACATAATACCACAGGGGTATCGCCGGCAGCATTATTACAAAAACTGAATCTTAGGACTAGGTTAGATCTTTTAAAGGGAGAAAGGGAAGTAGTAGATAGAGTTCAGAGGGTACAACAAAAGCAAAAAGAGAGTGCAAGGGGTGTGTCACGGGATTTTAGAGAATGCGATAGTGTATGGTTGCGAAATTATGGTGAAGGTGACAAATGGTGCAGTGGACGAGTAAAGGAAAAGTTAGGATCTCGTAACTATACGATAGTAAGGGATGACGGTTCGCTTGTCAAGAGACACGTTAATCAGTTAAAAAGTAGATCAGTACTAGGGTTTGATTGGCCGTGTCCTACTTCGAAGTCCGTAGAAGATTCAGGTACAAGTGCTCCAGAGGCAAGCGGGTCGTGTGCGCAGGAGCGCACCGTGGTGGTACCAGCGAGCGTAGGAACAGACGATGCTGCATCGCCGGTAGGCCGTTCCAGGCGAGTACGTCAGCCAGTCCTTAGATATGGTTTCGATGTAGATCATACTCGTAGTTCATAAGATCATAGTAAGATAAGTAGCTCATAAGTGATTAGTATTATATTAGTAGAACCAATTAAAGTGCCCAGAACTAATTTAAGTGAAGGGGTGTGATGTATGTTATGAAGGTAGTTGTAATTATTTTTATATAGCCAGGGCATTACGCTACCGTCAATTCTTCTCTCTCGTAAAATATACTCTAAACGGTACGCGTGTGTTTGATTTAGCTCCTGTAAAACCTAAAAGTACGACTTAACAAGTCTAGACTTATCAGGGAGATCGCGTCATAACAGTTTTTAGACTCTCCTATCTGACCAGACGGCTGAGTGGCTGACAGCTCGCGCATTTTACTCATAAGTTTGAGAGTCTTGTTAGAGAGTTTGGACTGTTGCTGTTTGCATTTCTCGGGGAACAGCTTTCGAGACTTAACATAATAAAATATTTTATATGGCGATTAAAAATTTATATTTAATTATCTGGTAAAAATCCGCCTGATGATGACGATGAAATTAAATTAGATTAAATTATGAAACTTCTTGGCTTAAGGTAGATTTTAGATAACTTTTCAATTGTGTTTTAAGTTAGAAAATCTTCTCTCACCGGAACTGTGTTGGCCAGACACACTAGTGAACGGTCGTGTCACTCGCAACCAAACGCGACTACGAAAATTGTAGAAACATTTATATAGGTTGTGAAACATTTTACATGTTGAATTGTTTGTATACCTATTGACATTTAGGTAGTTAGGTATAATCTCTGCTTCTGTCACGTTTCGTTGTAAATTGGTCACTTTCAATCTGGTGCCGTTACAGGGTTTTGGTGGGCTTAGATTTCCAAGGAGCATTATAGGTACGCCGACCTTTAAATTTATCTTATCAATAGCAATCCAGGAGCACTGGGATATTCTAAACATTCTACTGGATAATTGGTAGATTCTTCTTCTTCCTTAACTCTATTAATAGAGATATACTCTACATTATCCCTCGAAACAAAGCTCAAAATTTCAGTGTTTTTTGCTGCCGCTTAGTCGTTCCGTGGTGACAAAATAGCTCTTTCGTAAAGCCTGGAATTTTCATAAGTTGCTATTTGCGTTACGTTTCCATACATAGATGATATAAGGTCTCGCACCGATGAAACTGTAACAACACGGGCTTTCTGTACCTAACTGTAAAACAACTTTTCCACGTAGCTGCGGTTTGTGGGTACATACCTTTACCAATCTCAAGTAGCAAACCAGAAAACTCTTGTGCATTTTCATTGCCTCCGAATCGCGCTCGCATATTTATTGTCAAATGCATAGGGATAGTGTAGTTCCCCAATCTAGAACTCTTTAGACATTCTCTTATCTCATCAGCCCTTGTGCCATGTGGTATAACGAGCAGTATGACGAAAGTCGCCACAAAAAAGTACTGTAATACCCATCCGTTGGTCCTATTGCTTAATATCACGTAATGTTCTATCTACTGCTTCAACCGCTTTGCGGTTTGTGATTGTACATTCATCCCATATAATAAGCTAACAATCACATAAAACCTTAGCATTATCGCTGCTTCTAGAAATATTACAAACAGGACTCTCTGTGCGGTCTAAGTCGTTCGGAATTTTAAACATATTAAGGACAGCTTTCCCTCCTGGTAACAAAGTGGCTGCTATGCCCGATGAAGCGATAACTAGAGCAATTTTAGTTTGGCTTCGTACCTTCGGCAAAATAACTTTGGTAAGTAAAGTCTTTCCCGTTCCACCGGGAGCATCTTCACACAACGTTTCTCCCAAAGCACAGTCAACGCTGCGACCATACTATCGAATATTAAACGCTCTCCTTCAGTAAGTCTCGAGACATCAGTTTGTACAGTTTCGGCCAATTTTACTGGATCTTATTTTATTTCCATCGCCTAATCTCTGTTAATGCGTTGGCCTTCAAATGATGGCTCGGGCATGCCATATTGAGAGATAGGATTGTCCCCAATAGATATAGCTATATCTTGGTGCTGTAGGCAGCAGAGCGGCACTCGGCGAACTTTATATACACGCATGAAAAAGTGTAAATACAAAAGTTGTAGATAATAAAAAGATCTATAACATTTGTATTTACACTTTTTTCACATAACCTCAAAATTTATGTAAAAAATTCAAAAAACCAAGTTTTGGTTTTTTATTTTTATCTTTTACAAAACATTTTTTTTTTTCACGAAATTTGGTGAAAACTTACCTTTTTATGTCCCAAATACACTAATTTATTTGATTTGAAATATTTATTTTTTCACCTTATTTTGACTTAATATCGAAAAAGCACCCTAATTTTCAATCGACATCAACTTTTTTCATTGTGTGCTTTCTGTTCGTTGAAATCTCTACTTTCCGATGGTGTAAAAAAATATATAAGTACATTAAATTACCATTACCATAGTAAAGCTTCTCAGAAAATGCAAAAAATCTAAAAAAACTGATGATGAAATGAATAAAAGCTGATGTCAAACTCTCAAATTTTTTGTATTTATTGTCGATTCTTTTCTTGCTAGACACCACTAAACGAATTAAAAAGCTGCTTTTTTATTTCATACACTTGCTTATCATCTGCCTTATTGCAGATTATACAAACAGATTCATCCATACTGATAATCTGAGAAGACAAAATCGAATTAATAATGCCTTTACAATTTTATCGTGAGTATAACTAAATTTGTTTGTGCAAAATAAACGAGATGTCTCGAGACTTACTGAAATTTATTTTATCTTTTACTAATATATCATTCAATTTGAATTTTTAAGGTTATGTTAAGTACGTTAAGCATACTATTTTTGAAAGAAAATATTACTATTTTTATGTTAAGAGTTGATTGATATAGATTAAAATAAAGATAGTATTGTTTACCTTGCTATGCAGATTCCAAACGTTTTTATATTTTAAGTAAATTTGTCACAATTCTCTTAAAGTAACTCAGCCTGCACGTGTGTTTTTATAAACGATGTTGTACACTGCTCTGTATCTCGAACGAAATTTATAAATATTAACGGTTTTTACTGCTGTTACGAAATAGCAGGTATGTAGTAAGGCCCAGACCCGCATAGCCCCTACCCCACTTCTCTATGAAATACCTTTTGATGGGCTAAAATTTTTCGTAGGTCACTCAGGTATATAAGTTATCTTAAAATAGTAATAAACAGGCATCTACGCATATACCTTAAAGAAGAGAATCTTCTTTAAGGTATATGCGTAACTTTCTCAAAATATTGTAGATGTCTTCTTAAATATTAACTTTATTAAACTTATTTAATTGTAAATTATACTAGTATATTTCGATTTGCAATTTTTTTGTTTATCAATGTAACATATAATCTTACGTTTTTCAAATAATTAAAGTGTAAATTTTAATAAATAGCTCAAAATTGTATATTATAATTAACAATTGAATTTAATTCGAATTCGACTTTTTTCGATTTTTTGCATTTTTTGAGAAGATTTACTATGGTAATATATATTTTTTTTTACACCATCGGAAAGCAGAGATTTCAACAAACAGAAAGCACACCAACTTTTTGAAAAAAGCTGATGTTTTTGACGGGTGAATTTTCGATTGAAAATTGGGGTACTTTTTCGATATTAAGTCAAAATAAGGTGAAAAAATAAATATTTCAAATCAAATAAATTACAGTGTATTTGGGATATAAAAAGGTAAGTTTTCACCAAATTTCGTGAAAAAAAATGTTTTGTAAAAGATAAAAATAAAAAACCAATAACTTGGTTTTTTAAATTTTTTACATAAATTTTGAGGTTATGTGAAAAAAGTGTAAATACAAAAGTTGTAGATCTTTTTATTACCTACAACTTTGAAATTTGACTTTTTTCCATAGGACTTGTAGTTTTGCCGGAAATCGAGATAAACCGTTTTTTACCCTTAAAACTCACCCCGTTCCCCTTCCCCTTCCCGACCACAGATCGCCCGTAAATTATTTTTCCTTTTATTTTTATAATATTCTCCTCCTTTTCCAATTTGTTTCAGCCTACTATTATTTTTTTTCGTTTCAAAAATTATCGACCCTGGTCTAAGAGTCTTCCTGAGTGACATTGATTATAGTTAATTACTAGCAGCGCCCCGCGGTTTCACCCGCGTAAATCTCGATCCCGTGGAAATATAGGGATAAAAGCCTAGCCTATATGTTAATCCAGGTCTCCAGCTATCTATATACCAAGTTTCATCGCAATCGGTTCAGTAGTTTTGGCGTAAAAGAGAACAAACATCCATACATCCACACATCCATACATCCTCACAAACTTTTCACGTTTATAATATTAGTAGGATGATAAATAATGTATTTCAGTGTAAAATATCAACATTAGTAAACCAAGACGGAGAAACATTTACCAGTTGTACGCTTTATCGGCGTGCGTTGGGCAAACGGTTCCAATTAAATATAAATGTATATAATGTATCGCAAAAATATTCTTTATTATATAAAATAGTCTTTATTTGATCTACAATAAAGTCCGCGTCGTCATATATCTAACTCTTATATTTAAGACAGAAAAATAACGATTTTTTGTTAAAAGAAAAATAAAAATTATAAAGTAATGTTTAGGTGAATTAATAACGTACATTTTATTATGCGTATGTGTAATTATTTACCACGTCTTTGAAACATCTAAAATCATACTAACATGCATTTACACAATCAGAAAATTCGCAGAAGAGGATAATAAGAGTTTACTCTAGGTATCTGAATCGGTAAACTAATTACCAGATTTTTTGTAAAACAAAATTTCGAACACTTTTCCGAGAGGCGGGAAACTTGACAAAACACTGCAGTGTTACCACATCCAAAAACTATTTACCCCTAAAGTCAAAAACCCCTAAAAAAAGCCATAATTTCTTGAAAAAGCCCCTAAAAATTTAACTGCGTTTCTTTTTCTGGTAAGTACCGAATTTTTAAAGTTACTTGCATTCGAAATGATCTAGCTAAATAAAATATTCTTCTGAATTTTATTGAAGAAGGTGATTCTATGTTAAAGAATAATAAATTTTGGATTTAATATTGTCAACAATGGAACAAAACTACCTTTTAGTTCTGAACCTACTTGTTGCCCAAATTTTAGTATACCGACTTTGGAATATAATCTTTAGGCATAATTAACTGATTACTTTAATGGTAATGGTGCCTTTTAGATATGTAACTCGGGACTTGATCGCGATAATATTTAAAAGGTACGATACCTCTGGGTTACCCGACGTTTCGATCGAATTGCACCGATCGTGGTCAGTAGTCCACCCGTGGCCGTGACTCGTGACACTAGTATTACCTGCGGTTGCATGATATGCAACCCTAGGTTAATACTCTGTACCAATCGAGACATGTAAGAGCAAGAACTTTTACTACTTTAACTACAGCTACATTTTAGTCGACAGAGATCGAGGAGATACAGACGCCGTGAGTCACTATTATTGCAGTTGTTTAACTGGACGGCGCCCGCGGCGCACAGTCGGCAGCTGTGCACTGTGTACCTCCATATTTTACAAACATGAAGATTTTAGGGCACCTGCAGCCAATTTAATGGATGTAATTGTGTACGCAACAATGTGTAAAATAGAATAATAATAATCATTATTCTATACTATTACTTAATCTATTTGTTTTTTATCTCCACCCAGCGTCATTTTCCATAAACAACAATAAATATTACTTACTATCGTAAGCAATATTTAATCGCTGTGTAAAAGAAAGTTTTAACTTTTTCGCATATCGATTTGAAATGAACCACCATAACAATTATTGTAGTACATGGAAATAGTTTCCTAATGACAAATGTATGGTCGTTATTGGTCTTGTAGACCAATTTGCCGGATTATCCCTTATCTTGTATTTTTGCCGAAAAATTGTGCGGCATGTGATAGTGCACAGAATACCAGCATGACTGCAAACGAATGGCGCAATCGATGAGGGCTTTCAGTATTACGATTCGAACAAAGCGTCTTGCCAACGTGAATCACTATCTATTTTTTTTTTTTTTTATTATTCAAAATAATTCCAGATATCTAACATTATCTACATGTAAGCTACTCACTTAAACCGTAACGGCTTTTGTGTGAGCAGAGTTCGCGTTCGCCATACATATTAGGTAGGTAACTATATCTTATACCTGTAAGATATAAATACCCTTATACTACATACAGTATCTTAGATTAAATCAGTTCAAAATTTATTATCTTTTTACTAGTTTAGATTTGCTGTTACACGCGTGTACGCGCAGGTGTACACGCACACACCTTATATAGTTATACACATACCTATGACTGCATCATGCGTGGTCAATGCGCGTACACACACACACACACACACACACACCCATATTGATTGCATAACGCAGTAAACAAATTAATTAAACCCAAAATATGTGTAGGTATGTATGTGTGTACGTACACATACAAACACGCATTTACAGAATATTGAGACTACATACAATCCAAGGTTGTATATTCAGGGTTTGTTTTGAGATGTTTTTTTATTACAATTTTGAGTTTATTGCAGAAGTCGGAATTAGAGACATATTCATTAACAATGTGATTAGGTAGGCTATTTAATATCAGAGGTAACAGGTAAGTATTGGTTCTATTACCATATTTGTTTTTGGTTTTTGGTAAGCAATATTTTTTCGTGTATTCTAAGGACCTCAGGTTTTGACTTCGTGAATATTTCTCTAATTTATCAACATTAATTATTTCTTCTTTGAGAATGGATAACTTAACCTTACTTTGTACAGGTATTACATCGCAGTACTCAGACAAATCGTTATAACAGTTTCTATGTTGGTGTTTTACAGTCTTAGGCACAATTGTTTTTAATAGTCTTATTTGTAAGTTGAAAATTTTATCTAAATTTGTTTTGCACGTACGTCCATAACTGCATATACCATATCCAACAATACTGTCAGCCAGTGCCAGATATAATAATCTTAGATTTTATATTTAATTATTGAAAGTTTGCTCAGTATAGCTCTTAGTTTGTTGCATATGTAGTTAATATGTGGTTTCCAACTAAGTCTATTGTCGATTATAAGGCCTAAGTACATGTGTTCATTGACTATATCTAGCCTGGTACAGCAATCATTATGACAATACCGCATATTATGTTGACAATTATGGCTGTAGGCTATTATATTAGGTGTGTAATCAGTCTGTCGTGCTTTTTGAGACGACTGAATACACATTAATTTAGTCTTATGTGCATTAATAACCAAGCCCATATCGTGCGCCCACCGGCACATTCGATTGAAGTTCTCCTGCATTTTGCGTTCAGCACAAGACAGGTCTTTGTCAGCCACCACTATACAAGTATCGTCAGCAAACTGGTACACGGAACCATGCTCGAAAACGTTGCACATCTCATTCACGTAGATAATATATTCTTTTGGACAATTCACTGAACCCTGTGCCGTCCCCATGGTGGTCAAAATACTTTTACTTAGCTGTGTTCCCACCTTTACTCTTGTGAGTCTATTTTCATGGTAGTTTTTAAGCAGTTCGAGCATTTTTCCACGAATACCAGTCCGCTGGAGAGAGAGAGAGCCTCGCACCGTTCATTTGCACACCATTTCACAGCGTCGCGTCGCTACGCATCCTCGAACCGCTCAGCTACCTCGCAATCTCTGGTTCAAACGTAGCCTAAGTGCCGTGCTCGACTAATCGTGCTAAACATTTAGACTTCAGTGTCGCAATTAGTGTCGCAATCAACCCCCCATCCTACCCACCCTAACAATTTCAACTCTTCACCTGAATATTCTGTCGGGCGCTCAGATTAGTGAGACCTTCGGTCTGGCAGCGTCCGAATTGCTGTTTTCGAAAAAAACTATTAAAATATATAGGTAGTTTCTCTCGTCTAGGTAAAATTGGAAACTAAATAAAAATTAAAAAAACCGCTCATAATGCAGAAACGGTTAGTCCTAGACTACAAATAACGCTATTTTTTGACCCCCTCATTAACCCACCCCCACCTCCTGGCGCCACGAAACCCACCTCTACCCTACCCACCCTAAAAATTTCACCCCCCCTACCCCAATATATTGTCGGGCGCTAGGATTAGTGAGATCCATGCTATGGCAACTTGGAACATAAAAGAATTGCACTTTTTTTTTATCGAGTCCAGTGCCATCCCAAGGATAGATACCGGAACTAAAGTTACTGTGTTACAATATTTAAATTTATAATTTGTATGAGGGGAAATTTATTACCCTCAAATGTATTACGATTTAAAATTCGCATTTGTAAATACCAAAATATTGCATATTAAATATCTAAAACCACTTCAAATTCTTTACAAACAACAATTTGTTCACCAACACACAATAATATTAATTAAAAATACAATCGTAACAATCAACAATTTTTTTTAAATAATTGGAACTTATTAATATTAGGTTGGCAACACTTCACTTATATTGCAAATGGCTGCGTATGAGTACCGATTGCCGGTTTCTTGTGCTTTTCTTTTTGAAATAAAAGTTTTGGTTTGAATATAAAAATCGGAGATTAGTCATAAACATACATTAATTAGCTAAAGTATAAAATTCTCATGTTAGAACCAATAAAACAAGAAACAGGTAACAACAAAACACATTCATACACCGTATAAGTAGGTACCTATATATTGTTCAATTGTATATATATATATACCTATAGATATGTATATTATATTAGTTTTCGGTATCTGACTACTAGGCAGAGTTTTGTGTTGTGAATAAAAAGAAGCAGAGTTGCCTGTCTATATCCTATATACTATTGTAGTCTTTGGTGAGATCCCTGGTTTGGTAGGGTCCGAACTGCTGTTTTCGAAAAAACTATTAAAATATATAGGTAATATCTCTCGCTTAGGTAAAATTGGAAACTAAATAAAAATTAAAAAATCGCTCATAACGCAGAAACGGTTAGTCCTAGCCTTAAAATAACGCTTTTATCGACCTTTCTGTCTCGACCGACTCTTTCAACTGTTCGTCATTGTTCGATCAAAATTTTTATTTGTTCGATCTTAGTTTTTTTTTAAATAAAATAAAAAAATTACCCTCAAGTTGGCGGGGAGAAGTCGGTTATTTACACTTTTTTTTTGCTATTTCAATTTTTCGTTAACTGTTCATCGTTGTTCGATCAAAATTTTTATTTGTTCGATCTTAGTTTTTTTTTAAATAAAATAAAAAATTACCCTCAAGTCTGCGGGGAGAAGTCGTTTTTTTAATTATTTTTTTTTGCTGTTTGAACCATAAACTTAGTATGTAACAGACAAATAGTCCCGTCATTTTCGTGAGACTAAAATTGAAATGTTTCTGTGTGCAAATTTTACAGACGTGTGACTGACTTTTAGTGTCGGCACATTGACGTCACCGCAATATCGATATTTATATACCATTATGCACCGCAATATTTATATATCATTATGGATTGGTAGTATTTTGTATGTTTTGTTACTGTGAGTTGTTGTGCTTTTGTTTGTAATTTTTTAATGACGGAAGTGAAGAAAGTGCAATAGAATAATGATTGATATAAATTTCATCCTAATGTATTTTTAATATTTTGTAGCGTTAATTGCCAGGTTTAATGTTGATTAAGTACGTAAAGTAAGCTTACGATGTACTGTCTCTAGTGTAAGTACAGATAAAAGTCCGCCATTTGCTGCTCTTACACACCCACGCTTTGACTACTATCATTAAACATTTTATGCAAGTAAATCGGTTTCGGGGACTTCTTAACTGACCTCATCAAAAATGTGACATTTAAAATTATTTTGAATTAATAAAAAATATTTGCTCCAAAAGGGATATAATATCACAAAGAAAGGCAGTGGGGGTACCTATGGAATAAATAAAACATCAAAACAAAATCAAAATATTTTTAATATTATGACAAACCTTACATAGTCATATCAAAATCAAATCAAATCAAATGCATTCTCATGAGCATACATTATTTGGCAACCACATTAAGTAATAGTATCGCCACTTGTGAAATACTTACTATTGATTGATTCTGGTACCCGGTACACCGGTTTTATATTGCAGCAGCCATCTTCGAGTAAGGAGGTAATATATATATAAGAAGGTGAAGACGAACTGAAAACCTGCCCCGTTTTTTGAAGTCGGTTAAAAATAACGAAGTTGTGATGAATAATTAAATGATGAAGTGAAATGACCGCAGCTTGATAGTTCTTTTATGCGACATAAAATATATCGACATATCGATAGATTGTGTTTTGCTTTTAGTCAATCACTGTGTCCAAAAGCGGTCATATTCACGTATTCAATACTTTTTTATCTAACACATAATTTTTTCAAATATTACAATATCTGAAAAATAGACTATTCACTGCATATGTTAAATGTAATACAAAATAATTTTGTGTATATATTCTACGAAAATACACACTTTGAAAGTAGTATTGAACTTTTGGTATTTAGCTTTCAAACGTTTCTTTCTTTGGATTTTTCCTGCATGTTACACTACAATCTAACAGATAATACGGCACCATTATTGTTTTTTATATTTACAAATTTAAATAAAGAAAGATTACGACGAAAACACCAAAATAAACGGGAATTTTTTTGACATTGAGACTATTTGAAACTAAATGTTTCAAAACCTGTCTCACTGTCAGATTTATTCTGTCTCTTTCTCACACCTAGGTTTTTGTATAAGGCTAAGTATCCCATTCGCACACTATGTTCGTCTATTACGTTAGTATATTAAGTTTATGATTTGAACTGTTCGTTAACCGTTCGTCATTGTTTGATCAATTTTTTTTTTGTTCGATCTTAGTTTTTTTTTAATATAATAAAAAATTAATCTCAGGTAGGCGGGGAAAAGTCATTTTCAATTTTTTTTTGCTATTTAAACTGTTCGTCATTGTTCGATTGAATAAAATTCGGTTCTGGCACCTAAACCTAGCCATTTCTTTTCAATTGACCTATCCTACTCGTGTGCGTTCGCGCAGCGGAATGTTGTTGAATTTAAGGATTTTAATTATGCAGATATTTAGTGTATGACGTCGTGTAATTGTGTATGGTAAAAAAAAATTGTGCATGCAGCCATTGTGGAGAAATTCGATAAAAACAGATTCCGCTGGGCGAACGTTGTCCTGGCGGAACTTTTTTGAATCCATGGACTTAGAAGAAAAAAAATGTGTCCAAAAATTAGTGTGTGTTTGTGTGTAATTGTGTATGTATGAATAAAATTAGTGCATGCATAAACTTCGGAGAAATTCAAGTTTCCGCTACGCGAACGTTTGGCCATTAGCTAGTTTTCATATAAAGCGCTTATATAGAGAGCTGTAGATTTTCACATACGTTGTTTTGAATTTGTTTATATTTGTTTAAAAAACAGATTTAGAAAAAATCGTAGGGTTTAAAAGATAAAAATATAAACGTAAAATACGCTTATTAGGTCTTAGTTCGTAAAGTATGCACTTTGGGGTACAGATTTTCACGTTAATACAAACCTTGTAAGTGTCTGCAACATGTTGCCAAGTTTCAATGATGTTCCGTTAGTAATTAAAGAGTTATAGGACAATTTACCATGAATAGACTACTGTTTACAAAGCAGTCAAATATCAGTTCAGCAGCAATATCAGTCAAATCAGTTTTTAGCGAATTTCTTTTTTACCATACACAATTACACGACGTCATACACTAAATATTTGCATAATTAAAATCTTTAAATTCAACAACATTCCGCTGCGCGAACGCACACATCCTACTCATGTTAAATCATCTGTAACTTAATATTAAAGTCCCCTCTCTGATGTCGCCCCGATATTAAAATTTCAGGCGTGCGACTTAATTACTAAGTGAGCGACAGAAATGGCTAGGTTTAGGTTAGGTTAGAACTGTGACCATAACGCACGAGCCGAGCGAGCGAAGCGAGCGTACCGCGGCAGCGGCCGGCGAGTGCCAGAACCGAATTTTATTTGATCGATCAATGACGAACAGTTAACGAACAGTTGAAATAGCAAAAAAATAATTAAGAAAAAATATCTTTTCCCCGCCAACTTGAGGGTAATTTTTTATTTTATTTAAAAAAAAAACTAAGATCGAACAAATAAAAAAATTGATCAAACAATGACGAACGGTTAACGAACAGTTCAAATAGCAAAAAAAATAATAAAAAAAACGACTTCTCCCCGCCAACTTGAGGGTAATTTTTTTATTTTATTTTTAAAAAGGCTAAGATCGAACAAAGAAAAATTTTGATAGACAGTTACGAACAGTTGAAAGAGCAAAAAAAAAGTGTAAAAAAACGACTTCTCCCCGCTAACTGAAGACAGCTGAGCCGAGCGACTCTCTTCACATGCGCCACTCGCCACCGTTCGCCTGCACTCGGTGAGCGTGAAGTACGGAGGTTATATCCATGGAGCGCGACGTCCCTGTGACATCTTCTATAATAAGATCAACCCATCCGTCTCACCCACTGACCTCTTACTTGTACAATAGAGGTCAGTGGTCTCACCTCACCCCACCCGCTGTTTGCCTCAACCTTTAAGAGCATTAAAGTCAGTTAAGTTTTTCAATCTAACTTCTTAAAGTCTAGGTAATAATCGAAACGGGTGGTAAAATGGAAATTACAATATGGCAATGCTGTCAAATCTCTGAATCTGTAACTCATTGCAAGTGACATAGGTTTTGACAGTTCATGACAGCCGACAGTTTAATATGTTTACGGAACCATTTATTTTTTCAGCTTTGGGAAAAGCTAAAATAAATTAAAAATGTTGCAGCGTCTAATTAATAGCAAATTCCAAATAAAAATATCAAATACACATACAAATTTATTGTTTAGTTATCCGACCAAAACTAACTTGTGTCATCAGTGTAGTGTCAGGTTATACTCTCGACACTCTCGGCGCAAGGTGCCAGACTTACAGAACTATTACGAAAGGATCTTTTGTTACAGAAATGGTTTGTTTAGTTATAAACTGCGATATTATACTAGCCAAGTTGATGCTCAGAAAAAAAATGAGCAGCTCCAAAATATAAAAGATAAGACTCATTTAGAACCAGCGAATAAAATCAATGTCAAATTAAAGACATCAGAATTAAAAAGACTATTTGGTTTAGCAGAACCAGAAAAATGGACTCTGGCTGGTAAGTAAACTATCCTCCTGCATTTGTTTCTAACAATAAAATATTTAGAGTTTAAAAATATATTTTTGTTTAAGGTGCTATTGGTTTCCTGATAATTTCCTCAGGTGTTACCATGGCCATACCATTTTCTTTGGGAAAGGTACTAGATATTATATACAGCAGCACAAGTGACTTGGCTGGCGCTAGAGATAAACTGGACACTCTTTGCCTTATGTTATGTGGAGTATTTCTTGTTGGAGGCCTTTGTAACTTTGGCAGGGTCTATCTGATGTCCATTTCAGGTGAATATATTGGAATACATATGAGAAATATGAATGTTGGCAATCTCTTTTTATTAGTAAAATAAGATTATCAGCTTATCATAAGCTATAAACAATTAATTTATATGTACTCCAACTTATAATTAGCAATTACTATAAAGAGTAGACCTCTAGTTTATCTAGTTCTTATATGGTAGGTTTGTAAACACTGTTTATTGAAAGGCTGTCCAAGTTAAAGAGGTTTAAGGTCTACACCTACAGGGCCAATGAAAATGATATGTTGCCAATTCTGAAGTCATTAACACTCAATAATATTTTAGGTACATAATTAATATACATAGCACTAATGTGGAACCAATAGAGGTAGTACCCACAGGACCACCCTACAGAACCTTATGGTTAGATAGCTTCGCTAGTATACTATTTTCTTTTCAAGTGAATAAGGACACCAGAGATCAGTGGAAGGGGGAATAGCTTTTGTTTCTTTTTTCTTTTAATTATCTTTATAAACAGAAGACTTAACAATAGAAAATGAATTATGCCTTTTACAACACAACAGACAATAAGCACTACACTATGCAAGTTGTTTATTATTTATATATACTCTAAAATTTATGAGCTTATGTAATGTTTGAATGCGTTTTGAAAATTTTAAACAATAATATAATAGAAGTGGGTTTTGTTCATGTGAGTGAGTAAATCTTAAGTTATATTCTTATGTAGTGTTATATCAATCAGCAGTTTGATAAAACTGGTAAAAGCTTTTAACTGTTCTATATTTTTTAAAGAACAGTTGTAGTGAAAATGAATGATATGAATTGCTTTAGGTCAGAGAATGACTCAAGCTCTCCGAAAGCAAGTGTATAATGCTATATTATGCCAAGAGGCTGCTTGGTTTGGCAAAACATCAACTGGAGAACTAGTTAACAGGCTTTCAGCAGATACACAACTTGTTGGCCGAAACCTTAGCCAAAATGTTAGTGATGGTCTACGGTCCCTGTTCATGGTGGGTGCTGGTACTGGAATGATGGTAAGAGGTGTTTTTTTTTAGTTTATTATTGTAATAAAGATAAGTCATACAAATAGTCAATAATAATTATATTATCAGAGTCTCAGCTTCAACCATTTTGAACTCGTTGGCCTTGGTATTACCTTCCTAAAACTTGTACAAAGTCATTTTGGGGTGAATATTGGACATTTTATTAAAGGTACACAGTATTTTTTTATGGAGTAAAATAATGTTACTCTGATTTTGTAGAAATATTTTAACAGAAACATAAAACAGCTGCTGTGAACTCATAACAAAATTGTAGACATCTTTTAAAAAAAAGTATCAGCAACTTCAATGTGCTTTTTAGAAGAAAGTCGATGTATTTTGTTTAAATATAATATGGGTAGGCTAACTAAACGCACTGCGCCAATGAGACAGCGATGTTTCGGAGCAAACGAAAACATCATCCATGTGTACAATTTTTGGATATTTGTTGATTTTTAATAAACCATTCGTCTGATTTCGATAAAATTTCAATGGGACCACCTGACCCTTTGAAACAAAAAAAATAATTTTCCAAATAGGTTCAGGTATCTTCGAGTAATCGGTGAACATACAAAAAAAAAGAATTCCGACGAATTGAGAACCTCCTCCTTTTTTGAAGTTGGTTAAAAATCTCACAAAGAAGCAGAGCCTATGGTTGAAACGGAAATCGTAAAAATATTATTAATGTTGGTGGCAGTGAAAATGATTCAACAAGTAATGACCATGACAAGGAGTCTGATGTCTTTGGAATTCAATCATTGGTGCACTGTAGAAATAAAGATGATGAAAATGTCAAATAAGGTTGAAAATTTAGATTTTGATTAAAGATATTAAAGTTCATATTAGCTTTGATGGTTTTATTTTTTGCTTTGATTGCATGCTTTGAACATGATAAAATGCTATTTATTATTCTATAAAAAAAAATCTTGTACAAGTCTTAGTAAGGTAATATTATCGAGATCATCATTCTTTCAAGCAAATTTTCCTTTTACCTTCAACAATTTTGATTGGGTTTAAGTTTAAATTATACTGAGACCAATAGCCAATGTTGTTAAATTTGAATGTTATTTAGAGAAATATAGTCCAATCCCTCAGACTTTATTTTCGACAAATACTTAAATACATTGCCAACCACTTTTCTCTCACGACTGATTAGTTTCTTGGCATTTTAAAATAAAAACCTCACAAATTAATCAACAATAAACAATGATGATTAATAACGTTTTAAAGTTACCCTTGCCATTTAAAGAAATTAGTTCCTTAAGTATTCCACAAGAAGCCGAATTTTTTTATTTTCCTGGTCAGGCTATACCTACAAATATATATGTTTATAAAAAATAAAGCTTCGTTAAATAAACACAAAATCAAAAATATTCTTGTTTGAATTTCCAAAGATTTACTATGCCGTAACATTTATGCAAATTTTTAACCCTCGACGCAAAACGGTGTTATATCATAGCTCATAAACATTTGTCAATTCACATGGGTATTCAATTGAGGTGGCCGGCTATACAAAGAGTACTCTCATTTACATATCATTTGAATTCTTAAATAAATCAAGTGGTTGTTAGTTGGTTCACGGGGGATGAACGGAGTTTTTGCTTAGGATAATAATATCATGCACAATGATTGTATCATAAAATATACCAAATATACCTTTTATTATTATCATACTTATTTCTTTTAGATTTATATGTCTCCATCTCTGGCGCTGGTTGGTTTGTGTGTAGTCCCACCTGTTTCTGTGTTGGCTGTAATATACGGACGATTTGTACGAGCTATAACAAGGCAATTGCAAGATTCACTTGCTGAAACTACCGAGGTATCCAACTCGTACTTTTGTTGCACATGTAATTTAGGCATAGCATGTTCAGCAATGGTTAAGATTTGTCTATTAGTAAAGTATTAAAAAGGAGAAGGTAAAATGATTACATATTTTTGCACTTGCGTATTACTCTACTACATGTTTTCTCGGTGTCAGGTGCCACACGTGATTGGCTGCGATTGCAGAGATCTTATTGACGTCAAAAATGTGCATGACGTTTAAAAAAAAGTTATACACCTTTTTATTGATCTTTTTGACAGGCCTGTTGGTCTGGGTGAATGCGTTGGTGGGATGGGGGCAGTATAAAACAAATACGTAGTGAAGAGAGAGGAGAGGGAGCTGGCCTGTTGGTCTAGTGGTTAGTGGTCCTAACTGCTAAGCCAGAGGTGGTGGTTTCGATTCCCACCCAGATAAACAATTGTATGATGAGCACGATCATTTGATCTATGCCTGAGTGTAATTTATCTATAAAATGTATGTATTTAGTAATATATAACTAGTCTGGTTACCATAGTACAGGCTCTGCCTGACTGCCTGAATCTGACTAGGGAAGTAAAGCCACTTTGCAGAAGATAGCTTTAAAACGCGTAAATAATATTGCTGATGCAGCAATTGTTTATAGTCATGACTGACCGTTTAACATCAGGCTGGCAGAGATCATGTTTCCCACCTTGGTTTTGTAAAAAATATAAAATGAGTATTATCTTATAGTATTACATTATCCTCTTTTCCATTACATGCTTGAGTAGATACTTACCCAAACACTTCAGAGGAGAGAAGTGATTCAACCGATATACAGCGCAATCCTTTACCAAGGTATGTGCAACTATTGCGGTATGGAACTAGCTAAGCTTATCTAAATTGTTGACGGAAAATCTTGAAACCGGTCAGACGGCAGCCGCAACTGTCAATATGTAGCAAATGATGTTGACTGTAGCGAAAATATATGTTGAGCGAAGTGGCAGTGGTGTAACTATATCATCTGAGGCCCGTGGCTAATTCATTAATACATTTTGTAATTAGTGTCTCCTGTGTTCAGGACTTTTGGTGCCCAGGGCCCAGGGGCCTCGAGCCGAGGGCCCGTGGCATTTTGCTCGCTCTGCCACCCTCTTGTTACGCCACTGCGAAGTGGAAATCTAGGGAAAAACAATTGGTACACCGACATAATATGAATGGGGTTTAGAATTAATTACTTATTCGGTTAGAACTGTGTGATACACCAGGCATTCGATTATTAAAATTCCTATTAATTAGTTACTAATTACATTTCAACTTGCAATTAATTGTCTTTGCAGCTAGCTGAAGAAAAAATTTCTAACATAAAGACTGTTAAAGCATTTAGTAAAGAGCAGGCAGAATGTGAAAAATATAGCCAAAGGATAGGAAATCTGTTGAAATTAGCTTACAAAGAGTCTTTGGCTGTAGGAAGTTTCTACGGAACGGTAAGTATTATAATTGTAGTCTTCCATTCCTTACCGACATTTACTATAGGGAATATGCATGTATTTTTTTTTTATCTTATATTGACTTGTTCCATCATTCTACTCTAATAAAAAATATAAATAACCTTGGCAATGTTCAAATTAATTTTTAAAATAACGTTGAAAACATCGATAAAATTTGATCTGTTTGAACGCCGCCATATTTCGCGGGCTTTGGATGACGTCACGTTCCACGCTCAGTGTTTGTTTCATAAACTTACTTAAGGTGTTATAGTAATTTTATACCGATTTCCAGTTGTAATTACTATTTATTGTAATTAATAGACGATGGATAAAGTTAAAAACCCATTTTATAGGTATTGCCTTGTCCCTAAGTGTAAAAAACACTATAAGAAGTACACCCAATACAGTATTTTTTCCTGTACAAAATAATAATGTAAAATACGAAAACAATGGTGTACATTAATGAGAAGACATGAAGTATCTTCAATATCGTGTTTATATTGTTGTGAAAATCACTTTAATGTAAGCATATTACAATTTAATTGCTAGTATACTGTGAATTAGTCAGCAGTAATTTATGTTTGTTTTAAATATCAAGCAGAAGGCAACTTGCTTGTCTATTTAAACTAGGTAACAAAAGTCCAATAAAACTTCATGAATATAACTAATTATACGTATCTTACCTATCCTTAAGATTATAATATAACAAGTATTATAATAGTTACCTTGCGGCTTTCGCCTTCTTTAACCTCAGCGTAATCTGGATTTGATGCAAAATATATAGTCATCATGAATGCACCTATTTTTGGTAGATTGTCCGACTGTGCTGTGACAAAACAACATTCACTCATTGTCCTAGATGATTTCTAATATCACTAGAATGCTTAAATTGCACTAGCTAATAGCAAAAAATCACAGGAACACCTATCTTTCTCCGTAACACTACGAATATAGGCGCCGATAAATGACAGAACGTGGAATGTCACGTCATGTTTTGTTTCTACCAATGGTGAAGCGTTTTGCAAAGTTGAATTTCGCGCCCATATTTTGCATATTTTAATTAATATTTATGCAATTAAACACGAACTA